>OY282560.1:41563043-42163043 GCA_958295665.1 Tipula vernalis
AATCAACTGTGCTATAGCCCACAGATTTTGAACGGCAAAAATCTAAAATGCTCCGATTCCGTTGGTCAATAGCTCTATCAATAGGCTTCAGGATCTGTATTTATTTTGCCAACTTGCATTTGGATTGCTCGAACATTTCTAACCAATTAATATAAAATTCGATTTTATTGAAAATCTACTATGCTATAGCACACAGATTTTGAACGGCAAAAATCTAAAATGCTCCGATTACGTTGGTCAATAGCTCTATCAATAGGCTTCAGGATCTGTATTTATTTTGCCAACTTGCATGTGGATTGCTCGATTATTTCTAACCAATTAATAGAAAATTCGATTTTATTGAAAATCAACTGTGCTATAGCCCACAGATTTTGAATGGCAAAAATCTAAAATGCTCCGATTCCGTTGGTCAATAGCTCTATCAATAGGCTTCAGGATCTGTATTTATTTTGCCAACTTGCATTTGGATTGCTCGAATATTTCTAACCATTTAATAGAAAATTCGATTTTATTGAAAATCAACTGTGCTATAGCCCACAGATTTTGAATGGCAAAAATCTAAAATGCTCCGATTACGTTGGTCAATAGCTCTATCAATAGGCTTCAGGATCTGTATTTATTTTGCCAACTTGCATTTGGATTGCTCGAATATTTCTAACCATTTAATAGAAAATTCGATTTTATTGAAAATCAACTGTGCTATAGCCCACAGATTTTGAATGGCAAAAATCTAAAATGCTCCGATTACGTTGGTCAATAGCTCTATCAATAGGCTTCAGGATCTGTATTTATTTTGCCAACTTGCATGTGGATTGCTCGATTATTTCTAACCAATTAATAGAAAATTCGATTTTATTGAAAATCAACTGTGCTATAGCCCACAGATTTTGAATGGCAAAAATCTAAAATGCTCCGATTACGTTGGTCAATAGCTCTATCAATAGGCTTCAGGATCTGTATTTATTTTGCCAACTTGCATGTGGATTGCTCGATTATTTCTAACCAATTAATAGAAAATTCGATTTTATTGAAAATCAACTGTGCTATAGCCCACAGATTTTGAATGGCAAAAATCTAAAATGCTCCGATTCCGTTGGTCAATAGCTCTATCAATAGGCTTCAGGATCTGTATTTATTTTGCCAACTTGCATTTGGATTGCTCGAATATTTCTAACCATTTAATAGAAAATTCGATTTTATTGAAAATCAACTGTGCTATAGCCCACAGATTTTGAATGGCAAAAATCTAAAATGCTCCGATTCCGTTGGTCAATAGCTCTATCAATAGGCTTCAGGATCTGTATTTATTTTGCCAACTTGCATTTGGATTGCTCGAATATTTCTAACCATTTAATAGAAAATTCGATTTTATTGAAAATCAACTGTGCTATAGCCCACAGATTTTGAATGGCAAAAATCTAAAATGCTCCGATTACGTTGGTCAATAGCTCTATCAATAGGCTTCAGGATCTGTATTTATTTTGCCAACTTGCATGTGGATTGCTCGATTATTTCTAACCAATTAATAGAAAATTCGATTTTATTGAAAATCAACTGTGCTATAGCCCACAGATTTTGAATGGCAAAAATCTAAAATGCTCCGATTCCGTTGGTCAATAGCTCTATCAATAGGCTTCAGGATCTGTATTTATTTTGCCAACTTGCATTTGGATTGCTCGAATATTTCTAACCATTTAATAGAAAATTCGATTTTATTGAAAATCAACTGTGCTATAGCCCACAGATTTTGAATGGCAAAAATCTAAAATGCTCCGATTACGTTGGTCAATAGCTCTATCAATAGGCTTCAGGATCTGTATTTATTTTGCCAACTTGCATTTGGATTGCTCGAATATTTCTAACCATTTAATAGAAAATTCGATTTTATTGAAAATCAACTGTGCTATAGCCCACAGATTTTGAATGGCAAAAATCTAAAATGCTCCGATTACGTTGGTCAATATCTCTATCAATAGGCTTCAGGATCTGTATTTATTTTGCCAACTTGCATTTGGATTGCTCGAATATTTCTAACCAATTAATAGAAAATTCGATTTTATTGAAAATCAACTGTGCTATAGCCCACAGATTTTGAATGGCAAAAATCTAAAATGCTCCGATTCCGTTGGTCAATAGCTCTATCAATAGGCTTCAGGATCTGTATTTATTTTGCCAACTTGCATTTGGATTGCTCGAATATTTCTAACCATTTAATAGAAAATTCGATTTTATTGAAAATCAACTGTGCTATAGCCCACAGATTTTGAATGGCAAAAATCTAAAATGCTCCGATTACGTTGGTCAATAGCTCTATCAATAGGCTTCAGGATCTGTATTTATTTTGCCAACTTGCATTTGGATTGCTCGAATATTTCTAACCATTTAATAGAAAATTCGATTTTATTGAAAATCAACTGTGCTATAGCCCACAGATTTTGAATGGCAAAAATCTAAAATGCTCCGATTACGTTGGTCAATAGCTCTATCAATAGGCTTCAGGATCTGTATTTATTTTGCCAACTTGCATGTGGATTGCTCGATTATTTCTAACCAATTAATAGAAAATTCGATTTTATTGAAAATCAACTGTGCTATAGCCCACAGATTTTGAACGGCAAAAATCTAAAATGCTCCGATTCCGTTGGTCAATAGCTCTATCAATAGGCTTCAGGATCTGTATTTATTTTGCCAACTTGCATTTGGATTGCTCGAATATTTCTAACCATTTAATAGAAAATTCGATTTTATTGAAAATCAACTGTGCTATAGCCCACAGATTTTGAATGGCAAAAATCTAAAATGCTCCGATTCCGTTGGTCAATAGCTCTATCAATAGGCTTCAGGATCTGTATTTATTTTGCCAACTTGCATTTGGATTGCTCGAATATTTCTAACCAATTAATAGAAAATTCGATTTTATTGAAAATCAACTGTGCTATAGCCCACAGATTTTGAACGGCAAAAATCTAAAATGCTCCGATTACGTTGGTCAATAGCTCTATCAATAGGCTTCAGGATCTGTATTTATTTTGCCAACTTGCATTTGGATTGCTCGAATATTTCTAAACATTTAATAGAAAATTCGATTTTATTGAAAATCAACTGTGATCAACACAGATTTTGAACGGCAAAAATCTAAAATGCTCCGATTCCGTTGGTCAATAGCTCTATCAATAGGCTTCAGGATCTGTATTTATTTTGCCAACTTGCATTTGGATTGCTCGAATATTTCTAACCAATTAATAGAAAATTCGATTTTATTGAAAATCAACTGTGCTATAGCCCACAGATTTTGAACGGCAAAAATCTAAAATGCTCCGATTACGTTGGTCAATAGCTCTATCAATAGGCTTCAGGATCTGTATTTATTTTGCCAACTTGCATTTGGATTGCTCGAATATTTCTAACCATTTAATAGAAAATTCGATTTTATTGAAAATCAACTGTGATCAACACAGATTTTGAACGGCAAAAATCTAGAATGCTCCGATTCCGTTGGTCAATAGCTCTATCAATAGGCTTCAGGATCTGTATTTATTTTGCCAACTTGCATTTGGATTGCTCGAATATTTCTAACCATTTAATAGAAAATTCGATTTTATTGAAAATCAACTGTGCTATAGCCCACAGATTTTGAATGGCAAAAATCTAAAATGCTCCGATTACGTTGGTCAATAGCTCTATCAATAGGCTTCAGGATCTGTATTTATTTTGCCAACTTGCATGTGGATTGCTCGATTATTTCTAACCAATTAATAGAAAATTCGATTTTATTGAAAATCAACTGTGCTATAGCCCACAGATTTTGAATGGCAAAAATCTAAAATGCTCCGATTACGTTGGTCAATAGCTCTATCAATAGGCTTCAGGATCTGTATTTATTTTGCCAACTTGCATTTGGATTGCTCGAATATTTCTAACCATTTAATAGAAAATTCGATTTTATTGAAAATCAACTGTGCTATAGCCCACAGATTTTGAATGGCAAAAATCTAAAATGCTCCGATTACGTTGGTCAATAGCTCTATCAATAGGCTTCAGGATCTGTATTTATTTTGCCAACTTGCATTTGGATTGCTCGAATATTTCTAACCATTTAATAGAAAATTCGATTTTATTGAAAATCAACTGTGCTATAGCCCACAGATTTTGAATGGCAAAAATCTAAAATGCTCCGATTACGTTGGTCAATAGCTCTATCAATAGGCTTCAGGATCTGTATTTATTTTGCCAACTTGCATTTGGATTGCTCGAATATTTCTAACCATTTAATAGAAAATTCGATTTTATTGAAAATCAACTGTGATCAACACAGATTTTGAACGGCAAAAATCTAAAATGCTCCGATTCCGTTGGTCAATAGCTCTATCAATAGGCTTCAGGATCTGTATTTATTTTGCCAACTTGCATTTGGATTGCTCGAATATTTCTAACCATTTAATAGAAAATTCGATTTTATTGAAAATCAACTGTGCTATAGCCCACAGATTTTGAATGGCAAAAATCTAAAATGCTCCGATTACGTTGGTCAATAGCTCTATCAATAGGCTTCAGGATCTGTATTTATTTTGCCAACTTGCATTTGGATTGCTCGAATATTTCTAACCATTTAATAGAAAATTCGATTTTATTGAAAATCAACTGTGCTATAGCCCACAGATTTTGAATGGCAAAAATCTAAAATGCTCCGATTACGTTGGTCAATAGCTCTATCAATAGGCTTCAGGATCTGTATTTATTTTTCCAACTTGCATTTGGATTGCTCGAATATTTCTAACCATTTAATAGAAAATTCGATTTTATTGAAAATCAACTGTGCTATAGCCCACAGATTTTGAATGGCAAAAATCTAAAATGCTCCGATTACGTTGGTCAATAGCTCTATCAATAGGCTTCAGGATCTGTATTTATTTTGCCAACTTGCATTTGGATTGCTCGAATATTTCTAACCATTTAATAGAAAATTCGATTTTATTGAAAATCAACTGTGATCAACACAGATTTTGAACGGCAAAAATCTAAAATGCTCCGATTCCGTTGGTCAATAGCTCTATCAATAGGCTTCAGGATCTGTATTTATTTTGCCAACTTGCATTTGGATTGCTCGAATATTTCTAACCATTTAATAGAAAATTCGATTTTATTGAAAATCAACTGTGCTATAGCCCACAGATTTTGAATGGCAAAAATCTAAAATGCTCCGATTACGTTGGTCAATAGCTCTATCAATAGGCTTCAGGATCTGTATTTATTTTGCCAACTTGCATTTGGATTGCTCGAATATTTCTAACCATTTAATAGAAAATTCGATTTTATTGAAAATCAACTGTGCTATAGCCCACAGATTTTGAATGGCAAAAATCTAAAATGCTCCGATTACGTTGGTCAATAGCTCTATCAATAGGCTTCAGGATCTGTATTTATTTTGCCAACTTGCATTTGGATTGCTCGAATATTTCTAACCAATTAATAGAAAATTCGATTTTATTGAAAATCAACTGTGCTATAGCCCACAGATTTTGAACGGCAAAAATCTAAAATGCTCCGATTCCGTTGGTCAATAGCTCTATCAATAGGCTTCAGGATCTGTATTTATTTTGCCAACTTGCATTTGGATTGCTCGAATATTTCTAACCATTTAATAGAAAATTCGATTTTATTGAAAATCAACTGTGCTATAGCCCACAGATTTTGAACGGCAAAAATCTAAAATGCTCCGATTCCGTTGGTCAATAGCTCTATCAATAGGCTTCAGGATCTGTATTTATTTTGCCAACTTGCATTTGGATTGCTCGAATATTTCTAACCATTTAATAGAAAATTCGATTTTATTGAAAATCAACTGTGATCAACACAGATTTTGAACGGCAAAAATCTAAAATGCTCCGATTCCGTTGGTCAATAGCTCTATCAATAGGCTTCAGGATCTGTATTTATTTTGCCAACTTGCATTTGGATTGCTCGAATATTTCTAACCATTTAATAGAAAATTCGGTTTTATTGAAAATCAACTGTGCTATAGCCCACAGATTTTGAACGGCAAAAATCTAAAATGCTCCGATTCCGTTGGTCAATAGCTCTATCAATAGGCTTCAGGATCTGTATTTATTTTGCCAACTTGCATTTGGATTGCTCGAATATTTCTAACCATTTAATAGAAAATTCGATTTTATTGAAAATCAACTGTGCTATAGCCCACAGATTTTGAATGGCAAAAATCTAAAATGCTCCGATTACGTTGGTCAATAGCTCTATCAATAGGCTTCAGGATCTGTATTTATTTTGCCAACTTTCATTTGGATTGCTCGAATATTTCTAACCATTTAATAGAAAATTCGATTTTATTGAAAATCAACTGTGCTATAGCCCACAGATTTTGAATGGCAAAAATCTAAAATGCTCCGATTACGTTGGTCAATAGCTCTATCAATAGGCTTCAGGATCTGTATTTATTTTGCCAACTTGCATTTGGATTGCTCGAATATTTCTAACCATTTAATAGAAAATTCGATTTTATTGAAAATCAACTGTGCTATAGCCCACAGATTTTGAATGGCAAAAATCTAAAATGCTCCGATTCCGTTGGTCAATAGCTCTATCAATAGGCTTCAGGATCTGTATTTATTTTGCCAACTTGCATTTGGATTGCTCGAATATTTCTAACCAATTAATAGAAAATTCGATTTTATTGAAAATCAACTGTGCTATAGCCCACAGATTTTGAACGGCAAAAATCTAAAATGCTCCGATTCCGTTGGTCAATAGCTCTATCAATAGGCTTCAGGATCTGTATTTATTTTGCCAACTTGCATTTGGATTGCTCGAATATTTCTAACCATTTAATAGAAAATTCGATTTTATTGAAAATCAACTGTGCTATAGCCCACAGATTTTGAACGGCAAAAATCTAAAATGCTCCGATTCCGTTGGTCAATAGCTCTATCAATAGGCTTCAGGATCTGTATTTATTTTGCCAACTTGCATTTGGATTGCTCGAATATTTCTAACCATTTAATAGAAAATTCGATTTTATTGAAAATCAACTGTGCTATAGCCCACAGATTTTGAACGGCAAAAATCTAAAATGCTCCGATTCCGTTGGTCAATAGCTCTATCAATAGGCTTCAGGATCTGTATTTATTTTGCCAACTTGCATTTGGATTGCTCGAATATTTCTAACCAATTAATAGAAAATTCGATTTTATTGAAAATCAACTGTGCTATAGCCCACAGATTTTGAACGGCAAAAATCTAAAATGCTCCGATTACGTTGGTCAATAGCTCTATCAATAGGCTTCAGGATCTGTATTTATTTTGCCAACTTGCATGTGGATTGCTCGATTATTTCTAACCAATTAATAGAAAATTCGATTTTATTGAAAATCAACTGTGCTATAGCCCACAGATTTTGAATGGCAAAAATCTAAAATGCTCCGATTCCGTTGGTCAATAGCTCTATCAATAGGCTTCAGGATCTGTATTTATTTTGCCAACTTGCATTTGGATTGCTCGAATATTTCTAACCATTTAATAGAAAATTCGATTTTATTGAAAATCAACTGTGCTATAGCCCACAGATTTTGAATGGCAAAAATCTAAAATGCTCCGATTACGTTGGTCAATAGCTCTATCAATAGGCTTCAGGATCTGTATTTATTTTGCCAACTTGCATTTGGATTGCTCGAATATTTCTAACCATTTAATAGAAAATTCGATTTTATTGAAAATCAACTGTGCTATAGCCCACAGATTTTGAATGGCAAAAATCTAAAATGCTCCGATTACGTTGGTCAATAGCTCTATCAATAGGCTTCAGGATCTGTATTTATTTTGCCAACTTGCATTTGGATTGCTCGAATATTTCTAACCATTTAATAGAAAATTCGATTTTATTGAAAATCAACTGTGCTATAGCCCACAGATTTTGAATGGCAAAAATCTAAAATGCTCCGATTACGTTGGTCAATAGCTCTATCAATAGGCTTCAGGATCTGTATTTATTTTGCCAACTTGCATGTGGATTGCTCGATTATTTCTAACCAATTAATAGAAAATTCGATTTTATTGAAAATCAACTGTGCTATAGCCCACAGATTTTGAACGGCAAAAATCTAAAATGCTCCGATTCCGTTGGTCAATAGCTCTATCAATAGGCTTCAGGATCTGTATTTATTTTGCCAACTTGCATTTGGATTGCTCGAATATTTCTAACCATTTAATAGAAAATTCGATTTTATTGAAAATCAACTGTGCTATAGCCCACAGATTTTGAATGGCAAAAATCTAAAATGCTCCGATTCCGTTGGTCAATAGCTCTATCAATAGGCTTCAGGATCTGTATTTATTTTGCCAACTTGCATTTGGATTGCTCGAATATTTCTAACCAATTAATAGAAAATTCGATTTTATTGAAAATCAACTGTGCTATAGCCCACAGATTTTGAACGGCAAAAATCTAAAATGCTCCGATTACGTTGGTCAATAGCTCTATCAATAGGCTTCAGGATCTGTATTTATTTTGCCAACTTGCATTTGGATTGCTCGAATATTTCTAACCATTTAATAGAAAATTCGATTTTATTGAAAATCAACTGTGATCAACACAGATTTTGAACGGCAAAAATCTAAAATGCTCCGATTCCGTTGGTCAATAGCTCTATCAATAGGCTTCAGGATCTGTATTTATTTTGCCAACTTGCATGTGGATTGCTCGATTATTTCTAACCAATTAATAGAAAATTCGATTTTATTGAAAATCAACTGTGCTATAGCCCACAGATTTTGAACGGCAAAAATCTAAAATGCTCCGATTCCGTTGGTCAATAGCTCTATCAATAGGCTTCAGGATCTGTATTTATTTTGCCAACTTGCATTTGGATTGCTCGAATATTTCTAACCATTTAATAGAAAATTCGATTTTATTGAAAATCAACTGTGCTATAGCCCACAGATTTTGAACGGCAAAAATCTAAAATGCTCCGATTCCGTTGGTCAATAGCTCTATCAATAGGCTTCAGGATCTGTATTTATTTTGCCAACTTGCATTTGGATTGCTCGAATATTTCTAACCATTTAATAGAAAATTCGATTTTATTGAAAATCAACTGTGCTATAGCCCACAGATTTTGAACGGCAAAAATCTAAAATGCTCCGATTACGTTGGTCAATAGCTCTATCAATAGGCTTCAGGATCTGTATTTATTTTGCCAACTTGCATTTGGATTGCTCGAATATTTCTAACCATTTAATAGAAAATTCGATTTTATTGAAAATCAACTGTGCTTATAGCCCACAGATTTTGAATGGCAAAAATCTAAAATGCTCCGATTACGTTGGTCAATAGCTCTATCAATAGGCTTCAGGATCTGTATTTATTTTGCCAACTTGCATGTGGATTGCTCGATTATTTCTAACCAATTAATAGAAAATTCGATTTTATTGAAAATCAACTGTGCTATAGCCCACAGATTTTCAATGGCAAAAATCTAAAATGCTCCGATTACGTTGGTCAATAGCTCTATCAATAGGCTTCAGGATCTGTATTTATTTTGCATCTTGCATTTGGATTGCTCGAATATTTCTAACCATTTAATAGAAAATTCGATTTTATTGAAAATCAACTGTGCTATAGCCCACAGATTTTGAATGGCAAAAATCTAAAATGCTCCGATTACGTTGGTCAATAGCTCTATCAATAGGCTTCAGGATCTGTATTTATTTTGCCAACTTGCATTTGGATTGCTCGAATATTTCTAACCATTTAATAGAAAATTCGATTTTATTGAAAATCAACTGTGCTATAGCCCACAGATTTTGAATGGCAAAAATCTAAAATGCTCCGATTCCGTTGGTCAATAGCTCTATCAATAGGCTTCAGGATCTGTATTTATTTTGCCAACTTGCATTTGGATTGCTCGAATATTTCTAACCAATTAATAGAAAATTCGATTTTATTGAAAATCAACTGTGCTATAGCCCACAGATTTTGAACGGCAAAAATCTAAAATGCTCCGATTACGTTGGTCAATAGCTCTATCAATAGGCTTCAGGATCTGTATTTATTTTGCCAACTTGCATTTGGATTGCTCGAATATTTCTAACCATTTAATAGAAAATTCGATTTTATTGAAAATCAACTGTGATCAACACAGATTTTGAACGGCAAAAATCTAAAATGCTCCGATTCCGTTGGTCAATAGCTCTATCAATAGGCTTCAGGATCTGTATTTATTTTGCCAACTTGCATGTGGATTGCTCGATTATTTCTAACCAATTAATAGAAAATTCGATTTTATTGAAAATCAACTGTGCTATAGCCCACAGATTTTGAACGGCAAAAATCTAAAATGCTCCGATTACGTTGGTCAATAGCTCTATCAATAGGCTTCAGGATCTGTATTTATTTTGCCAACTTGCATTTGGATTGCTCGAATATTTCTAACCATTTAATAGAAAATTCGATTTTATTGAAAATCAACTGTGCTTATAGCCCACAGATTTTGAATGGCAAAAATCTAAAATGCTCCGATTACGTTGGTCAATAGCTCTATCAATAGGCTTCAGGATCTGTATTTATTTTGCCAACTTGCATGTGGATTGCTCGATTATTTCTAACCAATTAATAGAAAATTCGATTTTATTGAAAATCAACTGTGCTATAGCCCACAGATTTTCAATGGCAAAAATCTAAAATGCTCCGATTACGTTGGTCAATAGCTCTATCAATAGGCTTCAGGATCTGTATTTATTTTGCCAACTTGCATTTGGATTGCTCGAATATTTCTAACCATTTAATAGAAAATTCGATTTTATTGAAAATCAACTGTGCTATAGCCCACAGATTTTGAATGGCAAAAATCTAAAATGCTCCGATTACGTTGGTCAATAGCTCTATCAATAGGCTTCAGGATCTGTATTTATTTTGCCAACTTGCATTTGGATTGCTCGAATATTTCTAACCAATTAATAGAAAATTCGATTTTATTGAAAATCAACTGTGCTATAGCCCACAGATTTTGAACGGCAAAAATCTAAAATGCTCCGATTCCGTTGGTCAATAGCTCTATCAATAGGCTTCAGGATCTGTATTTATTTTGCCAACTTGCATTTGGATTGCTCGAATATTTCTAACCATTTAATAGAAAATTCGATTTTATTGAAAATCAACTGTGCTATAGCCCACAGATTTTGAACGGCAAAAATCTAAAATGCTCCGATTACGTTGGTCAATAGCTCTATCAATAGGCTTCAGGATCTGTATTTATTTTGCCAACTTGCATTTGGATTGCTCGAATATTTCTAACCATTTAATAGAAAATTCGATTTTATTGAAAATCAACTGTGCTATAAGCCCACAGATTTTGAACGGCAAAAATCTAAAATGCTCCGATTCCGTTGGTCAATAGCTCTATCAATAGGCTTCAGGATCTGTATTTATTTTGCCAACTTGCATTTGGATTGCTCGAATATTTCTAACCATTTAATAGAAAATTCGATTTTATTGAAAATCAACTGTGCTATAGCCCACAGATTTTGAATGGCAAAAATCTAAAATGCTCCGATTACGTTGGTCAATAGCTCTATCAATAGGCTTCAGGATCTGTATTTATTTTGCCAACTTGCATTTGGATTGCTCGAATATTTCTAACCATTTAATAGAAAATTCGATTTTATTGAAAATCAACTGTGCTTTAGCCCACAGATTTTGAACGGCAAAAATCTAAAATGCTCCGATTCCGTTGGTCAATAGCTCTATCAATAGGCTTCAGGATCTGTATTTATTTTGCCAACTTGCATTTGGATTGCTCGAATATTTCTAACCAATTAATAGAAAATTCGATTTTATTGAAAATCAACTGTGCTATAGCCCACAGATTTTGAACGGCAAAAATCTAAAATGCTCCGATTACGTTGGTCAATAGCTCTATCAATAGGCTTCAGGATCTGTATTTATTTTGCCAACTTGCATGTGGATTGCTCGATTATTTCTAACCAATTAATAGAAAATTCGATTTTATTGAAAATCAACTGTGCTATAGCCCACAGATTTTGAATGGCAAAAATCTAAAATGCTCCGATTCCGTTGGTCAATAGCTCTATCAATAGGCTTCAGGATCTGTATTTATTTTGCCAACTTGCATTTGGATTGCTCGAATATTTCTAACCATTTAATAGAAAATTCGATTTTATTGAAAATCAACTGTGCTATAGCCCACAGATTTTGAATGGCAAAAATCTAAAATGCTCCGATTACGTTGGTCAATAGCTCTATCAATAGGCTTCAGGATCTG
The DNA here is from genome assembly GCA_958295665.1 of Tipula vernalis. Classification (NCBI taxonomy): domain Eukaryota; kingdom Metazoa; phylum Arthropoda; class Insecta; order Diptera; family Tipulidae; genus Tipula; species Tipula vernalis. Next base: position 41,575,334 of record OY282560.1, read on the forward strand.
TATTTATTTTGCCAACTTGCATTTGGATTGCTCGAATATTTCTAACCATTTAATAGAAAATTCGATTTTATTGAAAATCAACTGTGCTATAGCCCACAGATTTTGAATGGCAAAAATCTAAAATGCTCCGATTACGTTGGTCAATAGCTCTATCAATAGGCTTCAGGATCTGTATTTATTTTGCCAACTTGTGTGCAATCCATGTGGATTGCTCGATTATTTCTAACCAATTAATAGAAAATTCGATTTTATTGAAAATCAACTGTGCTATAGCCCACAGATTTTGAACGGCAAAAATCTAAAATGCTCCGATTCCGTTGGTCAATAGCTCTATCAATAGGCTTCAGGATCTGTATTTATTTTGCCAACTTGCATTTGGATTGCTCGAATATTTCTAACCATTTAATAGAAAATTCGATTTTATTGAAAATCAACTGTGCTATAGCCCACAGATTTTGAATGGCAAAAATCTAAAATGCTCCGATTACGTTGGTCAATAGCTCTATCAATAGGCTTCAGGATCTGTATTTATTTTGCCAACTTGCATTTGGATTGCTCGAATATTTCTAACCATTTAATAGAAAATTCGATTTTATTGAAAATCAACTGTGCTATAGCCCACAGATTTTGAACGGCAAAAATCTAAAATGCTCCGATTCCGTTGGTCAATAGCTCTATCAATAGGCTTCAGGATCTGTATTTATTTTGCCAACTTGCATTTGGATTGCTCGAATATTTCTAACCATTTAATAGAAAATTCGATTTTATTGAAAATCAACTGTGCTATAGCCCACAGATTTTGAATGGCAAAAATCTAAAATGCTCCGATTCCGTTGGTCAATAGCTCTATCAATAGGCTTCAGGATCTGTATTTATTTTGCCAACTTGCATTTGGATTGCTCGAATATTTCTAACCATTTAATAGAAAATTCGATTTTATTGAAAATCAACTGTGCTATAGCCCACAGATTTTGAATGGCAAAAATCTAAAATGCTCCGATTACGTTGGTCAATAGCTCTATCAATAGGCTTCAGGATCTGTATTTATTTTGCCAACTTGCATTTGGATTGCTCGAATATTTCTAACCATTTAATAGAAAATTCGATTTTATTGAAAAATCAACTGTGCTATAGCCCACATATTTTGAATGGCAAAAATCTAAAATGCTCCGATTACGTTGGTCAATAGCTCTATCAATAGGCTTCAGGATCTGTATTTATTTTGCCAACTTGCATTTGGATTGCTCGAATATTTCTAACCAATTAATAGAAAATTCGATTTTATTGAAAATCAACTGTGCTATAGCCCACAGATTTTGAACGGCAAAAATCTAAAATGCTCCGATTCCGTTGGTCAATAGCTCTATCAATAGGCTTCAGGATCTGTATTTATTTTGCCAACTTGCATTTGGATTGCTCGAATATTTCTAACCATTTAATAGAAAATTCGATTTTATTGAAAATCAACTGTGCTATAGCCCACAGATTTTGAACGGCAAAAATCTAAAATGCTCCGATTACGTTGGTCAATAGCTCTATCAATAGGCTTCAGGATCTGTATTTATTTTGCCAACTTGCATTTGGATTGCTCGAATATTTCTAACCATTTAATAGAAAATTCGATTTTATTGAAAATCAACTGTGCTATAGCCCACAGATTTTGAACGGCAAAAATCTAAAATGCTCCGATTCCGTTGGTCAATAGCTCTATCAATAGGCTTCAGGATCTGTATTTATTTTGCCAACTTGCATTTGGATTGCTCGAATATTTCTAACCAATTAATAGAAAATTCGATTTTATTGAAAATCAACTGTGCTATAGCCCACAGATTTTGAACGGCAAAAATCTAAAATGCTCCGATTACGTTGGTCAATAGCTCTATCAATAGGCTTCAGGATCTGTATTTATTTTGCCAACTTGCATGTGGATTGCTCGATTATTTCTAACCAATTAATAGAAAATTCGATTTTATTGAAAATCAACTGTGCTATAGCCCACAGACTTTGAATGGCAAAAATCTAAAATGCTCCGATTCCGTTGGTCAATAGCTCTATCAATAGGCTTCAGGATCTGTATTTATTTTGCCAACTTGCATTTGGATTGCTCGAATATTTCTAACCATTTAATAGAAAATTCGATTTTATTGAAAATCAACTGTGCTATAGCCCACAGATTTTGAATCGCAAAAATCTAAAATGCTCCGATTACGTTGGTCAATAGCTCTATCAATAGGCTTCAGGATCTGTATTTATTTTGCCAACTTGCATTTGGATTGCTCGAATATTTCTAACCATTTAATAGAAAATTCGATTTTATTGAAAATCAACTGTGCTATATAGCCCACAGATTTTGAATGGCAAAAATCTAAAATGCTCCGATTACGTTGGTCAATAGCTCTATCAATAGGCTTCAGGATCTGTATTTATTTTGCCAACTTGCATGTGGATTGCTCGATTATTTCTAACCAATTAATAGAAAATTCGATTTTATTGAAAATCAACTGTGCTATAGCCCACAGATTTTGAATGGCAAAAATCTAAAATGCTCCGATTCCGTTGGTCAATAGCTCTATCAATAGGCTTCAGGATCTGTATTTATTTTGCCAACTTGCATTTGGATTGCTCGAATATTTCTAACCATTTAATAGAAAATTCGATTTTATTGAAAATCAACTGTGCTATAGCCCACAGATTTTGAATGGCAAAAATCTAAAATGCTCCGATTACGTTGGTCAATAGCTCTATCAATAGGCTTCAGGATCTGTATTTATTTTGCCAACTTGCATTTGGATTGCTCGAATATTTCTAACCATTTAATAGAAAATTCGATTTTATTGAAAATCAACTGTGCTATAGCCCACAGATTTTGAACGGCAAAAATCTAAAATGCTCCGATTCCGTTGGTCAATAGCTCTATCAATAGGCTTCAGGATCTGTATTTATTTTGCCAACTTGCATTTGGATTGCTCGAATATTTCTAACCATTTAATAGAAAATTCGATTTTATTGAAAATCAACTGTGCTATAGCCCACAGATTTTGAATGGCAAAAATCTAAAATGCTCCGATTCCGTTGGTCAATAGCTCTATCAATAGCCTTCAGGATCTGTATTTATTTTGCCAACTTGCATTTGGATTGCTCGAATATTTCTAACCATTTAATAGAAAATTCGATTTTATTGAAAATCAACTGTGCTATAGCCCACAGATTTTGAATGGCAAAAATCTAAAATGCTCCGATTACGTTGGTCAATAGCTCTATCAATAGGCTTCAGGATCTGTATTTATTTTGCCAACTTGCATTTGGATTGCTCGAATATTTCTAACCAATTAATAGAAAATTCGATTTTATTGAAAATCAACTGTGCTATAGCCCACAGATTTTGAATGGCAAAAATCTAAAATGCTCCGATTCCGTTGGTCAATAGCTCTATCAATAGGCTTCAGGATCTGTATTTATTTTGCCAACTTGCATTTGGATTGCTCGAATATTTCTAACCATTTAATAGAAAATTCGATTTTATTGAAAATCAACTGTGCTATAGCCCACAGATTTTGAACGGCAAAAATCTAAAATGCTCCGATTCCGTTGGTCAATAGCTCTATCAATAGGCTTCAGGATCTGTATTTATTTTGCCAACTTGCATTTGGATTGCTCGAATATTTCTAACCATTTAATAGAAAATTCGATTTTATTGAAAATCAACTGTGCTATAGCCCACAGATTTTGAACAGCAAAAATCTAAAATGCTCCGATTCCGTTGGTCAATAGCTCTATCAATAGGCTTCAGGATCTGTATTTATTTTGCCAACTTGCATTTGGATTGCTCGAATATTTCTAACCAATTAATAGAAAATTCGATTTTATTGAAAATCAACTGTGCTATAGCCCACAGATTTTGAACGGCAAAAATCTAAAATGCTCCGATTCCGTTGGTCAATAGCTCTATCAATAGGCTTCAGGATCTGTATTTATTTTGCCAACTTGCATGTGGATTGCTCGATTATTTCTAACCAATTAATAGAAAATTCGATTTTATTGAAAATCAACTGTGCTATAGCCCACAGATTTTGAACGGCAAAAATCTAAAATGCTCCGATTCCGTTGGTCAATAGCTCTATCAATAGGCTTCAGGATCTGTATTTATTTTGCCAACTTGCATTTGGATTGCTCGAATATTTCTAACCATTTAATAGAAAATTCGATTTTATTGAAAATCAACTGTGCTATAGCCCACAGATTTTCAATGGCAAAAATCTAAAATGCTCCGATTACGTTGGTCAATAGCTCTATCAATAGGCTTCAGGATCTGTATTTATTTTGCCAACTTGCATTTGGATTGCTCGAATATTTCTAACCATTTAATAGAAAATTCGATTTTATTGAAAATCAACTGTGCTATAGCCCACAGATTTTGAATGGCAAAAATCTAAAATGCTCCGATTACGTTGGTCAATAGCTCTATCAATAGGCTTCAGGATCTGTATTTATTTTGCCAACTTGCATTTGGATTGCTCGAATATTTCTAACCATTTAATAGAAAATTCGATTTTATTGAAAATCAACTGTGCTATAGCACACAGATTTTGAATGGCAAAAATCTAAAATGCTCCGATTCCGTTGGTCAATAGCTCTATCAATAGGCTTCAGGATCTGTATTTATTTTGCCAACTTGCATGTGGATTGCTCGATTATTTCTAACCAATTAATAGAAAATTCGATTTTATTGAAAATCAACTGTGCTTATAGCCCACAGATTTTGAATGGCAAAAATCTAAAATGCTCCGATTACGTTGGTCAATAGCTCTATCAATAGGCTTCAGGATCTGTATTTATTTTGCCAACTTGCATGTGGATTGCTCGATTATTTCTAACCAATTAATAGAAAATTCGATTTTATTGAAAATCAACTGTGCTATAGCCCACAGATTTTCAATGGCAAAAATCTAAAATGCTCCGATTACGTTGGTCAATAGCTCTATCAATAGGCTTCAGGATCTGTATTTATTTTGCCAACTTGCATTTGGATTGCTCGAATATTTCTAACCATTTAATAGAAAATTCGATTTTATTGAAAATCAACTGTGCTATAGCCCACAGATTTTGAATGGCAAAAATCTAAAATGCTCCGATTACGTTGGTCAATAGCTCTATCAATAGGCTTCAGGATCTGTATTTATTTTGCCAACTTGCATTTGGATTGCTCGAATATTTCTAACCATTTAATAGAAAATTCGATTTTATTGAAAATCAACTGTGCTATAGCACACAGATTTTGAATGGCAAAAATCTAAAATGCTCCGATTACGTTGGTCAATAGCTCTATCAATAGGCTTCAGGATCTGTATTTATTTTGCCAACTTGCATGTGGATTGCTCGATTATTTCTAACCAATTAATAGAAAATTCGATTTTATTGAAAATCAACTGTGCTATAGCCCACAGATTTTGAACGGCAAAAATCTAAAATGCTCCGATTCCGTTGGTCAATAGCTCTATCAATAGGCTTCAGGATCTGTATTTATTTTGCCAACTTGCATTTGGATTGCTCGAATATTTCTAACCATTTAATAGAAAATTCGATTTTATTGAAAATCAACTGTGCTATAGCCCACAGATTTTGAATGGCAAAAATCTAAAATGCTCCGATTCCGTTGGTCAATAGCTCTATCAATAGGCTTCAGGATCTGTATTTATTTTGCCAACTTGCATTTGGATTGCTCGAATATTTCTAACCAATTAATAGAAAATTCGATTTTATTGAAAATCAACTGTGATCAACACAGATTTTGAACGGCAAAAATCTAAAATGCTCCGATTCCGTTGGTCAATAGCTCTATCAATAGGCTTCAGGATCTGTATTTATTTTGCCAACTTGCATGTGGATTGCTCGATTATTTCTAACCAATTAATAGAAAATTCGATTTTATTGAAAATCAACTGTGCTATAGCCCACAGATTTTGAACGGCAAAAATCTAAAATGCTCCGATTACGTTGGTCAATAGCTCTATCAATAGGCTTCAGGATCTGTATTTATTTTGCCAACTTGCATTTGGATTGCTCGAATATTTCTAACCATTTAATAGAAAATTCGATTTTATTGAAAATCAACTGTGCTTATAGCCCACAGATTTTGAATGGCAAAAATCTAAAATGCTCCGATTACGTTGGTCAATAGCTCTATCAATAGGCTTCAGGATCTGTATTTATTTTGCCAACTTGCATGTGGATTGCTCGATTATTTCTAACCAATTAATAGAAAATTCGATTTTATTGAAAATCAACTGTGCTATAGCCCACAGATTTTCAATGGCAAAAATCTAAAATGCTCCGATTACGTTGGTCAATAGCTCTATCAATAGGCTTCAGGATCTGTATTTATTTTGCCAACTTGCATTTGGATTGCTCGAATATTTCTAACCATTTAATAGAAAATTCGATTTTATTGAAAATCAACTGTGCTATAGCCCACAGATTTTGAATGGCAAAAATCTAAAATGCTCCGATTACGTTGGTCAATAGCTCTATCAATAGGCTTCAGGATCTGTATTTATTTTGCCAACTTGCATTTGGATTGCTCGAATATTTCTAACCAATTAATAGAAAATTCGATTTTATTGAAAATCAACTGTGCTATAGCCCACAGATTTTGAACGGCAAAAATCTAAAATGCTCCGATTCCGTTGGTCAATAGCTCTATCAATAGGCTTCAGGATCTGTATTTATTTTGCCAACTTGCATTTGGATTGCTCGAATATTTCTAACCATTTAATAGAAAATTCGATTTTATTGAAAATCAACTGTGCTATAGCCCACAGATTTTGAACGGCAAAAATCTAAAATGCTCCGATTACGTTGGTCAATAGCTCTATCAATAGGCTTCAGGATCTGTATTTATTTTGCCAACTTGCATTTGGATTGCTCGAATATTTCTAACCATTTAATAGAAAATTCGATTTTATTGAAAATCAACTGTGCTATAAGCCCACAGATTTTGAACGGCAAAAATCTAAAATGCTCCGATTCCGTTGGTCAATAGCTCTATCAATAGGCTTCAGGATCTGTATTTATTTTGCCAACTTGCATTTGGATTGCTCGAATATTTCTAACCATTTAATAGAAAATTCGATTTTATTGAAAATCAACTGTGCTATAGCCCACAGATTTTGAATGGCAAAAATCTAAAATGCTCCGATTACGTTGGTCAATAGCTCTATCAATAGGCTTCAGGATCTGTATTTATTTTGCCAACTTGCATTTGGATTGCTCGAATATTTCTAACCATTTAATAGAAAATTCGATTTTATTGAAAATCAACTGTGCTTTAGCCCACAGATTTTGAACGGCAAAAATCTAAAATGCTCCGATTCCGTTGGTCAATAGCTCTATCAATAGGCTTCAGGATCTGTATTTATTTTGCCAACTTGCATTTGGATTGCTCGAATATTTCTAACCAATTAATAGAAAATTCGATTTTATTGAAAATCAACTGTGCTATAGCCCACAGATTTTGAACGGCAAAAATCTAAAATGCTCCGATTACGTTGGTCAATAGCTCTATCAATAGGCTTCAGGATCTGTATTTATTTTGCCAACTTGCATGTGGATTGCTCGATTATTTCTAACCAATTAATAGAAAATTCGATTTTATTGAAAATCAACTGTGCTATAGCCCACAGATTTTGAATGGCAAAAATCTAAAATGCTCCGATTCCGTTGGTCAATAGCTCTATCAATAGGCTTCAGGATCTGTATTTATTTTGCCAACTTGCATTTGGATTGCTCGAATATTTCTAACCATTTAATAGAAAATTCGATTTTATTGAAAATCAACTGTGCTATAGCCCACAGATTTTGAATGGCAAAAATCTAAAATGCTCCGATTACGTTGGTCAATAGCTCTATCAATAGGCTTCAGGATCTGTATTTATTTTGCCAACTTGCATTTGGATTGCTCGAATATTTCTAACCATTTAATAGAAAATTCGATTTTATTGAAAATCAACTGTGCTATAGCCCACAGATTTTGAATGGCAAAAATCTAAAATGCTCCGATTACGTTGGTCAATAGCTCTATCAATAGGCTTCAGGATCTGTATTTATTTTGCCAACTTGCATTTGGATTGCTCGAATATTTCTAACCAATTAATAGAAAATTCGATTTTATTGAAAATCAACTGTGCTATAGCCCACAGATTTTGAACGGCAAAAATCTAAAATGCTCCGATTCCGTTGGTCAATAGCTCTATCAATAGGCTTCAGGATCTGTATTTATTTTGCCAACTTGCATTTGGATTGCTCGAATATTTCTAACCATTTAATAGAAAATTCGATTTTATTGAAAATCAACTGTGCTATAGCCCACAGATTTTGAATGGCAAAAATCTAAAATGCTCCGATTACGTTGGTCAATAGCTCTATCAATAGGCTTCAGGATCTGTATTTATTTTGCCAACTTGCATTTGGATTGCTCGAATATTTCTAACCATTTAATAGAAAATTCGATTTTATTGAAAATCAACTGTGCTATAGCCCACAGATTTTGAACGGCAAAAATCTAAAATGCTCCGATTCCGTTGGTCAATAGCTCTATCAATAGGCTTCAGGATCTGTATTTATTTTGCCAACTTGCATTTGGATTGCTCGAATATTTCTAACCATTTAATAGAAAATTCGATTTTATTGAAAATCAACTGTGCTATAGCCCACAGATTTTGAATGGCAAAAATCTAAAATGCTCCGATTCCGTTGGTCAATAGCTCTATCAATAGGCTTCAGGATCTGTATTTATTTTGCCAACTTGCATTTGGATTGCTCGAATATTTCTAACCATTTAATAGAAAATTCGATTTTATTGAAAATCAACTGTGCTATAGCCCACAGATTTTGAATGGCAAAAATCTAAAATGCTCCGATTACGTTGGTCAATAGCTCTATCAATAGGCTTCAGGATCTGTATTTATTTTGCCAACTTGCATTTGGATTGCTCGAATATTTCTAACCATTTAATAGAAAATTCGATTTTATTGAAAAATCAACTGTGCTATAGCCCACATATTTTGAATGGCAAAAATCTAAAATGCTCCGATTACGTTGGTCAATAGCTCTATCAATAGGCTTCAGGATCTGTATTTATTTTGCCAACTTGCATTTGGATTGCTCGAATATTTCTAACCAATTAATAGAAAATTCGATTTTATTGAAAATCAACTGTGCTATAGCCCACAGATTTTGAACGGCAAAAATCTAAAATGCTCCGATTCCGTTGGTCAATAGCTCTATCAATAGGCTTCAGGATCTGTATTTATTTTGCCAACTTGCATTTGGATTGCTCGAATATTTCTAACCATTTAATAGAAAATTCGATTTTATTGAAAATCAACTGTGCTATAGCCCACAGATTTTGAACGGCAAAAATCTAAAATGCTCCGATTACGTTGGTCAATAGCTCTATCAATAGGCTTCAGGATCTGTATTTATTTTGCCAACTTGCATTTGGATTGCTCGAATATTTCTAACCATTTAATAGAAAATTCGATTTTATTGAAAATCAACTGTGCTATAGCCCACAGATTTTGAACGGCAAAAATCTAAAATGCTCCGATTCCGTTGGTCAATAGCTCTATCAATAGGCTTCAGGATCTGTATTTATTTTGCCAACTTGCATTTGGATTGCTCGAATATTTCTAACCAATTAATAGAAAATTCGATTTTATTGAAAATCAACTGTGCTATAGCCCACAGATTTTGAACGGCAAAAATCTAAAATGCTCCGATTACGTTGGTCAATAGCTCTATCAATAGGCTTCAGGATCTGTATTTATTTTGCCAACTTGCATGTGGATTGCTCGATTATTTCTAACCAATTAATAGAAAATTCGATTTTATTGAAAATCAACTGTGCTATAGCCCACAGACTTTGAATGGCAAAAATCTAAAATGCTCCGATTCCGTTGGTCAATAGCTCTATCAATAGGCTTCAGGATCTGTATTTATTTTGCCAACTTGCATTTGGATTGCTCGAATATTTCTAACCATTTAATAGAAAATTCGATTTTATTGAAAATCAACTGTGCTATAGCCCACAGATTTTGAATCGCAAAAATCTAAAATGCTCCGATTACGTTGGTCAATAGCTCTATCAATAGGCTTCAGGATCTGTATTTATTTTGCCAACTTGCATTTGGATTGCTCGAATATTTCTAACCATTTAATAGAAAATTCGATTTTATTGAAAATCAACTGTGCTATATAGCCCACAGATTTTGAATGGCAAAAATCTAAAATGCTCCGATTACGTTGGTCAATAGCTCTATCAATAGGCTTCAGGATCTGTATTTATTTTGCCAACTTGCATGTGGATTGCTCGATTATTTCTAACCAATTAATAGAAAATTCGATTTTATTGAAAATCAACTGTGCTATAGCCCACAGATTTTGAATGGCAAAAATCTAAAATGCTCCGATTCCGTTGGTCAATAGCTCTATCAATAGGCTTCAGGATCTGTATTTATTTTGCCAACTTGCATTTGGATTGCTCGAATATTTCTAACCATTTAATAGAAAATTCGATTTTATTGAAAATCAACTGTGCTATAGCCCACAGATTTTGAATGGCAAAAATCTAAAATGCTCCGATTACGTTGGTCAATAGCTCTATCAATAGGCTTCAGGATCTGTATTTATTTTGCCAACTTGCATTTGGATTGCTCGAATATTTCTAACCATTTAATAGAAAATTCGATTTTATTGAAAATCAACTGTGCTATAGCCCACAGATTTTGAACGGCAAAAATCTAAAATGCTCCGATTCCGTTGGTCAATAGCTCTATCAATAGGCTTCAGGATCTGTATTTATTTTGCCAACTTGCATTTGGATTGCTCGAATATTTCTAACCATTTAATAGAAAATTCGATTTTATTGAAAATCAACTGTGCTATAGCCCACAGATTTTGAATGGCAAAAATCTAAAATGCTCCGATTCCGTTGGTCAATAGCTCTATCAATAGCCTTCAGGATCTGTATTTATTTTGCCAACTTGCATTTGGATTGCTCGAATATTTCTAACCATTTAATAGAAAATTCGATTTTATTGAAAATCAACTGTGCTATAGCCCACAGATTTTGAATGGCAAAAATCTAAAATGCTCCGATTACGTTGGTCAATAGCTCTATCAATAGGCTTCAGGATCTGTATTTATTTTGCCAACTTGCATTTGGATTGCTCGAATATTTCTAACCATTTAATAGAAAATTCGATTTTATTGAAAATCAACTGTGCTATAGCCCACATATTTTGAATGGCAAAAATCTAAAATGCTCCGATTACGTTGGTCAATAGCTCTATCAATAGGCTTCAGGATCTGTATTTATTTTGCCAACTTGCATTTGGATTGCTCGAATATTTCTAACCAATTAATAGAAAATTCGATTTTATTGAAAATCAACTGTGCTATAGCCCACAGATTTTGAACGGCAAAAATCTAAAATGCTCCGATTCCGTTGGTCAATAGCTCTATCAATAGGCTTCAGGATCTGTATTTATTTTGCCAACTTGCATTTGGATTGCTCGAATATTTCTAACCATTTAATAGAAAATTCGATTTTATTGAAAATCAACTGTGCTATAGCCCACAGATTTTGAACGGCAAAAATCTAAAATGCTCCGATTCCGTTGGTCAATAGCTCTATCAATAGGCTTCAGGATCTGTATTTATTTTGCCAACTTGCATTTGGATTGCTCGAATATTTCTAACCATTTAATAGAAAATTCGATTTTATTGAAAATCAACTGTGCTATAGCCCACAGATTTTGAACAGCAAAAATCTAAAATGCTCCGATTCCGTTGGTCAATAGCTCTATCAATAGGCTTCAGGATCTGTATTTATTTTGCCAACTTGCATTTGGATTGCTCGAATATTTCTAACCAATTAATAGAAAATTCGATTTTATTGAAAATCAACTGTGCTATAGCCCACAGATTTTGAACGGCAAAAATCTAAAATGCTCCGATTCCGTTGGTCAATAGCTCTATCAATAGGCTTCAGGATCTGTATTTATTTTGCCAACTTGCATGTGGATTGCTCGATTATTTCTAACCAATTAATAGAAAATTCGATTTTATTGAAAATCAACTGTGCTATAGCCCACAGATTTTGAACGGCAAAAATCTAAAATGCTCCGATTCCGTTGGTCAATAGCTCTATCAATAGGCTTCAGGATCTGTATTTATTTTGCCAACTTGCATTTGGATTGCTCGAATATTTCTAACCATTTAATAGAAAATTCGATTTTATTGAAAATCAACTGTGCTATAGCCCACAGATTTTGAACGGCAAAAATCTAAAATGCTCCGATTCCGTTGGTCAATAGCTCTATCAATAGGCTTCAGGATCTGTATTTATTTTGCCAACTTGCATTTGGATTGCTCGAATATTTCTAACCATTTAATAGAAAATTCGATTTTATTGAAAATCAACTGTGCTATAGCCCACAGATTTTGAATGGCAAAAATCTAAAATGCTCCGATTACGTTGGTCAATAGCTCTATCAATAGGCTTCAGGATCTGTATTTATTTTGCCAACTTGCATTTGGATTGCTCGAATATTTCTAACCATTTAATAGAAAATTCGATTTTATTGAAAATCAACTGTGCTATAGCCCACAGATTTTGAATGGCAAAAATCTAAAATGCTCCGATTACGTTGGTCAATAGCTCTATCAATAGGCTTCAGGATCTGTATTTATTTTGCCAACTTGCATTTGGATTGCTCGAATATTTCTAACCATTTAATAGAAAATTCGATTTTATTGAAAATCAACTGTGCTATAGCCCACAGATTTTGAATGGCAAAAATCTAAAATGCTCCGATTACGTTGGTCAATAGCTCTATCAATAGGCTTCAGGATCTGTATTTATTTTGCCAACTTGCATTTGGATTGCTCGAATATTTCTAACCATTTAATAGAAAATTCGATTTTATTGAAAATCAACTGTGATCAACACAGATTTTGAACGGCAAAAATCTAAAATGCTCCGATTCCGTTGGTCAATAGCTCTATCAATAGGCTTCAGGATCTGTATTTATTTTGCCAACTTGCATTTGGATTGCTCGAATATTTCTAACCATTTAATAGAAAATTCGATTTTATTGAAAATCAACTGTGATCAACACAGATTTTGAACGGCAAAAATCTAAAATGCTCCGATTCCGTTGGTCAATAGCTCTATCAATAGGCTTCAGGATCTGTATTTATTTTGCCAACTTGCATTTGGATTGCTCGAATATTTCTAACCAATTAATAGAAAATTCGATTTTATTGAAAATCAACTGTGCTATAGCCCACAGATTTTGAACGGCAAAAATCTAAAATGCTCCGATTCCGTTGGTCAATAGCTCTATCAATAGGCTTCAGGATCTGTATTTATTTTGCCAACTTGCATTTGGATTGCTCGAATATTTCTAACCATTTAATAGAAAATTCGATTTTATTGAAAATCAACTGTGCTATAGCCCACAGATTTTGAATGGCAAAAATCTAAAATGCTCCGATTACGTTGGTCAATAGCTCTATCAATAGGCTTCAGGATCTGTATTTATTTTGCCAACTTGCATGTGGATTGCTCGATTATTTCTAACCAATTAATAGAAAATTCGATTTTATTGAAAATCAACTGTGCTATAGCCCACATATTTTGAACGGCAAAAATCTAAAATGCTCCGATTCCGATGGTCAATAGCTCTATCAATAGGCTTCAGGATCTGTATTTATTTTGCCAACTTGCATTTGGATTGCTCGAATATTTCTAACCATTTAATAGAAAATTCGATTTTATTGAAAATCAACTGTGCTATAGCCCACAGATTTTGAACGGCAAAAATCTAAAATGCTCCGATTCCGTTGGTCAATAGCTCTATCAATAGGCTTCAGGATCTGTATTTATTTTGCCAACTTGCATTTGGATTGCTCGAATATTTCTAACCATTTAATAGAAAATTCGATTTTATTGAAAATCAACTGTGCTATAGCCCACAGATTTTGAACGGCAAAAATCTAAAATGCTCCGATTCCGTTGGTCAATAGCTCTATCAATAGGCTTCAGGATCTGTATTTATTTTGCCAACTTGCATGTGGATTGCTCGATTATTTCTAACCAATTAATAGAAAATTCGATTTTATTGAAAATCAACTGTGCTATAGCCCACAGATTTTGAATGGCAAAAATCTAAAATGCTCCGATTACGTTGGTCAATAGCTCGCTATTTTGCCAACTTGCATTTGGATTGCTCGAATATTTCTAACCATTTAATAGAAAATTCGATTTTATTGAAAATCAACTGTGCTATAGCCCACAGATTTTGAACGGCAAAAATCTAAAATGCTCCGATTCCGTTGGTCAATAGCTCTATCAATAGGCTTCAGGATCTGTATTTATTTTGCCAACTTGCATTTGGATTGCTCGAATATTTCTAACCATTTAATAGAAAATTCGATTTTATTGAAAATCAACTGTGCTATAGCCCACAGATTTTGAATGGCAAAAATCTAAAATGCTCCGATTACGTTGGTCAATAGCTCTATCAATAGGCTTCAGGATCTGTATTTATTGTGCCAACTTGCATGTGGATTGCTCGATTATTTCTAACCAATTAATAGAAAATTCGATTTTATTGAAAATCAACTGTGCTATAGCCCACAGATTTTGAACGGCAAAAATCTAAAATGCTCCGATTCCGTTGGTCAATAGCTCTATCAATAGGCTTCAGGATCTGTATTTATTTTGCCAACTTGCATTTGGATTGCTCGAATATTTCTAACCATTTAATAGAAAATTCGATTTTATTGAAAATCAACTGTGCTATAACCCACAGATTTTGAATGGCAAAAATCTAAAATGCTCCGATTCCGTTGGTCAATAGCTCTATCAATAGGCTTCAGGATCTGTATTTATTTTGCCAACTTGCATTTGGATTGCTCGAATATTTCTAACCATTTAATAGAAAATTCGATTTTATTGAAAATCAACTGTGCTATAACCCACAGATTTTGAATGGCAAAAATCTAAAATGCTCCGATTACGTTGGTCAATAGCTCTATCAATAGGCTTCAGGATCTGTATTTATTTTGCCAACTTGCATTTGGATTGCTCGAATATTTCTAACCATTTAATAGAAAATTCGATTTTATTGAAAATCAACTGTGCTATAACCCACAGATTTTGAATGGCAAAAATCTAAAATGCTCCGATTACGTTGGTCAATAGCTCTATCAATAGGCTTCAGGATCTGTATTTATTTTGCCAACTTGCATTTGGATTGCTCGAATATTTCTAACCAATTAATAGAAAATTCGATTTTATTGAAAATCAACTGTGCTATAGCCCACAGATTTTGAACGGCAAAAATCTAAAATGCTCCGATTACGTTGGTCAATAGCTCTATCAATAGGCTTCAGGATCTGTATTTATTTTGCCAACTTGCATGTGGATTGCTCGATTATTTCTAACCAATTAATAGAAAATTCGATTTTATTGAAAATCAACTGTGCTATAGCCCACAGATTTTGAACGGCAGAAATCTAAAATGCTCCGATTCCGTTGGTCAATAGCTCTATCAATAGGCTTCAGGATCTGTATTTATTTTGCCAACTTGCATGTGGATTGCTCGAATATTTCTAACCATTTAATAGAAAATTCGATTTTATTGAAAATCAACTGTGCTATAGCCCACAGATTTTGAATGGCAAAAATCTAAAATGTTCCGATTACGTTGGTAAATAGCTCTATCAATAGGCTTCAGGATCTGTATTTATTTTGCCAACTTGCATTTGGATTGCTCGATTATTTCTAACCAATTAATAGAAAATTCGATTTTATTGAAAATCAACTGTGCTATAGCCCACAGATTTTGAATGGCAAAAATCTAAAATGCTCCGATTACGTTGGTCAATAGCTCTATCAATAGGCTTCAGGATCTGTATTTATTTTGCCAACTTGCATGTGGATTGCTCAATTATTTCTAACCAATTAATAGAAAATTCTGTTTTATTGAAAATCAACTGTGCTATAGCCCACAGATTTTGAACGGCAAAAATCTAAAATGCTCCGATTCCGTTGGTCAATAGCTCTATCAATAAGCTTCAGGATCTGTATTTATTTTGCCAACTTGCATTTGGATTGCTCGAATATTTCTAACCATTTAATAGAAAATTCGATTTTATTGAAAATCAACTGTGCTATAGCCCACAGATTTTGAATGGCAAAAATCTAAAATGCTCCGATTACGTTGGTCAATAGCTCTATCAATAGGCTTCAGGATCTGTATTTATTTTTCCAACTTGCATTTGGATTGCTCGAATATTTCTAACCATTTAATTAATAGAAAATTCGATTTTATTGAAAATCAACTGTGCTATAGCCCACAGATTTTGAATGGCAAAAATCTAAAATGCTCCGATTACGTTGGTCAATAGCTCTATCAATAGGCTTCAGGATCTGTATTTATTTTGCCAACTTGCATTTGGATTGCTCGAATATTTCTAACCATTTAATAGAAAATTCGATTTTATTGAAAATCAACTGTGCTATAGCCCACAGATTTTGAACGGCAAAAATCTAAAATGCTCCGATTCCGTTGGTCAATAGCTCTATCAATAGGCTTCAGGATCTGTATTTATTTTGCCAACTTGCATTTGGATTGCTCGAATATTTCTAACCATTTAATAGAAAATTCGATTTTATTGAAAATCAACTGTGCTATAGCCCACAGATTTTGAATGGCAAAAATCTAAAGTGCTCCGATTCCGTTGGTCAATAGCTCTATCAATAGCCTTCAGGATCTGTATTTATTTTGCCAACTTGCATTTGGATTGCTCGAATATTTCTAACCATTTAATAGAAAATTCGATTTTATTGAAAATCAACTGTGCTATAGCCCACAGATTTTGAATGGCAAAAATCTAAAATGCTCCGATTACGTTGGTCAATAGCTCTATCAATAGGCTTCAGGATCTGTATTTATTTTGCCAACTTGCATTTGGATTGCTCGAATATTTCTAACCATTTAATAGAAAATTCGATTTTATTGAAAATCAACTGTGCTATAGCCCACATATTTTGAATGGCAAAAATCTAAAATGCTCCGATTACGTTGGTCAATAGCTCTATCAATAGGCTTCAGGATCTGTATTTATTTTGCCAACTTGCATTTGGATTGCTCGAATATTTCTAACCATTTAATAGAAAATTCGATTTTATTGAAAATCAACTGTGCTATAGCCCACAGATTTTGAATGGCAAAAATCTAAAATGCTCCGATTCCGTTGGTCAATAGCTCTATCAATAGGCTTCAGGATCTGTATTTATTTTGCCAACTTGCATTTGGATTGCTCGAATATTTCTAACCAATTAATAGAAAATTCGATTTTATTGAAAATCAACTGTGCTATAGCCCACAGATTTTGAACGGCAAAAATCTAAAATGCTCCGATTCCGTTGGTCAATAGCTCTATCAATAGGCTTCAGGATCTGTATTTATTTTGCCAACTTGCATGTGGATTGCTCGATTATTTCTAACCAATTAATAGAAAATTCGATTTTATTGAAAATCAACTGTGCTATAGCCCACAGATTTTGAACGGCAAAAATCTAAAATGCTCCGATTCCGTTGGTCAATAGCTCTATCAATAGGCTTCAGGATCTGTATTTATTTTGCCAACTTGCATTTGGATTGCTCGAATATTTCTAACCATTTAATAGAAAATTCGATTTTATTGAAAATCAACTGTGCTATAGCCCACAGATTTTGAACGGCAAAAATCTAAAATGCTCCGATTCCGTTGGTCAATAGCTCTATCAATAGGCTTCAGGATCTGTATTTATTTTGCCAACTTGCATTTGGATTGCTCGAATATTTCTAACCATTTAATAGAAAATTCGATTTTATTGAAAATCAACTGTGCTATAGCCCACAGATTTTGAATGGCAAAAATCTAAAATGCTCCGATTACGTTGGTCAATAGCTCTATCAATAGGCTTCAGGATCTGTATTTATTTTGCCAACTTGCATTTGGATTGCTCGAATATTTCTAACCATTTAATAGAAAATTCGATTTTATTGAAAATCAACTGTGCTATAGCCCACAGATTTTGAATGGCAAAAATCTAAAATGCTCCGATTACGTTGGTCAATAGCTCTATCAATAGGCTTCAGGATCTGTATTTATTTTGCCAACTTGCATTTGGATTGCTCGAATATTTCTAACCATTTAATAGAAAATTCGATTTTATTGAAAATCAACTGTGATCAACACAGATTTTGAACGGCAAAAATCTAAAATGCTCCGATTACGTTGGTCAATAGCTCTATCAATAGGCTTCAGGATCTGTATTTATTTTGCCAACTTGCATTTGGATTGCTCGAATATTTCTAACCATTTAATAGAAAATTCGATTTTATTGAAAATCAACTGTGCTATAGCCCACAGATTTTGAATGGCAAAAATCTAAAGTGCTCCGATTACGTTGGTCAATAGCTCTATCAATAGGCTTCAGGATCTGTATTTATTTTGCCAACTTGCATGTGGATTGCTCGATTATTTCTAACCATTTAATAGAAAATTCGATTTTATTGAAAATCAACTGTGCTATAGCCCACAGATTTTGAATGGCAAAAATCTAAAATGCTCCGATTACGTTGGTCAATAGCTCTATCAATAGGCTTCAGGATCTGTATTTATTTTGCCAACTTGCATTTGGATTGCTCGATTATTTCTAACCAATTAATAGAAAATTCGATTTTATTGAAAATCAACTGTGCTATAGCCCACAGATTTTGAACGGCAAAAATCTAAAATGCTCCGATTCCGTTGGTCAATAGCTCTATCAATAGGCTTCAGGATCTGTATTTATTTTGCCAACTTGCATTTGGATTGCTCGAATATTTCTAACCATTTAATAGAAAATTCGATTTTATTGAAAATCAACTGTGATCAACACAGATTTTGAACGGCAAAAATCTAAAATGCTCCGATTACGTTGGTCAATAGCTCTATCAATAGGCTTCAGGATCTGTATTTATTTTGCCAACTTGCATTTGGATTGCTCGAATATTTCTAACCATTTAATAGAAAATTCGATTTTATTGAAAATCAACTGTGCTATAGCCCACAGATTTTGAATGGCAAAAATCTAAAATGCTCCGATTACGTTGGTCAATAGCTCTATCAATAGGCTTCAGGATCTGTATTTATTTTGCCAACTTGCATGTGGATTGCTCGATTATTTCTAACCAATTAATAGAAAATTCGATTTTATTGAAAATCAACTGTGCTATAGCCCACATGTTTTGAACGGCAAAAATCTAAAATGCTCCGATTCCGTTGGTCAATAGCTCTATCAATAGGCTTCAGGAT
This sequence comes from Tipula vernalis, assembly GCA_958295665.1. NCBI lineage: Eukaryota > Metazoa > Arthropoda > Insecta > Diptera > Tipulidae > Tipula > Tipula vernalis. The sequence continues at coordinate 41,594,750 of OY282560.1, forward strand.
CTGTATTTATTTTGCCAACTTGCATTTGGATTGCTCGAATATTTCTAACCATTTAATAGAAAATTCGATTTTATTGAAAATCAACTGTGCTATAGCCCACAGATTTTGAATGGCAAAAATCTAAAATGCTCCGATTACGTTGGTCAATAGCTCTATCAATAGGCTTCAGGATCTGTATTTATTTTGCCAACTTGCATTTGGATTGCTCGAATATTTCTAACCATTTAATAGAAAATTCGATTTTATTGAAAATCAACTGTGCTATAGCCCACAGATTTTGAACGGCAAAAATCTAAAATGCTCCGATTCCGTTGGTCAATAGCTCTATCAATAGGCTTCAGGATCTGTATTTATTTTGCCAACTTGCATTTGGATTGCTCGAATATTTCTAACCATTTAATAGAAAATTCGATTTTATTGAAAATCAACTGTGCTATAGCCCACAGATTTTGAACGGCAAAAATCTAAAATGCTCCGATTCCGTTGGTCAATAGCTCTATCAATAGGCTTCAGGATCTGTATTTATTTTGCCAACTTGCATGTGGATTGCTCGATTATTTCTAACCAATTAATAGAAAATTCGATTTTATTGAAAATCAACTGTGCTATAGCCCACAGATTTTGAATGGCAAAAATCTAAAATGCTCCGATTACGTTGGTCAATAGCTCGCTATTTTGCCAACTTGCATTTGGATTGCTCGAATATTTCTAACCATTTAATAGAAAATTCGATTTTATTGAAAATCAACTGTGCTATAGCCCACAGATTTTGAACGGCAAAAATCTAAAATGCTCCGATTCCGTTGGTCAATAGCTCTATCAATAGGCTTCAGGATCTGTATTTATTTTGCCAACTTGCATTTGGATTGCTCGAATATTTCTAACCATTTAATAGAAAATTCGATTTTATTGAAAATCAACTGTGCTATAGCCCACAGATTTTGAATGGCAAAATCTAAAATGCTCCGATTACGTTGGTCAATAGCTCTATCAATAGGCTTCAGGATCTGTATTTATTTTGCCAACTTGCATGTGGATTGCTCGATTATTTCTAACCAATTAATAGAAAATTCGATTTTATTGAAAATCAACTGTGCTATAGCCCACAGATTTTGAACGGCAAAAATCTAAAATGCTCCGATTCCGTTGGTCAATAGCTCTATCAATAGGCTTCAGGATCTGTATTTATTTTGCCAACTTGCATTTGGATTGCTCGAATATTTCTAACCATTTAATAGAAAATTCGATTTTATTGAAAATCAACTGTGCTATAACCCACAGATTTTGAATGGCAAAAATCTAAAATGCTCCGATTACGTTGGTCAATAGCTCTATCAATAGGCTTCAGGATCTGTATTTATTTTGCCAACTTGCATTTGGATTGCTCGAATATTTCTAACCAATTAATAGAAAATTCGATTTTATTGAAAATCAACTGTGCTATAGCCCACAGATTTTGAACGGCAAAAATCTAAAATTCTCCGAATACGTTGGTCAATAGCTCTATCAATAGGCTTCAGGATCTGTATTTATTTTGCCAACTTGCATGTGGATTGCTCGATTATTTCTAACCAATTAATAGAAAATTCGATTTTATTGAAAATCAACTGTGCTATAGCCCACAGATTTTGAACGGCAGAAATCTAAAATGCTCCGATTCCGTTGGTCAATAGCTCTATCAATAGGCTTCAGGATCTGTATTTATTTTGCCAACTTGCATGTGGATTGCTCGAATATTTCTAACCATTTAATAGAAAATTCGATTTTATTGAAAATCAACTGTGCTATAGCCCACAGATTTTGAATGGCAAAAATCTAAAATATTCCGATTACGTTGGTAAATAGCTCTATCAATAGGCTTCAGGATCTGTATTTATTTTGCCAACTTGCATTTGGATTGCTCGATTATTTCTAACCAATTAATAGAAAATTCGATTTTATTGAAAATCAACTGCGCTATAGCCCACAGATTTTGAATGGCAAAAATCTAAAATGCTCCGATTACGTTGGTCAATAGCTCTATCAATAGGCTTCAGGATCTGTATTTATTTTGCCAACTTGCATGTGGATTGCTCAATTATTTCTAACCAATTAATAGAAAATTCTGTTTTATTGAAAATCAACTGTGCTATAGCCCACAGATTTTGAACGGCAAAAATCTAAAATGCTCCGATTCCGTTGGTCAATAGCTCTATCAATAAGCTTCAGGATCTGTATTTATTTTGCCAACTTGCATTTGGATTGCTCGAATATTTCTAACCATTTAATAGAAAATTCGATTTTATTGAAAATCAACTGTGCTATAGCCCACAGATTTTGAATGGCAAAAATCTAAAATGCTCCGATTACGTTGGTCAATAGCTCTATCAATAGGCTTCAGGATCTGTATTTATTTTGCCAACTTGCATGTGGATTGCTCGATTATTTCTAACCAATTAATAGAAAATTCGATTTTATTGAAAATCAACTGTGCTATAGCCCACAGATTTTGAACGGCAAAAATCTAAAATGCTCCGATTCCGTTGGTCAATAGCTCTATCAATAGGCTTCAGGATCTGTATTTATTTTGCCAACTTGCATTTGGATTGCTCGAATATTTCTAACCATTTAATAGAAAATTCGATTTTATTGAAAATCAACTGTGCTATAATATAAGCCCACAGATTTTGAATGGCAAAAATCTAAAATGCTCCGATTACGTTGGTCAATAGCTCTATCAATAGGCTTCAGGATCTGTATTTATTTTGCCAACTTGCATGTGGATTGCTCAATTATTTCTAACCAATTAATAGAAAATTCGGTTTTATTGAAAATCAACTGTGCTATAGCCCACAGATTTTGAACGGCAAAAATCTAAAATGCTCCGATTCCGTTGGTCAATAGCTCTATCAATAGGCTTCAGGATCTGTATTTATTTTGCCAACTTGCATGTGGATTGCTCGAATATTTCTAACCATTTAATAGAAAATTCGATTTTATTGAAAATCAACTGTGCTATAGCCCACAGATTTTGAACGGCAAAAATCTAAAATGCTCCGATTACGTTGGTCAATAGCTCTATCAATAGGCTTCAGGATCTGTATTTATTTTGCCAACTTGCATGTGGATTGCTCAATTATTTCTAACCAATTAATAGAAAATTCGATTTTATTGAAAATCAACTGTGCTATAGCCCACAGATTTTGAATGGCAAAAATCTAAAATGCTCCGATTACGTTGGTCAATAGCTCTATCAATAGGCTTCAGGATCTGTATTTATTTTGCCAACTTGCATGTGGATTGCTCGATTATTTCTAACCAATTAATAGAAAATTCGGTTTTATTGAAAATCAACTGTGCTATAGCCCACAGATTTTGAACGGCAGAAATCTAAAATGCTCCGATTACGTTGGTCAATAGCTCTATCAATAGGCTTCAGGATCTGTATTTATTTTGCCAACTTGCATTTGGATTGCTCGAAAATTTCTAACCAATTAATAGAAAATTCGATTTTATTGAAAATCAACTGTGCTATAGCCCACAGATTTTGAACGGCAGAAATCTAAAATGCTCCGATTACGTTGGTCAATAGCTCTATCAATAGGCTTCAGGATCTGTATTTATTTTGCCAACTTGCATTTGGATTGCTCGAATATTTCCAACCATTTAATAGAAAATTCGATTTTATTGAAAATCAACTGTGCTATAGCCCACAGATTTTGAACGGCAAAAATCTAAAATGCTCCGATTCCGTTGGTCAATAGCTCTATCAATAGGCTTCAGGATCTGTATTTATTTTGCCAACTTGCATTTGGATTGCTCGAATATTTCTAACCATTTAATAGAAAATTCGATTTTATTGAAAATCAACTGTGCTATAGCCCACAGATTTTGAATGGCAAAAATCTAAAATGCTCCGATTACGTTGGTCAATAGCTCTATCAATAGGCTTCAGGATCTGTATTTATTTTGCCAACTTGCATGTGGATTGCTCGATTATTTCTAACCAATTAATAGAAAATTCGGTTTTATTGAAAATCAACTGTGCTATAGCCCACAGATTTTGAACGGCAGAAATCTAAAATGCTCCGATTACGTTGGTCAATAGCTCTATCAATAGGCTTCAGGATCTGTATTTATTTTGCCAACTTGCATGTGGATTGCTCGATTATTTCTAACCAATTAATAGAAAATTCGGTTTTATTGAAAATCAACTGTGCTATAGCCCACAGATTTTGAACGGCAGAAATCTAAAATGCTCCGATTCCGTTGGTCAATAGCTCTATCAATAGGCTTCAGGATCTGTATTTATTTTGCCAACTTGCATGTGGATTGCTCGAATATTTCTAACCATTTAATAGAAAATTCGATTTTATTGAAAATCAACTGTGCTATAGCCCACAGATTTTGAACGGCAAAAATCTAAAATGCTCCGATTACGTTGGTCAATAGCTCTATCAATAGGCTTCAGGATCTGTATTTATTTTGCCAACTTGCATGTGGATTGCTCAATTATTTCTAACCAATTAATAGAAAATTCGGTTTTATTGAAAATCAACTGTGCTATAGCCCACAGATTTTGAACGGCAGAAATCTAAAATGCTCCGATTCCGTTGGTCAATAGCTCTATCAATAGGCTTCAGGATCTGTATTTATTTTGCCAACTTGCATGTGGATTGCTCGAATATTTCTAACCATTTAATAGAAAATTCGATTTTATTGAAAATCAACTGTGCTATAGCCCACAGATTTTGAACGGCAAAAATCTAAAATGCTCCGATTACGTTGGTCAATAGCTCTATCAATAGGCTTCAGGATCTGTATTTATTTTGCCAACTTGCATGTGGATTGCTCAATTATTTCTAACCAATTAATAGAAAATTCGGTTTTATTGAAAATCAACTGTGCTATAGCCCACAGATTTTGAACGGCAGAAATCTAAAATGCTCCGATTACGTTGGTCAATAGCTCTATCAATAGGCTTCAGGATCTGTATTTATTTTGCCAACTTGCATTTGGATTGCTCGAATATTTCTAACCATTTAATAGAAAATTCGATTTTATTGAAAATCAACTGTGCTATAGCCCACAGATTTTGAACGGCAAAAATCTAAAATGCTCCGATTCCGTTGGTCAATAGCTCTATCAATAGGCTTCAGGATCTGTATTTATTTTGCCAACTTGCATTTGGATTGCTCGAATATTTCTAACCATTTAATAGAAAATTCGATTTTATTGAAAATCAACTGTGCTATAGCCCACAGATTTTGAACGGCAAAAATCTAAAATGCTCCGATTCCGTTGGTCAATAGCTCTATCAATAGGCTTCAGGATCTGTATTTATTTTGCCAACTTGCATTTGGATTGCTCGAATATTTCTAACCATTTAATAGAAAATTCGATTTTATTGAAAATCAACTGTGCTATAGCCCACAGATTTTGAATGGCAAAAATCTAAAATGCTCCGATTACGTTGGTCAATAGCTCTATCAATAGGCTTCAGGATCTGTATTTATTTTGCCAACTTGCATGTGGATTGCTCGATTATTTCTAACCAATTAATAGAAAATTCGGTTTTATTGAAAATCAACTGTGCTATAGCCCACAGATTTTGAACGACAGAAATCTAAAATGCTCCGATTACGTTGGTCAATAGCTCTATCAATAGGCTTCATGATCTGTATTTATTTTGCCAACTTGCATTTGGATTGCTCGAATATTTCTAACCATTTAATAGAAAATTCGATTTTATTGAAAATCAACTGTGCTATAGCCCACATATTTTGAACGGCAAAAATCTAAAATGCTCCGATTCCGTTGGTCAATAGCTCTATCAATAGGCTTCAGGATCTGTATTTATTTTGCCAACTTGCATTTGGATTGCTCGAATATTTCTAACCATTTAATAGAAAATTCGATTTTATTGAAAATCAACTGTGCTATAGCCCACAGATTTTGAATGGCAAAAATCTAAAATGCTCCGATTACGTTGGTCAATAGCTCTATCAATAGGCTTCAGGATCTGTATTTATTTTGCCAACTTGCATTTGGATTGCTCGAATATTTCTAACCATTTAATAGAAAATTCGATTTTATTGAAAATCAACTGTGCTATAGCCCACAGATTTTGAACGGCAAAAATCTAAAATGCTCCGATTCCGTTGGTCAATAGCTCTATCAATAGGCTTCAGGATCTGTATTTATTTTGCCAACTTGCATTTGGATTGCTCGAATATTTCTAACCATTTAATAGAAAATTCGATTTTATTGAAAATCAACTGTGCTATAGCCCACAGATTTTGAACGGCAAAAATCTAAAATGCTCCGATTCCGTTGGTCAATAGCTCTATCAATAGGCTTCAGGATCTGTATTTATTTTGCCAACTTGCATGTGGATTGCTCGATTATTTCTAACCAATTAATAGAAAATTCGATTTTATTGAAAATCAACTGTGCTATAGCCCACAGATTTTGAATGGCAAAAATCTAAAATGCTCCGATTACGTTGGTCAATAGCTCGCTATTTTGCCAACTTGCATTTGGATTGCTCGAATATTTCTAACCATTTAATAGAAAATTCGATTTTATTGAAAATCAACTGTGCTATAGCCCACAGATTTTGAACGGCAAAAATCTAAAATGCTCCGATTACGTTGGTCAATAGCTCTATCAATAGGCTTCAGGATCTGTATTTATTGTGCCAACTTGCATGTGGATTGCTCGATTATTTCTAACCAATTAATAGAAAATTCGATTTTATTGAAAATCAACTGTGCTATAGCCCACAGATTTTGAATGGCAAAAATCTAAAATGCTCCGATTCCGTTGGTCAATAGCTCTATCAATAGGCTTCAGGATCTGTATTTATTTTGCCAACTTGCATTTGGATTGCTCGAATATTTCTAACCATTTAATAGAAAATTCGATTTTATTGAAAATCAACTGTGCTATAACCCACAGATTTTGAATGGCAAAAATCTAAAATGCTCCGATTACGTTGGTCAATAGCTCTATCAATAGGCTTCAGGATCTGTATTTATTTTGCCAACTTGCATTTGGATTGCTCGAATATTTCTAACCAATTAATAGAAAATTCGATTTTATTGAAAATCAACTGTGCTATAGCCCACAGATTTTGAACGGCAAAAATCTAAAATGCTCCGATTACGTTGGTCAATAGCTCTATCAATAGGCTTCAGGATCTGTATTTATTTTGCCAACTTGCATGTGGATTGCTCGATTATTTCTAACCAATTAATAGAAAATTCGATTTTATTGAAAATCAACTGTGCTATAGCCCACAGATTTTGAACGGCAGAAATCTAAAATGCTCCGATTCCGTTGGTCAATAGCTCTATCAATAGGCTTCAGGATCTGTATTTATTTTGCCAACTTGCATGTGGATTGCTCGAATATTTCTAACCATTTAATAGAAAATTCGATTTTATTGAAAATCAACTGTGCTATAGCCCACAGATTTTGAATGGCAAAAATCTAAAATGTTCCGATTCCGTTAGTAAATAGCTCTATCAATAGGCTTCAGGATCTGTATTTATTTTGCCAACTTGCATTTGGATTGCTCGATTATTTCTAACCAATTAATAGAAAATTCGATTTTATTGAAAATCAACTGTGCTATAGCCCACAGATTTTGAATGGCAAAAATCTAAAATGCTCCGATTACGTTGGTCAATAGCTCTATCAATAGGCTTCAGGATCTGTATTTATTTTGCCAACTTGCATGTGGATTGCTCAATTATTTCTAACCAATTAATAGAAAATTCTGTTTTATTGAAAATCAACTGTGCTATAGCCCACAGATTTTGAACGGCAAAAATCTAAAATGCTCCGATTCCGTTGGTCAATAGCTCTATCAATAAGCTTCAGGATCTGTATTTATTTTGCCAACTTGCATTTGGATTGCTCGAATATTTCTAACCATTTAATAGAAAATTCGATTTTATTGAAAATCAACTGTGCTATAGCCCACAGATTTTGAATGGCAAAAATCTAAAATGCTCCGATTACGTTGGTCAATAGCTCTATCAATAGGCTTCAGGATCTGTATTTATTTTGCCAACTTGCATTTGGATTGCTCGAATATTTCTAACCATTTAATTAATAGAAAATTCGATTTTATTGAAAATCAACTGTGCTATAGCCCACAGATTTTGAATGGCAAAAATCTAAAATGCTCCGATTACGTTGGTCAATAGCTCTATCAATAGGCTTCAGGATCTGTATTTATTTTGCCAACTTGCATTTGGATTGCTCGAATATTTCTAACCATTTAATAGAAAATTCGATTTTATTGAAAATCAACTGTGCTATAGCCCACAGATTTTGAACGGCAAAAATCTAAAATGCTCCGATTCCGTTGGTCAATAGCTCTATCAATAGGCTTCAGGATCTGTATTTATTTTGCCAACTTCCATTTGGATTGCTCGAATATTTCTAACCATTTAATAGAAAATTCGATTTTATTGAAAATCAACTGTGCTATAGCCCACAGATTTTGAATGGCAAAAATCTAAAGTGCTCCGATTCCGTTGGTCAATAGCTCTATCAATAGCCTTCAGGATCTGTATTTATTTTGCCAACTTGCATTTGGATTGCTCGAATATTTCTAACCATTTAATAGAAAATTCGATTTTATTGAAAATCAACTGTGCTATAGCCCACAGATTTTGAATGGCAAAAATCTAAAATGCTCCGATTACGTTGGTCAATAGCTCTATCAATAGGCTTCAGGATCTGTATTTATTTTGCCAACTTGCATTTGGATTGCTCGAATATTTCTAACCATTTAATAGAAAATTCGATTTTATTGAAAATCAACTGTGCTATAGCCCACATATTTTGAATGGCAAAAATCTAAAATGCTCCGATTACGTTGGTCAATAGCTCTATCAATAGGCTTCAGGATCTGTATTTATTTTGCCAACTTGCATTTGGATTGCTCGAATATTTCTAACCAATTAATAGAAAATTCGATTTTATTGAAAATCAACTGTGCTATAGCCCACAGATTTTGAACGGCAAAAATCTAAAATGCTCCGATTCCGTTGGTCAATAGCTCTATCAATAGGCTTCAGGATCTGTATTTATTTTGCCAACTTGCATTTGGATTGCTCGAATATTTCTAACCATTTAATAGAAAATTCGATTTTATTGAAAATCAACTGTGCTATAGCCCACAGATTTTGAACGGCAAAAATCTAAAATGCTCCGATTCCGTTGGTCAATAGCTCTATCAATAGGCTTCAGGATCTGTATTTATTTTGCCAACTTGCATTTGGATTGCTCGAATATTTCTAACCAATTAATAGAAAATTCGATTTTATTGAAAATCAACTGTGCTATAGCCCACAGATTTTGAACGGCAAAAATCTAAAATGCTCCGATTCCGTTGGTCAATAGCTCTATCAATAGGCTTCAGGATCTGTATTTATTTTGCCAACTTGCATGTGGATTGCTCGATTATTTCTAACCAATTAATAGAAAATTCGATTTTATTGAAAATCAACTGTGCTATAGCCCACAGATTTTGAACGGCAAAAATCTAAAATGCTCCGATTCCGTTGGTCAATAGCTCTATCAATAGGCTTCAGGATCTGTATTTATTTTGCCAACTTGCATTTGGATTGCTCGAATATTTCTAACCATTTAATAGAAAATTCGATTTTATTGAAAATCAACTGTGCTATAGCCCACAGATTTTGAACGGCAAAAATCTAAAATGCTCCGATTCCGTTGGTCAATAGCTCTATCAATAGGCTTCAGGATCTGTATTTATTTTGCCAACTTGCATTTGGATTGCTCGAATATTTCTAACCATTTAATAGAAAATTCGATTTTATTGAAAATCAACTGTGCTATAGCCCACAGATTTTGAATGGCAAAAATCTAAAATGCTCCGATTACGTTGGTCAATAGCTCTATCAATAGGCTTCAGGATCTGTATTTATTTTGCCAACTTGCATTTGGATTGCTCGAATATTTCTAACCATTTAATAGAAAATTCGATTTTATTGAAAATCAACTGTGCTATAGCCCACAGATTTTGAATGGCAAAAATCTAAAATGCTCCGATTACGTTGGTCAATAGCTCTATCAATAGGCTTCAGGATCTGTATTTATTTTGCCAACTTGCATTTGGATTGCTCGAATATTTCTAACCATTTAATAGAAAATTCGATTTTATTGAAAATCAACTGTGCTATAGCCCACAGATTTTGAATGGCAAAAATCTAAAATGCTCCGATTACGTTGGTCAATAGCTCTATCAATAGGCTTCAGGATCTGTATTTATTTTGCCAACTTGCATTTGGATTGCTCGAATATTTCTAACCATTTAATAGAAAATTCGATTTTATTGAAAATCAACTGTGATCAACACAGATTTTGAACGGCAGAAATCTAAAATGCTCCGATTCCGTTGGTCAATAGCTCTATCAATAGGCTTCAGGATCTGTATTTATTTTGCCAACTTGCATTTGGATTGCTCGAATATTTCTAACCATTTAATAGAAAATTCGATTTTATTGAAAATCAACTGTGATCAACACAGATTTTGAACGGCAAAAATCTAAAATGCTCCGATTACGTTGGTCAATAGCTCTATCAATAGGCTTCAGGATCTGTATTTATTTTGCCAACTTGCATTTGGATTGCTCGAATATTTCTAACCATTTAATAGAAAATTCGATTTTATTGAAAATCAACTGTGCTATAGCCCACAGATTTTGAATGGCAAAAATCTAAAATGCTCCGATTACGTTGGTCAATAGCTCTATCAATAGGCTTCAGGATCTGTATTTATTTTGCCAACTTGCATGTGGATTGCTCGATTATTTCTAACCAATTAATAGAAAATTCGATTTTATTGAAAATCAACTGTGCTATAGCCCACATATTTTGAACGGCAAAAATCTAAAATGCTCCGATTCCGTTGGTCAATAGCTCTATCAATAGGCTTCAGGATCTGTATTTATTTTGCCAACTTGCATTTGGATTGCTCGAATATTTCTAACCATTTAATAGAAAATTCGATTTTATTGAAAATCAACTGTGCTATAGCCCACAGATTTTGAATGGCAAAAATCTAAAATGCTCCGATTACGTTGGTCAATAGCTCTATCAATAGGCTTCAGGATCTGTATTTATTTTGCCAACTTGCATGTGGATTGCTCGATTATTTCTAACCAATTAATAGAAAATTCGATTTTATTGAAAATCAACTGTGCTATAGCCCACAGATTTTGAATGGCAAAAATCTAAAATGCTCCGATTCCGTTGGTCAATAGCTCGCTATTTTGCCAACTTGCATTTGGATTGCTCGAATATTTCTAACCATTTAATAGAAAATTCGATTTTATTGAAAATCAACTGTGCTATAGCCCACAGATTTTGAACGGCAAAAATCTAAAATGCTCCGATTCCGTTGGTCAATAGCTCTATCAATAGGCTTCAGGATCTGTATTTATTTTGCCAACTTGCATTTGGATTGCTCGAATATTTCTAACCATTTAATAGAAAATTCGATTTTATTGAAAATCAACTGTGCTATAGCCCACAGATTTTGAATGGCAAAAATCTAAAATGCTCCGATTACGTTGGTCAATAGCTCTATCAATAGGCTTCAGGATCTGTATTTATTTTGCCAACTTGCATGTGGATTGCTCGATTATTTCTAACCAATTAATAGAAAATTCGATTTTATTGAAAATCAACTGTGCTATAGCCCACAGATTTTGAATGGCAAAAATCTAAAATGCTCCGATTACGTTGGTCAATAGCTCTATCAATAGGCTTCAGGATCTGTATTTATTTTGCCAACTTGCATGTGGATTGCTCAATTATTTCTAACCAATTAATAGAAAATTCTGTTTTATTGAAAATCAACTGTGCTATAGCCCACAGATTTTGAACGGCAAAAATCTAAAATGCTCCGATTCCGTTGGTCAATAGCTCGCTATTTTGCCAACTTGCATTTGGATTGCTCGAATATTTCTAACCATTTAATAGAAAATTCGATTTTATTGAAAATCAACTGTGCTATAGCCCACAGATTTTGAACGGCAAAAATCTAAAATGCTCCGATTCCGTTGGTCAATAGCTCTATCAATAGGCTTCAGGATCTGTATTTATTTTGCCAACTTGCATTTGGATTGCTCGAATATTTCTAACCATTTAATAGAAAATTCGATTTTATTGAAAATCAACTGTGCTATAGCCCACAGATTTTGAATGGCAAAAATCTAAAATGCTCCGATTACGTTGGTCAATAGCTCTATCAATAGGCTTCAGGATCTGTATTTATTTTGCCAACTTGCATGTGGATTGCTCGATTATTTCTAACCAATTAATAGAAAATTCGATTTTATTGAAAATCAACTGTGCTATAGCCCACAGATTTTGAATGGCAAAAATCTAAAATGTTCCGATTACGTTGGTAAATAGCTCTATCAATAGGCTTCAGGATCTGTATTTATTTTGCCAACTTGCATTTGGATTGCTCGATTATTTCTAACCAATTAATAGAAAATTCGATTTTATTGAAAATCAACTGTGCTATAGCCCACAGATTTTGAATGGCAAAAATCTAAAATGCTCCGATTACGTTGGTCAATAGCTCTATCAATAGGCTTCAGGATCTGTATTTATTTTGCCAACTTGCATGTGGATTGCTCAATTATTTCTAACCAATTAATAGAAAATTCTGTTTTATTGAAAATCAACTGTGCTATAGCCCACAGATTTTGAACGGCAAAAATCTAAAATGCTCCGATTCCGTTGGTCAATAGCTCTATCAATAAGCTTCAGGATCTGTATTTATTTTGTTAACTTGCATTTGGATTGCTCGAATATTTCTAACCATTTAATAGAAAATTCGATTTTATTGAAAATCAACTGTGCTATAGCCCACAGATTTTGAATGGCAAAAATCTAAAATGCTCCGATTACGTTGGTCAATAGCTCTATCAATAGGCTTCAGGATCTGTATTTATTTTGCCAACTTGCATGTGGATTGCTCGATTATTTCTAACCAATTAATAGAAAATTCGATTTTATTGAAAATCAACTGTGCTATAGCCCACAGATTTTGAACGGCAAAAATCTAAAATGCTCCGATTCCGTTGGTCAATAGCTCTATCAATAGGCTTCAGGATCTGTATTTATTTTGCCAACTTGCATGTGGATTGCTCGAATATTTCTAACCATTTAATAGAAAATTCGATTTTATTGAAAATCAACTGTGCTATAGCCCACAGATTTTGAACGGCAAAAATCTAAAATGCTCCGATTACGTTGGTCAATAGCTCTATCAATAGGCTTCAGGATCTGTATTTATTTTGCCAACTTGCATGTGGATTGCTCAATTATTTCTAACCAATTAATAGAAAATTCGATTTTATTGAAAATCAACTGTGCTATAGCCCACAGATTTTGAATGGCAAAAATCTAAAATGCTCCGATTACGTTGGTCAATAGCTCTATCAATAGGCTTCAGGATCTGTATTTATTTTGCCAACTTGCATGTGGATTGCTCGATTATTTCTAACCAATTAATAGAAAATTCGGTTTTATTGAAAATCAACTGTGCTATAGCCCACAGATTTTGAACGGCAGAAATCTAAAATGCTCCGATTACGTTGGTCAATAGCTCTATCAATAGGCTTCAGGATCTGTATTTATTTTGCCAACTTGCATTTGGATTGCTCGAAAATTTCTAACCAATTAATAGAAAATTCGATTTTATTGAAAATCAACTGTGCTATAGCCCACAGATTTTGAACGGCAGAAATCTAAAATGCTCCGATTACGTTGGTCAATAGCTCTATCAATAGGCTTCAGGATCTGTATTTATTTTGCCAACTTGCATTTGGATTGCTCGAATATTTCCAACCATTTAATAGAAAATTCGATTTTATTGAAAATCAACTGTGCTATAGCCCACAGATTTTGAACGGCAAAAATCTAAAATGCTCCGATTCCGTTGGTCAATAGCTCTATCAATAGGCTTCAGGATCTGTATTTATTTTGCCAACTTGCATTTGGATTGCTCGAATATTTCTAACCATTTAATAGAAAATTCGATTTTATTGAAAATCAACTGTGCTATAGCCCACAGATTTTGAATGGCAAAAATCTAAAATGCTCCGATTACGTTGGTCAATAGCTCTATCAATAGGCTTCAGGATCTGTATTTATTTTGCCAACTTGCATGTGGATTGCTCGATTATTTCTAACCAATTAATAGAAAATTCGGTTTTATTGAAAATCAACTGTGCTATAGCCCACAGATTTTGAACGGCAGAAATCTAAAATGCTCCGATTACGTTGGTCAATAGCTCTATCAATAGGCTTCAGGATCTGTATTTATTTTGCCAACTTGCATGTGGATTGCTCGATTATTTCTAACCAATTAATAGAAAATTCGGTTTTATTGAAAATCAACTGTGCTATAGCCCACAGATTTTGAACGGCAGAAATCTAAAATGCTCCGATTCCGTTGGTCAATAGCTCTATCAATAGGCTTCAGGATCTGTATTTATTTTGCCAACTTGCATGTGGATTGCTCGAATATTTCTAACCATTTAATAGAAAATTCGATTTTATTGAAAATCAACTGTGCTATAGCCCACAGATTTTGAACGGCAAAAATCTAAAATGCTCCGATTACGTTGGTCAATAGCTCTATCAATAGGCTTCAGGATCTGTATTTATTTTGCCAACTTGCATGTGGATTGCTCGATTATTTCTAACCAATTAATAGAAAATTCGATTTTATTGAAAATCAACTGTGCTATAGCCCACAGATTTTGAATGGCAAAAATCTAAAATGCTCCGATTACGTTGGTCAATAGCTCTATCAATAGGCTTCAGGATCTGTATTTATTTTGCCAACTTGCATGTGGATTGCTCAATTATTTCTAACCAATTAATAGAAAATTCGGTTTTATTGAAAATCAACTGTGCTATAAGCCCACAGATTTTGAACGGCAGAAATCTAAAATGCTCCGATTACGTTGGTCAATAGCTCTATCAATAGGCTTCAGGATCTGTATTTATCAAGCCAACTTGCATTTGGATTGCTCGAATATTTCTAACCATTTAATAGAAAATTCGATTTTATTGAAAATCAACTGTGCTATAGCCCACAGATTTTGAACGGCAAAAATCTAAAATGCTCCGATTCCGTTGGTCAATAGCTCTATCAATAGGCTTCAGGATCTGTATTTATTTTGCCAACTTGCATTTGGATTGCTCGAATATTTCTAACCATTTAATAGAAAATTCGATTTTATTGAAAATCAACTGTGCTATAGCCCACAGATTTTGAACGGCAAAAATCTAAAATGCTCCGATTCCGTTGGTCAATAGCTCTATCAATAGGCTTCAGGATCTGTATTTATTTTGCCAACTTGCATTTGGATTGCTCGAATATTTCTAACCATTTAATAGAAAATTCGATTTTATTGAAAATCAACTGTGCTATAGCCCACAGATTTTGAATGGCAAAAATCTAAAATGCTCCGATTACGTTGGTCAATAGCTCTATCAATAGGCTTCAGGATCTGTATTTATTTTGCCAACTTGCATGTGGATTGCTCGATTATTTCTAACCAATTAATAGAAAATTCGGTTTTATTGAAAATCAACTGTGCTATAGCCCACAGATTTTGAACGACAGAAATCTAAAATGCTCCGATTACGTTGGTCAATAGCTCTATCAATAGGCTTCATGATCTGTATTTATTTTGCCAACTTGCATTTGGATTGCTCGAATATTTCTAACCATTTAATAGAAAATTCGATTTTATTGAAAATCAACTGTGCTATAGCCCACAGATTTTGAATGGCAAAAATCTAAAATGCTCCGATTCCGTTGGTCAATAGCTCTATCAATAGGCTTCAGGATCTGTATTTATTTTGCCAACTTGCATTTGGATTGCTCGAATATTTCTAACCATTTAATAGAAAATTCGATTTTATTGAAAATCAACTGTGCTATAGCCCACAGATTTTGAACGGCAAAAATCTAAAATGCTCCGATTCCGTTGGTCAATAGCTCTATCAATAGGCTTCAGGATCTGTATTTATTTTGCCAACTTGCATTTGGATTGCTCGAATATTTCTAACCATTTAATAGAAAATTCGATTTTATTGAAAATCAACTGTGCTATAGCCCACAGATTTTGAACGGCAAAAATCTAAAATGCTCCGATTCCGTTGGTCAATAGCTCTATCAATAGGCTTCAGGATCTGTATTTATTTTGCCAACTTGCATTTGGATTGCTCGAATATTTCTAACCATTTAATAGAAAATTCGATTTTATTGAAAATCAACTGTGCTATAGCCCACAGATTTTGAACGGCAGAAATCTAAAATGCTCCGATTACGTTGGTCAATAGCTCTATCAATAGGCTTCAGGATCTGTATTTATTTTGCCAACTTGCATTTGGATTGCTCGAAAATTTCTAACCATTTAATAGAAAATTCGATTTTATTGAAAATCAACTGTGCTATAGCCCACAGATTTTGAATGGCAAAAATCTAAAATGCTCCGATTACGTTGGTCAATAGCTCTATCAATAGGCTTCAGGATCTGTATTTATTTTGCCAACTTGCATGTGGATTGCTCGATTATTTCTAACCAATTAATAGAAAATTCGGTTTTATTGAAAATCAACTGTGCTATATAGCCCACAGATTTTGAATGGCAAAAATCTAAAATGCTCCGATTACGTTGGTCAATAGCTCTATCAATAGGCTTCAGGATCTGTATTTATTTTGCCAACTTGCATGTGGATTGCTCGATTATTTCTAACCATTTAATAGAAAATTCGATTTTATTGAAAATCAACTGTGCTATAGCCCACAGATTTTGAACGGCAAAAATCTAAAATGCTCCGATTCCGTTGGTCAATAGCTCTATCAATAGGCTTCAGGATCTGTATTTATTTTGCCAACTTGCATTTGGATTGCTCGAATATTTCTAACCATTTAATAGAAAATTCGATTTTATTGAAAATCAACTGTGCTATAGCCCACAGATTTTGAATGGCAAAAATCTAAAATGCTCCGATTACGTTGGTCAATAGCTCTATCAATAGGCTTCAGGATCTGTATTTATTTTGCCAACTTGCATGTGGATTGCTCGATTATTTCTAACCATTTAATAGAAAATTCGATTTTATTGAAAATCAACTGTGCTATAGCCCACAGATTTTGAACGGCAAAAATCTAAAATGCTCCGATTACGTTGGTCAATAGCTCTATCAATAGGCTTCAGGATCTGTATTTATTTTGCCAACTTGCATGTGGATTGCTCGATTATTTCTAACCATTTAATAGAAAATTCGATTTTATTGAAAATCAACTGTGCTGCCCACAGATTTTGAATGGCAAAAAATCTAAAATGCTCCGATTACGTTGGTCAATAGCTCTATCAATAGGCTTCAGGATCTGTATTTATTTTGCCAACTTGCATGTGGATTGCTCGATTATTTCTAACCAATTAATAGAAAATTCGGTTTTATTGAAAATCAACTATGCACACAGATTTTGAATGGCAAAAATCTAAAATGCTCCGATTACGTTGGTCAATAGCTCTATCAATAGGCTTCAGGATCTGTATTTATTTTGCCAACTTGCATGTGGATTGCCCGATTATTTCTAACCATTTAATAGAAAATTCGATTTTATTGAAAATCAACTGTGCTATAGCCCACAGATTTTGAATGGCAAAAATCTAAAATGCTCCGATTACGTTGGTCAATAGCTCTATCAATAGGCTTCAGGATCTGTATTTATTTTGCCAACTTGCATGTGGATTGCTCGATTATTTCTAACCATTTAATAGAAAATTCGATTTTATTGAAAATCAACTGTGCTATAGCCCACAGATTTTGAATGGCAAAAATCTAAAATGCTCCGATTACGTTGGTCAATAGCTCTATCAATAGGCTTCAGGATCTGTATTTATTTTTCCAACTTGCATGTGGATTGCTCGATTATTTGTAACCAATTAATAGAAAATTCGATTTTATTGAAAATCAACTGTGCTATATATAGCCCACAGATTTTGAAGGGCAGAAATCTAAAATGCTCCGATTGCGTTGGTCAATAGCTCTATCAATAGGCTTCAGGATCTGTATTTATTTTTCCAACTTGCATTTGGATTGCTCGAATATTTCTAACCATTTAATAGAAAATTCGATTTTATTGAAAATCAACTGTGCTATAGCCCACAGATTTTGAAGGGCAGAAATCTAAAATGCTCCGATTACGTGGGTCAATAGCTCTATCAATAGGCTTCAGGATCTGTATTTATTTTTCCAACTTGCATTTGGATTGCTCGAATATTTCTAACCATTTAATAGAAAATTCGATTTTATTGAAAATCAACTGTGCTATAGCCCACAGATTTTGAACGGCAAAAATCTAAAATGCTCCGATTCCGTTGGTCAATAGCTCTATCAATAGGCTTCAGGATCTGTATTTATTTTGCCAACTTGCATTTGGATTGCTCGAATATTTCTAACCATTTAATAGAAAATTCGATTTTATTGAAAATCAACTGTGCTATAGCCCACAGATTTTGAAGGGCAGAAATCTAAAATGCTCCGATTGCGTTGGTCAATAGCTCTATCAATAGGCTTCAGGATCTGTATTTATTTTTCCAACTTGCATTTGGATTGCTCGAATATTTCTAACCATTTAATAGAAAATTCGATTTTATTGAAAATCAACTGTGCTATAGCCCACAGATTTTGAAGGGCAGAAATCTAAAATGCTCCGATTGCGTTGGTCAATAGCTCTATCAATAGGCTTCAGGATCTGTATTTATTTTTCCAACTTGCATTTGGATTGCTCGAATATTTCTAACCATTTAATAGAAAATTCGATTTTATTGAAAATCAACTGTGCTATAGCCCACAGATTTTGAACGGCAAAAATCTAAAATGCTCCGATTCCGTTGGTCAATAGCTCTATCAATAGGCTTCAGGATCTGTATTTATTTTTCCAACTTGCATTTGGATTGCTCGAATATTTCTAACCATTTAATAGAAAATTCGATTTTATTGAAAATCAACTGTGCTATAGCCCACAGATTTTGAACGGCAGAAATCTAAAATGCTCCGATTACGTTGGTCAATAGCTCTATCAATAGGCTTCAGGAACTGTATTTATTTTGCCAACTTGCATTTGGATTGCTCGAATATTTCTAACCATTTAATAGAAAATTCGATTTTATTGAAAATCAACTGTGCTATTTATAGCCCACAGATTTTGAAGGGCAGAAATCTAAAATGCTCCGATTGCGTTGGTCAATAGCTCTATCAATAGGCTTCAGGATCTGTATTTATTTTTCCAACTTGCATTTGGATTGCTCGAATATTTCTAACCATTTAATAGAAAATTCGATTTTATTGAAAATCAACTGTGCTATAGCCCACAGATTTTGAAGGGCAGAAATCTAAAATGCTCCGATTGCGTTGGTCAATAGCTCTATCAATAGGCTTCAGGATCTGTATTTATTTTTCCAACTTGCATTTGGATTGCTCGAATATTTCTAACCATTTAATAGAAAATTCGATTTTATTGAAAATCAACTGTGCTATAGCCCACAGATTTTGAACGGCAAAAATCTAAAATGCTCCGATTCCGTTGGTCAATAGCTCTATCAATAGGCTTCAGGATCTGTATTTATTTTTCCAACTTGCATTTGGATTGCTCGAATATTTCTAACCATTTAATAGAAAATTCGATTTTATTGAAAATCAACTGTGCTATAGCCCACAGATTTTGAACGGCAGAAATCTAAAATGCTCCGATTACGTTGGTCAATAGCTCTATCAATAGGCTTCAGGAACTGTATTTATTTTGCCAACTTGCATTTGGATTGCTCGAATATTTCTAACCATTTAATAGAAAATTCGATTTTATTGAAAATCAACTGTGCTATTTATAGCCCACAGATTTTGAACGGCAGAAATCTAAAATGCTCCGATTACGTTGGTCAATAGCTCTATCAATAGGCTTCAGGATCTGTATTTATTTTTCCAACTTGCATTTGGATTGCTCGAATATTTCTAACCATTTAATAGAAAATTCGATTTTATTGAAAATCAACTGTGCTATAGCCCACAGATTTTGAACGGCAGAAATCTAAAATGCTCCGATTACGTTGGTCAATAGCTCTATCAATAGGCTTCAGGAACTGTATTTATTTTGCCAACTTGCATTTGGATTGCTCGAATATTTCTAACCATTTAATAGAAAATTCGATTTTATTGAAAATCAACTGTGCTATAGCCCACAGATTTTGAACGGCAGAAATCTAAAATGCTCCGATTACGTTGGTCAATAGCTCTATCAATAGGCTTCAGGAACTGTATTTATTTTGCCAACTTGCATTTGGATTGCTCGAATATTTCTAACCATTTAATAGAAAATTCGATTTTATTGAAAATCAACTGTGCTATTTATAGCCCACAGATTTTGAACGGCAGAAATCTAAAATGCTCCGATTACGTTGGTCAATAGCTCTATCAATAGGCTTCAGGATCTGTATTTATTTTTCCAACTTGCATTTGGATTGCTCGAATATTTCTAACCATTTAATAGAAAATTCGATTTTATTGAAAATCAACTGTGCTATAGCCCACAGATTTTGAAGGGCAGAAATCTAAAATGCTCCGATTGCGTTGGTCAATAGCTCTATCAATAGGCTTCAGGATCTGTATTTATTTTTCCAACTTGCATTTGGATTGCTCGAATATTTCTAACCATTTAATAGAAAATTCGATTTTATTGAAAATCAACTGTGCTATAGCCCACAGATTTTGAACGGCAAAAATCTAAAATGCTCCGATTCCGTTGGTCAATAGCTCTATCAATAGGCTTCAGGATCTGTATTTATTTTTCCAACTTGCATTTGGATTGCTCGAATATTTCTAACCATTTAATAGAAAATTCGATTTTATTGAAAATCAACTGTGCTATAGCCCACAGATTTTGAACGGCAGAAATCTAAAATGCTCCGATTACGTTGGTCAATAGCTCTATCAATAGGCTTCAGGAACTGTATTTATTTTGCCAACTTGCATTTGGATTGCTCGAATATTTCTAACCATTTAATAGAAAATTCGATTTTATTGAAAATCAACTGTGCTATTTATAGCCCACAGATTTTGAACGGCAGAAATCTAAAATGCTCCGATTACGTTGGTCAATAGCTCTATCAATAGGCTTCAGGATCTGTATTTATTTTGCCAACTTGCATTTGGATTGCTCGAATATTTCTAACCATTTAATAGAAAATTCGATTTTATTGAAAATCAACTGTGCTATAGCCCACAGATTTTGAAGGGCAGAAATCTAAAATGCTCCGATTTCGTTGGTCAATAGCTCTATCAATAGGCTTCAGGATCTGTATTTATTTTGCCAACTTGCATTTGGATTGCTCGAATATTTCGAACCATTTAATAGAAAATTCGATTTTATTGAAAATCAACTGTGCTATAGCCCACAGATTCTGAACGGCAAAAATCTAAAATACTCCGATTACGTTGGTCAATAGCTCTATCAATAGGCTTCAGGATCTGTATTTATTTTTCCAACTTGCATGTGGATTGCTCGATTATTTCTAACCAATTAATAGAAAATTCGATTTTATTGAAAATCAACTGTGCTATAGCCCACAGATTTTGAACGGCAAAAATCTAAAATGCTCCGATTCCGTTGGTCAATAGCTCTATCAATAGGCTTCAGGATCTGTATTTATTTTGCCAACTTGCATTTGGATTGCTCGAATATTTCTAAACATTTCATAGAAAATTCGATTTTATTGAAAATCAACTGTGCTGTAGCCCACAGATTTTGAATGGCAAAAATCTAAAATGCTCCGATTCCGTTGGTCAATAGCTCTATCAATAGGCTTCAGGATCTGTATTTATTTTGCCAACTTGCATTTGGATTGCTCGAATATTTCGAACCATTTAATAGAAAATTCGATTTTATTGAAAATCAACTGTGCTGTAGCCCACAGATTCTGAATGGCAAAAATCTAAAATGCTCCGATTACGTTGGTCAATAGCTCTATCAATAGGCTTCAGGATCTGTATTTATTTTTCCAACTTGCATGTGGATTGCTCGATTATTTCTAACCAATTAATAGAAAATTCGATTTTATTGAAAATCAACTGTGCTATAGCCCACGAATTTTGAATGGCAAAAATCTAAAATGCTCCGATTCAGTTGGTCAATAGCTCTATCAATAGGCTTCAGGATCTGTATTTATTTTGCCAACTTGCATTTGGATTGCTCGAATATTTCTAAACATTTCATAGAAAATTCGATTTTATTGAAAATCAACTGTGCTATAGCCCACAGATTTTGAACGGCAATAATCTAAAATGCTCCGATTCCGTTGGTCAATAGCTCTATCAATAGGCTTCAGGATCTGTATTTATTTTGCCAACTTGCATTTGGATTGCTCGAATATTTCTAAACATTTCATAGAAAATTCGATTTTATTGAAAATCAACTGTGCTGTAGCCCACAGATTCTGAATGGCAAAAATCTAAAATGCTCCGATTACGTTGGTCAATAGCTCTATCAATAGGCTTCAGGATCTGTATTTATTTTTCCAACTTGCATGTGGATTGCTCGATTATTTCTAACCAATTAATAGAAAATTCGATTTTATTGAAAATCAACTGTGCTATAGCCCACGAATTTTGAATGGCAAAAATCTAAAATGCTCCGATTCAGTTGGTCAATAGCTCTATCAATAGGCTTCAGGATCTGTATTTATTTTGCCAACTTGCATTTGGATTGCTCGAATATTTCTAAACATTTCATAGAAAATTCGATTTTATTGAAAATCAACTGTGCTATAGCCCACAGATTTTGAACGGCAATAATCTAAAATGCTCCGATTCCGTTGGTCAATAGCTCTATCAATAGGCTTCAGGATCTGTATTTATTTTTCCAACTTGCATGTGGATTGCTCGATTATTTCTAACCAATTAATAGAAAATTCGATTTTATTGAAAATCAACTGTGCTATAGCCCACGAATTTTGAATGGCAAAAATCTAAAATGCTCCGATTCAGTTGGTCAATAGCTCTATCAATAGGCTTCAGGATCTGTATTTATTTTGCCAACTTGCATTTGGATTGCTCGAATATTTCTAAACATTTCATAGAAAATTCGATTTTATTGAAAATCAACTGTGCTATAGCCCACAGATTTTGAACGGCAATAATCTAAAATGCTCCGATTCCGTTGGTCAATAGCTCTATCAATAGGCTTCAGGATCTGTATTTATTTTGCCAACTTGCATTTGGATTGCTCGAATATTTCTAACCATTTAATAGAAAATTCGATTTTATTGAAAATCAACTGTGCTTCAATAGGCTTCAGGATCTGTATATATTTTTCCAACTTGCATTTGGATTGCTCGAATATTTCTAACCATTTAATAGAAAATTCGATTTTAATGAAAATCAACTGTGCTATAGCCCACAGATTTTGAACGGCAAAAATCTAAAATGCTCCGATTACGTTGGTCAATAGCTCTATCAATAGGCTTCAGGATCTGTATTTATTTTGCCAACTTGCATGTGGATTGCTCGAATATTTCTAACCAATTAATAGAAAATTCGATTTTATTGAAAATCAACTGTGCTATAGCCCACAGATTTTGAACGGCAGAAATCTAAAATGCTCCGATTCCGTTGGTCAATAGCTCTATCAATAGGCTTCAGGATCTGTATTTATTTTGCCAACTTGCATTTGGATTGCTCGAATATTTCTAAACATTTCATAGAAAATTCGATTTTATTGAAAATCAACTGTGCTATAGCCCACAGATTCTGAATGGCAAAAATTTAAAATGCTCCGATTACGTTGGTCAATAGCTCTATCAATAGGCTTCAGGATCTGTATTTATTTTTCCAACTTGCATGTGGATTGCTCGATTATTTCTAACCAATTAATAGAAAATTCGATTTTATTGAAAATCAACTGTGCTATAGCCCACGAATTTTGAATGGCAAAAATCTAAAATGCTCCGATTCAGTTGGTCAATAGCTCTATCAATAGGCTTCAGGATCTGTATTTATTTTGCCAACTTGCATTTGGATTGCTCGAATATTTCTAAACATTTCATAGAAAATTCGATTTTATTGAAAATCAACTGTGCTATAGCCCACAGATTTTGAACGGCAATAATCTAAAATGCTCCGATTCCGTTGGTCAATAGCTCTATCAATAGGCTTCAGGATCTGTATTTATTTTGCCAACTTGCATTTGGATTGCTCGAATATTTCTAACCATTTAATAGAAAATTCGATTTTATTGAAAATCAACTGTGCTTCAATAGGCTTCAGGATCTGTATATATTTTTCCAACTTGCATTTGGATTGCTCGAATATTTCTAACCATTTAATAGAAAATTCGATTTTATTGAAAATCAACTGTGCTATAGCCCACAGATTTTGAACGGCAAAAATCTAAAATGCTCCGATTCCGTTGGTCAATAGCTCTATCAATAGGCTTCAGGATCTGTATTTATTTTGCCAACTTGCATTTGGATTGCTCGAATATTTCGAACCATTTAATAGAAAATTCGATTTTATTGAAAATCAACTGTGCTATAGCCCACAGATTCTGAATGGCAAAAATTTAAAATGCTCCGATTACGTTGGTCAATAGCTCTATCAATAGGCTTCAGGATCTGTATTTATTTTTCCAACTTGCATGTGGATTGCTCGATTATTTCTAACCAATTAATAGAAAATTCGATTTTATTGAAAATCAACTGTGCTATAGCCCACGAATTTTGAATGGCAAAAATCTAAAATGCTCCGATTCAGTTGGTCAATAGCTCTATCAATAGGCTTCAGGATCTGTATTTATTTTGCCAACTTGCATTTGGATTGCTCGAATATTTCTAAACATTTCATAGAAAATTCGATTTTATTGAAAATCAACTGTGCTATAGCCCACAGATTTTGAACGGCAATAATCTAAAATGCTCCGATTCCGTTGGTCAATAGCTCTATCAATAGGCTTCAGGATCTGTATTTATTTTGCCAACTTGCATTTGGATTGCTCGAATATTTCTAACCATTTAATAGAAAATTCGATTTTATTGAAAATCAACTGTGCTTCAATAGGCTTCAGGATCTGTATATATTTTTCCAACTTGCATTTGGATTGCTCGAATATTTCTAACCATTTAATAGAAAATTCGATTTTATTGAAAATCAACTGTGCTATAGCCCACAGATTTTGAATGGCAAAAATCTAAAATGCTCCGATTACGTTGGTCAATAGCTCTATCAATAGGCTTCAGGATCTGTATTTATTTTGCCAACTTGCATGTGGATTGCTCGATTATTTCTAACCAATTAATAGAAAATTCGATTTTATTGAAAATCAACTGTGCTATAGCCCACAGATTTTGAACGGCAGAAATCTAAAATGCTCCGATTACGTTGGTCAATAGCTCTATCAATAGGCTTCAGGATCTGTATTTATTTTGCCAACTTGCATGTGGATTGCTCGATTATTTCTAACCAATTAATAGAAAATTCGATTTTATTGAAAATCAACTGTGCTATAGCCCACCAATTTTGAACGGCAGAAATCTAAAATGCTCCGATTCCGTTGGTCAATAGCTCTATCAATAGGCTTCAGGATCTGTATTTATTTTGCCAACTTGCATTTGGATTGCTCGAATATTTCTAACCATTTAATAGAAAATTCGATTTTATTGAAATCAACTGTGCTATAATAGCCCACAGATTTTGAATGGCAAAAATCTAAAATGCTCCGATTCCGTTGGTCAATAGCTCTATCAATAGGCTTCAGGATCTGTATTTATTTTGCCAACTTGCATTTGGATTGCTCGAATATTTCTAAACATTTCATAGAAAATTCGATTTTATTGAAAATCAACTGTGCTTCAATAGGCTTCAGGATCTGTATTTATTTTTCCAACTTGCATTTGGATTGCTCGAATATTTCTAACCATTTAATAGAAAATTCGATTTTATTGAAAATCAACTGTGCTATAGCCCACAGATTTTGAACGGCAAAAATCTAAAATGCTCCGATTACGTTGGTCAATAGCTCTATCAATAGGCTTCAGGATCTGTATTTATTTTGCCAACTTGCATGTGGATTGCTCGAATATTTCTAACCAATTAATAGAAAATTCGATTTTATTGAAAATCAACTGTGCTATAGCCCACAGATTTTGAACGGCAGAAATCTAAAATGCTCCGATTACGTTGGTCAATAGCTCTATCAATAGGCTTCAGGATCTGTATTTATTTTGCCAACTTGCATGTGAATTGCTCGATTATTTCTAACCAATTAATAGAAAATTCGATTTTATTGAAAATCAACTGTGCTATAGCCCACCAATTTTGAATGGCAAAAATCTAAAATGCTCCGATTCCGTTGGTCAATAGCTCTATCAATAGGCTTCAGGATCTGTATTTATTTTGCCAACTTGCATTTGGATTGCTCGAATATTTCTAAACATTTCATAGAAAATTCGATTTTATTGAAAATCAACTGTGCTATAGCCCACAGATTTTGAATGGCAAAAATCTAAAATGCTCCGATTCCGTTGGTCAATAGCTCTATCAATAGGCTTCAGGATCTGTATTTATTTTGCCAACTTGCATTTGGATTGCTCGAATATTTCGAACCATTTAATAGAAAATTCGATTTTATTGAAAATCAACTGTGCTATAGCCCACAGATTCTGAATGGCAAAAATCTAAAATGCTCCGATTACGTTGGTCAATAGCTCTATCAATAGGCTTCAGGATCTGTATTTATTTTTCCAACTTGCATGTGGATTGCTCGATTATTTCTAACCAATTAATAGAAAATTCGATTTTATTGAAAATCAACTGTGCTATAGCCCACGAATTTTGAATGGCAAAAATCTAAAATGCTCCGATTCAGTTGGTCAATAGCTCTATCAATAGGCTTCAGGATCTGTATTTATTTTGCCAACTTGCATTTGGATTGCTCGAATATTTCTAAACATTTCATAGAAAATTCGATTTTATTGAAAATCAACTGTGCTATAGCCCACAGATTTTGAACGGCAATAATCTAAAATGCTCCGATTCCGTTGGTCAATAGCTCTATCAATAGGCTTCAGGATCTGTATTTATTTTGCCAACTTGCATTTGGATTGCTCGAATATTTCTAACCATTTAATAGAAAATTCGATTTTATTGAAAATCAACTGTGCTTCAATAGGCTTCAGGATCTGTATATATTTTTCCAACTTGCATTTGGATTGCTCGAATATTTCTAACCATTTAATAGAAAATTCGATTTTATTGAAAATCAACTGTGCTATAGCCCACAGATTTTGAACGGCAAAAATCTAAAATGTTCCGATTACGTTGGTCAATAGCTCTATCAATAGGCTTCAGGATCTGTATTTATTTTGCCAACTTGCATTTGGATTGCTCGAGTATTTCTAAACATTTCATAGAAAATTCGATTTTATTGAAAATCAACTGTGCTATAGCCCACAGATTTTGAACGGCAAAAATCTAAAATGCTCCGATTACGTTGGTCAATAGCTCTATCAATAGGCTTCAGGATCTGTATTTATTTTGCCAACTTGCATTTGGATTGCTCGAATATTTCTAACCATTTAATAGAAAATTCGATTTTATTGAAAATCAACTGTGCTATAGCCCACAGATTTTGAACGGCAGAAATCTAAAATGCTCCGATTACGTTGGTCAATAGCTCTATCAATAGGCTTCAGGATCTGTATTTATTTTTCCAACTTGCATGTGGATTGCTCGATTATTTGTAACCAATTCATAGAAAATTCGATTTTATTGAAAATCAACTGTGCTATAGCCCACAGATTTTGAACGGCAATAATCTAAAATGCTCCGATTCCGTTGGTCAATAGCTCTATCAATAGGCTTCAGGATCTGTATTTATTTTGCCAACTTGCATTTGGATTGCTCGAATATTTCTAACCATTTAATAGAAAATTCGATTTTATTGAAAATCAACTGTGCTTCAATAGGCTTCAGGATCTGTATATATTTTTCCAACTTGCATTTGGATTGCTCGAATATTTCTAACCATTTAATAGAAAATTCGATTTTATTGAAAATCAACTGTGCTATAGCCCACAGATTTTGAACGGCAAAAATCTAAAATGTTCCGATTACGTTGGTCAATAGCTCTATCAATAGGCTTCAGGATCTGTATTTATTTTGCCAACTTGCATTTGGATTGCTCGAGTATTTCTAAACATTTCATAGAAAATTCGATTTTATTGAAAATCAACTGTGCTATAGCCCACAGATTTTGAACGGCAAAAATCTAAAATGCTCCGATTACGTTGGTCAATAGCTCTATCAATAGGCTTCAGGATCTGTATTTATTTTTCCAACTTGCATTTGGATTGCTCGAATATTTCTAACCATTTAATAGAAAATTCGATTTTATTGAAAATCAACTGTGCTATAGCCCACAGATTTTGAACGGCAGAAATCTAAAATGCTCCGATTACGTTGGTCAATAGCTCTATCAATAGGCTTCAGGATCTGTATTTATTTTTCCAACTTGCATGTGGATTGCTCGATTATTTGTAACCAATTCATAGAAAATTCGATTTTATTGAAAATCAACTGTGCTATAGCCCACAGATTTTGAACGGCAAAAATCTAAAATGCTCCGATTACGTTGGTCAATAGCTCTATCAATAGGCTTCAGGATCTGTATTTTCGTGACTGTTTTAACTAAATTGTTAGGAATCTATTTTTATTGTTTGCATTTTATGATTGAATATACCGAAAGATCATTCTTTGGCCAGCTTAGTTAGTATCGACGCCATTTTATTTTCAAATTTAAGAAAATTTATAAGAAAATGAATTCATTGCTAGAATTTATGTAAGAAAAGAAATTCGATTTTAAAAAAAAATCGCGTTGAAATAACAATTACAGGTTCCGAAACCTATCTTTGAATTTTGAATTTTTTGGTTCAGAATTTCGTGATTTTCAAAAAAAATCGAATTTTCGAAATTTTTTATCTAAATGCGTGTTTGCATAACAATTACAGGTCCCTAAACCTATTTTTAAAATACTTTATAATGGTAATCCATTATTATTAAATGGTTCGCCGTGGCTAATATCACAATATATCAATTAATTTAATTAAAATAAAAATACAAAATATTTATTGCATATCAAAAAAATTACAATTTTTAATTTTATTTAAACCAAAAGTTAAATAACAGTTAAAAATTAACATTTATGTGATTGTATGTTATTAATTTATTATGTATTTTTAAAAAATTTTTTTAGGTTTCGAGTATTCACTCTAGGCAACTTTTTTATAACTATTGGGCCCGTATTGTTGAAATTCACCGAAAAAATTCGCCGGTGACTTTGGTATGAAACAATTTAAATTTTCGACTGAAATGATATATTCCACTAGAAAATAATGGGCGACTTTTTCGATCGAATCTCAAGAATACGGGCCCTGGGCCCGTATTCTTGAAATTCACCGAAAAAATTCGCCGGTGACTTTGGTATGAATTTCCGTGGCGTACTGCAGCTATCGGGGGGGTCACAGGTGGTGGATAGTGGACGGCCTATCGATAGGTAGGCTAGCGGTGAATTAAATAAGCCGCCCCCAACCGCAGTCCAGCTGGTGGGAGAGTCTCAGGGAACTGGGGAGTGGTTAACCTCAGTTCATTAAATTCTGAGTGCCTATGATGCCCAGCATGGAAAGGCGAACAGATGGCGCCAGAAAACCATCGACCAATAACCACGGCGGACTGGGCGTCGTGTCCTCTCTGCACCTCCGGAGTCTCCGCGGGTGATGAGTGGGGGTACCCCTATAAACGGGTGACCCGGGGAATGGAATGGATCCCATTGGATTGGGCTCTCCATGTGAATAGGTGAAAGGGGGAGAGAATGTGGGCGGAGGGAAGGGGGTGCTGGGAGGCCGCGGTGCTAGCGAGCCGAATGGGCTGGATTAAGGTGTTAAGCGACCCGTGCTGATGATCAACTAGGCTGGGGGCCCATTTAACAAAGCCCAGTCGCTAACGGAGCCCTCTGGATATCTGGCGACCTCCAGTTGTATTTAGCCTTACCTGCGTATTCGGATCTCTGCGCAGGTGGACCTCTATTTCTCCGATACATGTGGGAATCAGATGGAAAGATCGAACAACGAAAAAACAAAGGGCACCGCCTCTCCTCAAAAGCCGGTATCAGTGAATGGGGGTACCTCGAACCAGACGGGTGGGGCCTCTAAAGTTGCAAAGGGGGTTGGCTCTAGGGCAAAAGTCCCGGGTGTTAGCGGTACCAACGCAGCACAGGGGAGTGGGACGAGAGACATTCCTCCGGCGAAAAGGCGATACAGGAATCGCCGCTCGGCATTCCGAATTCTCGAGAAGTGGGCTGCGACCCACGAGGGGCAGCTTACGGAAGAGCAAAGAACATCAGTAGCTTGGGCAAGGAGCACTGTGGGCTGCGGAGGCTCGGAAAGGGACCATGTGTCGAAAAGACAGCGGTCCCAGGACGAGGTGGAAGTAGTCAACAGCAAGCGGGCCAAGTTGGTG
The DNA here is from genome assembly GCA_958295665.1 of Tipula vernalis. NCBI lineage: Eukaryota > Metazoa > Arthropoda > Insecta > Diptera > Tipulidae > Tipula > Tipula vernalis. The sequence continues at coordinate 41,625,380 of OY282560.1, forward strand.
ACTGAAAGGAAGCCGAGCTCCAACTCAGGAACAAAGCTGTTCAGCGATGTCCTGAGGGAGCATGTATTGATGCTAGCCATCATTGACAAAAGTCAAGAAGATGGGAGCATCACGGCCGAAAAATGGAGGTTGGTGTATAATGCACTCAACCTCGCCTTTTTAAAGGTCCTGGGTGAAAATCCGGGACCTCCCCCATCCTGCAGAGATGCGGGGTGGTATCAAGGGCGTGTGAAGATGACTGCATGCTTGGACTCTAGATCTGTGGATCTATATAAAAAGGCTATAGCCAAAGTAGGGGAGGTGTGGCCAGGCGCAAAACTTGCGGCAGTTAGTCGGGAGGAAATTCCCAGCAGGCCGAGGGCACGTGTCTGGCTGCCATCCGAACCGGCTAGCCCTGACGAGGCTTTGGAAATCATTCAGGCCAGTAACCCGAGTCTTCCGACCGGAAATTGGAAGATCGTCAAGCAGGAGGAGGCGAAGGGAGTCTCGAAATTATCAATTATGGTAATAAATAAGGAGTCCCTTGCCCTCCTGCACAAAACGAAGGGAGTAATTGACTTCGGTTTCGGGTCAATTACTCTCAACGTTTATAAAAAGGATGGGGCGGAAGGCCGTACGGGAGGCCAACCGGAGGATGGTGGCAACCCGCCCAGGCCTTAAGGGGGTATCAGCAGCATGGGGGGAGAAGCTGAGGGTATGGGGGAGAGTGAAGCCGGCGACCTCGGTCGGACAAGGCCTCCCTTGAAGCATAAGGAGGGGCACATAAGCGAAGGAGCTGGTGTACCGATGGAGGAGGCTGTCGGCAGCCAGGCCAGACGGGTCGGCACTGACAAGTCCTCTACAGAGGGTATGAGGGGTGGCGAAACGGGCGGATCCGGCGCATCCCAAAATACCGAGAAATAATATTCCTGCGGTAGCAGGAATATACCATAGAGATAGGTAGAGGTTAAATGGTTATGATTAAGATAACACAAATTAACCTTCACCATTCTAAGGCTGCTTCGGCAGCTCTACTCCTCAGGCTGACTAGTTCGGGTGAGGATGTGATATTAATCCAAAAACCTTGGATTAACAACAACAGGATCTGTGGCCTCAGAACCAAGGGGTATAAAATTATATCCTCTAGTAAGTCTGGGAAGATCAGATCTTGTATTCTTGGGAAAAATAATATTAATCTTTTCCTTCTCTCTCAATACAGCAATAGTGACACTACTGCAGTTAGCCTGGAAGTAGGCACTTGTAGATTCTGGCTAGTTTCAGCCTACATGGACCGGGAGAAGGAGGTTCCTCCGGATAACCTGGAGGAGCTGATCCGTAAAGCGGAACAATCAAAGGTAGGTGTGGTACTGGGAGTTGATGCTAATGCGCATCACACTATCTGGGGAAGCACAGACATTAATGAAAGAGGTGAGTCGTTTTTTTATTATTTGATGAGTACTAACCTTTCAGTGTGTAATATTGGGCGGGAACCCACATTTATTACTAGTAACAGGCAGGAGGTTCTAGACGTGACCCTTGCCTCAAATAATATTCTTCATATGGTTAAAAATTGGAGGGTGGATAAGGAACACTCCTTTTCTGATCATCGATATTTAACCTATAGCCTCGATATTCACCCTGCTATCCGGGAAGCCTTCAGGAACCCTAGAAGGACCAACTGGAGCAAATATGGGGAATTATTGGAGGAAATGTTACCGAGGAGGGCTATGGAGCCCCCGACGACCGTTGGGGAGCTGGAGGACATGGTGGCTAGCGTTACTAGCGCATGCAACCGATCCTTTCGCGCTGCCTGCCCACTGGCTAAGCCTAGGGGTAGGCAAAAACCGGTATGGTGGTCCAGGGAACTGGGAACCTATCGTAAGGCTTGTAGGATAGCCTTTAATAGAGCCAAAAATACAAGGGAGGCTCAGGATTGGGACTCCTATAAGGAGAAACTCGGAATTTATAAGAAAAAATTAAGAAAGGCACAAAGGAGGACTTGGAGAATCTTCTGTGATAATATGGAAGAGGTATCCGAAACCTCCCGCCTTAGGAAGATTCTTTCCAAAAGTACATCTAGTCCTAGTTTTTTGATAAAACCGGACGGATCTTGGACAGCTTCTAGTGGAGAATCTCTGGAGCTTCTCTTCGAGACACACTTCCCAGGGAGCTTTGAAGACCTGTTGGTGCGTAGCAATCATCAGGAATCACTGTCAGTAACCACAGAGGATATCGTAACCAGAAAACGGATCCTATGGGCACTGAGGGGTGTTACGTGCAGCTCCGCTTGCGTAACCCTGTTTGGTTTGCTTTCGGTCCGGCGCTTGTCTGTGTTTGGAATCATTTTTTTTTTTAATTTTGCTTTCCCCTCTTTGACGATGCCGTTTGTTTGACTCGTTTGAGTTTTGTAATGTATTGGTTGAGCGTGCAATGTTGTTGGCCATCGCACGAGAGCAACATATACGAGTTGGTCGATTTTAATTGGTTTTGTTGGTGGTTCGAGCGATTGCATTGGTGCGCGGAAATGGTCTGATGTGTTTAATGTTACTGGTAGAGAGAGTGGTTGTATTTTGCTTTTGAATTCGGATGGTGGGTGTGACTACTAGAACGGTGAAAGCTGAATATTCGCGACCGGGTGATGTTTTGATGGAGAAAGAAAAAAGATCAGTCAAGTTTGGTGCGTTAATTAATTCAGTCAGTTGTACTTAAAAAAAAAAAAATTAAAAAAATTAAATTGTAATACTGATAATATATTTAAAAAAAAAAAAAATCTTAATTTCTTTTGGTGAAGCCATTTTTTTTCTTTGGTGATATTTTTTTTTGTTATTATTAATATATAAACAATAATTAGTTTTAGAGAAAATTGTGTATATGAACAATCAATAAATAAAAAAATAAAAATAAAAAAAAATTTTGATCAATGTCAATTTCAAAATTAATCGGAATAAAAAAAAAAAAAAATAATAAATAAACTTTGTAACATGGTACAGTGTTGTGATCATTACCTAAAAAATTGTAAATAAACATAAAAATAAATAGATAAATATGGTCATATTGTATAATGTTGTGAGCTCTAAATAAAGTATGGTAAATGAATAAAAATATAAATTTTGTAGCTTTGCATAATGTTGTGATCACCAAATAAAATATTGTAAATGAATGAAAACATATTGTTATATTGTACAGTGTGGTGATCATTAACTTGAACTATTGTTAATGAATAAAAACAAAAAAAAATATATAAAAAATATTGTAATGTTGTACAGTGTGGTGACCATTCAATAAAATATGATAAATGAAAAGACGATTTTTGTTGTTTTTATTGTTGGGAAAAAAATAAAAAATAAAACGTGGACATACTAGCATTGTTTGGAAAATTTGGTGGGCCGACCTTTTAGAAAAAAAAATAACTGTCATATTGATTTGCTGAAAGTGTTGTGACCTTGTGAAAAACATATATATATATATATTTATATATACATATATAAACTAAACTCAGTTTAATCCTATTAGAAAACAAAATACTTTGTGAATTTTGCTCTATTGTCTGACATAGTTGGTGTACCTAAAAGACACCCAAGAAAAAAAAAATAAAACACCGACCTTGAGTGATTTAGTTCTGTGGTAGAGTGAAATCCGTGTTAATAAACCAATTGAAAAAAAAAACAAAAAAAAAAAAGGAAATCTCGCGTTCTTGTGGATAAACTCAAAGTGAGAAAGCAACGGTGTGCTGTTACGGTGAGTGCGGATTGTGCAGTGGTTTTGCTTTGGCGGCTGCCCCGTCAACCAAGCAGACCGGGCAGAGGTGTGTGAGTGGAATACAGCGTCGAGTAGCGGGTATACAGGCTGTTCCAGATCAGGCGAGGTCGGATGAGATTCTCGTTGGTCGACCCTCAGGTATCGTCTCATATAAAAATAAAAAAAAACGCAAATAGAATTTTTTTTGTAATAACTAGAATATAGAGATTTTATCTTCTTTTGTTGTTTATGCGATTTTGTTTTTTTTGTTTTCTTTAACGTAGTATTTTTTTTATTTGAATTAAGAAAAAAAAAATAAGAAAAAAAAAACATTTTTTTTGGGTACCTCTTGTTTATGTGAGCCAGGTTTTGCTGATCACGTCAGATGCGTTTTTTTTATTAATTTACTGTATTTGTCCTATGCCAAATAACTTTACTTTTCAGCTTCACCGTTCTAGTGGTCACCTTATCCTTAAATTGTTTACATGTGTGCTCGTTCTTATTTTTTTTTCTCGTCAAACTAGTTCTGTTAAGAATGAGTGAGTAGAACTAGGGGAGAGGTCGCGATGGATTGGTGAGTGATGGTTCTCTTGTAAATATGATCGATACCTAGTGTCCAGGTCATAAAAATGTATTTTCGGTAAACAAAGCGGTTGTGTCTTCCCTTCTTTTCATGGTTTAAGTTTTTTTTTTCCTTGCGGTTATTCAAGCATTTCGCCAAGTCTGGAAAACCCCACGCCGACCCTGAGCTCTAGCCAGCTACATATACCGCACCAGACCCCTGGCGTTATGTCTGTCAACGAAATCCTAACGATTTCGTTACAGGGGTTTTAAACCATTTAAATCGGCTGGTCCGGATCAAATTATACCAGCGGAACTTCAAAATAACTCAGTAATTATTCTTCCCTACCTGGAAGCTATATTCAAAGGGTGTTTGAAGCTGGGCTATATTCCTAGGTACTGGACGGAGGTCAATGTGGTGTTCATACCGAAAGCGGGGAAAAGCTCACATGTCTATCCTAAGGACCTAAGACCAATAACTCTATCATCCTTTCTTTTGAAAACCTTGGAAAGGCTGCTGGATGTATACATCAGAGATAAAATAGGTGCCAGGAAGTGGGCATCGTCACAGCATGCGTACACAAAGGGTAGATCTGTGGACACTGCTCTGCACGCCTTGGTGTCTACGATTGAGAAATCGATTAATTCGAAGGAATTCTGTTTGGTGGCCTTCCTGGATATAGAAGGCGCCTTTAATAATGTGAAAGCGGAGGCAATCAAGGAGGGATTGTCATTTTTGGAGGTGGACGTTCCTCTGATAGGGTTAATCAATTATATGCTGGGAAGCAGGATTGTTAGCTCGAAGTTGGGGGACTCCACCTTCAAGAGGCGAGTAACTAGGGGAACTCCGCAGGGGGGGGGGGGGGTTCTGTCCCCTCTTCTCTGGAACATAGTGGTAAACGGGTTACTACTTGAATTGGAGAGAGAGGGTATTGAAGTTATCGCGTACGCAGATGACGTAGCTTTAGCTGTTACCGGGAAATTCCTGGGCACGATTGTAGACGTAATGCAGAATGCGCTTACCATCGTTACGAAATGGGCTGGCAAATGTGGACTTGGTATTAACCCGTCCAAGACAGAGCTGGTACTCTTTACTAAGAAATACAAAATCCCGGTAGTTGTCCCTCCTACCTTAAATGGCACGAGACTTGCTTTTAATGATAGAGCTAGATATCTGGGCATTATCTTGGACAGTAAGCTTAGTTGGAAGCCCAACATGTTGGAGAGAATAAACAAAGCTACTATTGCTTTGTACTCCTGTAGGAACGCCATTGGTCATAGATGGGGTCTGAAGCCGGAGCTGGTACACTGGCTCTACACCGCCGTAGTGAGACCTGTACTCATGTACGGGGTGGGTGTTTGGTGGCCAGCTCTGGACAAGGTAACTTACAAAAGTAAGATTGAGAGAGTGCAAAGAACGGCCTGTATGCTTGTTAGCGGGGCATTGAGGTCAACACCGACAAGTGCCTTAGAGGTTATGTTGCACCTTCTTCCGGTCGACATTTTTGGCAAACAGATGGCGGCAAATACGGCTGTACGACTTGCAGCCGTCTCTCAGTGGAGGTGTCTTAGTATAGGACACTCTACTATCGTCAGATCGTTGAAGGATGATCTGGCGAATCTTGACTACATTAAACCTACTCTACGCTTCGAGAAGCGATTTCGGACCTCCTTCCCTTCAAGGGAATCCTGGAGGGATAGACCGTTATCGGAAACCGAAGCGTTGCAATTCTTTACAGATGGCTCCAAGCTAGACGGCAAAGTAGGAGCTGGAGTATTCTGAGACAAATTAAATGTAAATATTTCTATTCGTCTCCCTGATTACTGCAGCGTGTACCAAACTGAAGTCGTAGCGATTGAGGAGGTCATGACGTGGTTGAAGCATAATGTGTTATCCTCAGACGATATCACAATCTATGTGGACAGTCAAGCGGCGATCCGGTCGTTAGAATCGGTGTCTTTGGCGTCACGGGTGGCGTTGAGTTGTCACTCATCTCTAAATGAGATGGGTGAGCATTTCAACATCCAGGTAGTCTGGGTCCCAGGTCACTCGGGCGTCATGGGGAACTGCAGGGCAGATGAACTTGCTAGGCATGGTACGACTCTCCAGCTGCAACCGGAAAGGGCAATTCTGGGGAGGCCTATCACAGCGCTGAGACAAGCACTTGGGAAGCAGGCGCTATCCTCAGCGGGGGAAAGGTGGTCTAACACCCTCACCTGTAGAGTTGCAAGACAAGTTTGGCCAAAGCTGGACTTGGGGCGCACTAGGGCATTAATATCCTTACGCAGATGTGAATTAAGAACGGTCGTAGGAATTTTCACGGGACACTGCCTTTTTGGAGAACATGCAAGAAGTTTGGCTCTGGAGGCTAATGACTTCTGCAGAAGCTGCTTGGACGAAGAGGAGGAAGAGACGTTGGTCCACTTCCTTTGCTCGTGTCCAGCATTGGCTCTCAGAAGGCACAAACACTTAGGTAAGTTCAGGATGGACTGCCTCTCGGATCTCGAAAACATTAAAGTGCGGGACGTCTTACGCTACATAAGTAGCTCGAAATGGTTCCAATAGGGGTAAAAGGGGATACATCCTGTGGTATCAAAATGGACCGTCACCGGTCTAAGTGTGCGTAAGCAGCCACTCCAACCTAACCTAACCTTGGTATGAAACAATTTAAATTTTCGACTGAAATGATGTATTTCACTAGAAAATATTGGGCGACTTTTTTTGATCGAATTTCAAGAATACGGGCCCGCCCCGGTATCAAGTCACCGGCCACTTTTTTCGGTGAATTTCTAGAATATGGGCCCAGGTCTTTTGGGTAATTTTCGGTTTTTCGATAACTATCATTGTTTTGTTATTAGGTCAAATATTTTGTTGGTCTTTGTTATTTTGTTGGTTACATTGCATCCGTCCCATCTGTTTAAACTGACATTTGAAAAACAAATAAAAAAATTAAATGGAAGACTACGAGACTAAAATCTTTAGAAATTCTCTTTGATTTATACCTTTTGTATAAACCATATTATAAAATTTATAAGAAAAAAAGAAGATGGTCCATTAAATCTGGACGAATCCGGGTATTTTAAGACTAGCTTTCTTCAAATGAAAGAGTTAGATAGTGACGAATTCTTCATCCAAACTAGAATGACCAGGGATATCTATGATTTGTTATTAAATTTAGTTAATCGAAAATCCCTATGAAGTTCCAGCCAACTTCTCACGTTAGGTAAAAAAAAATTAATTTGATTTGTTTGGTTAAGATGTTCCGTCATTCCGTAAATTCTAAACTTTTTGAAAAAACGGATGAGCTCGTCCGTCTCTTTCCATTTTATTATAACTAACCATCCGTTTCTTCATACAAAATATACAGAAAATGTATAAAACTAATTTGGACGGAAAAACGGAACGGATCCATTGTAACCCCACCTTTACTCTTCATGAAAACGGTACGAATTAGCGCCGCCATGTTTTCAACTCAACGAAACCTAAACCTATTTGAACTCGGTACATGGAAACATGGTACAGTTGAAACTCGACTATCCGGGACCGGAGGATTCCCGGAAAATCAAAAATCCCGCTTGATCGAATTTTTCAGTTTTATAAAGAAATACAAAATATACATACCGTACAAATATGTACAACACGAAAACAACACTGTTGCCAAAATTTAACGAAAAATGAAAAATCCCGGTTAATTAATTGAAATTCTGGATAAACAAGTGACAAAAAAATCGACTGTGTACAAAAAAATCACGGATAATAGGATCCCGGAAAATCGAGCTTCGAATGTATATTACAAGCCAAATTTCACCATAATCGGTTAAGAAATAACCGCTTTGTAATAGACTACCAACATGTTAACTTCATAAAAAAAAAAAAAATCGAAACGTCAATCTGTCAAAATATAACATAAAAAAGTTCTAACATTGTTGATTTTATTTTGAACCGGGATGCTGTTAAATTTAAATATTGGTCTTTTAGGCCATGTCGATTCGGGTAAAACATCACTAGCCAAAGTATTAAGTGAAACGTCGGGCACCGCAGCATTCGATAAAAATCCCCAGTCCCAGGAGCGCGGTATAACAATTGATTTGGGATTTAGTTCGTTAATCACCGAGATTCCGGCTAAACTAAAATCGGATCCACGCAACCAGTATGATCATCTACAATTCACATTTGTCGATTGCCCCGGGCATGCAAGTCTTATAAAAACGATTATTGGTGGGGCCCAAATAATAGATTTTATGATTTTAGTGATTGATATCGGGAAAGGGGTTCAAACCCAAACTTCTGAGTGTATCGTTATCGGAGAGCTTACATGTAAACGGATGATTATTGTATTGAATAAAATTGATCAGCTTGAACTAGATCAGCGAGATAAATCGATCGAAAAAATGTCGAAACGCATAAGAAAAGCGCTGAGTGGGACATGCTTTGCCGCATCACAAATCACTCCAGTTTCGGCCACGCAAAACATTAATATTGAAAAATTAATCGATGAACTGAAAGAATTTTCATTTATTCCCCAACGGAATTTAGATCTGCCCTTTGTATTATCGGTTGATCACTGTTTTTTGATTAAAGGACAGGGCACAATATGCACGGGAACAATTCTGCAAGGTAAAGTGTCAATCAACGATGACATCGAAATTCCTCACCTCAAAGAGGTACGCAAAGTGAAATCCATACAAATGTTTCGAAAACCGATGACTTCTGCGGTCCAAGGTGATCGAATCGGTATGTGCATCACAAAAATTGATTCGGATATATTTGAGCGGGGCCTTATATCGGCGGTTAATTATTTAAGTACCGTCAAACTTGGAATTATAAAATTTCATCCAATCAAATATTTTCGCGGGAAAATCAAATCGAAATCCAAAATTCATATAACAATCGGACATGAAACTTCTATGGCAACGGTTACACTGTTCAATGCAACTTCAGACTATGGTTTCAGTATATCAAATGAGTACGAGTACCTAGAAGAATACGACAACGAGGCCGAAATGAAGACAACCATATTCGCTCTATTAGAATTTGATAGACTAATTCTAACATCTCACAATGCGCTACTAATCGGATCAAAACTCGATATGGATATACACAAATCAACTTGCCGCTTGGGATTCTACGGCAATCTAATATCCTTATGTGATTTTAAGAACTCCGCCCACTTTCTAGAAAATTTAAAAGTGTACAAAATTAAATGTAAAGAGGGTAAAATCCTGCGGGTTACAAACAAAACCGAACTGATCTCATCGAATCTATTCAAAAAGGAAACAACAAGAGAAATATTTGTTGGAATGAAGGTGAGCTTAACGTCAGGTGAGACCGGAAAAATTGAAAGCACATTTGGTCAAACTTCAAAAGTTAAAATCCGATTAGATACTGAGCTATCTGACGGAAGTGCTAAGTTGATCACTGAGAATCAAACCAAAATACTGTTAAAGTACAAGAAATACATTTTCGGCAATAAAAATATGAAATTGGTACAGTAAATATCGTTTGTAGTTTTATTAAATTTCGTTTAAATCAAAATTATTAAATTCATAGTACAGAATTGTTAGATTGCTATCGCAAATAGCTAGAATCAAGTTATACTTCTCCGAGTAGTTGAGTTCAGTTCGTAATCGATTTAATAGGTGTAAATCTATTTTAGTGTCAAAATAGATCGGGATATATACTTCCAATTGCTTATCACTATTTCGATACTGTAAACAACAAGTTTTGGCCATTTTCAAATACAAAATTTTTAGATTATCGCCCAATTTGCTGTCTGGTTTAGCATCGATTAACTCACTAAACACTTGCCTAATAATTTGTATGTTTGCTCGATCATCACAACCTAATGCCTCAATGTAACTTGTCTAGAAAATAACATTTAACTATTTATTAGTTTTTAATTAATGAAAAATTAATTTTTAATTATGTATGTATGTACTCACCAAATCTGTCATTTTTGACGAAATCGCACGTGTGTAAGCAATTTGTTGCTTATTTCGGTAATCAAAACAAAACTAGTACTGTTTTGTGCTTAAAGTTGCATACATAACAAATAAACAAATTCTAGTACATTATTGTCTGTTATAAAACAGCATCCGAGCTTTTTTGCGTACTTTTGTTGCATCTTCGGAAAAGTGAAAACGTGAAAATATCCTCTGAAGAGTATTTTTTTTTTTTGAATAAGTAATTGAAAATTTTCTTTTATATACTTTTGTGTTTAAGGCCATAAACTGTACATTTGTTAATTAAATGTTCAAGGTGTGCAACGATACAGCGAGATGAAAATTTAAAATTTGTTAAAAATTATTTTTGTACGGGTTTTCTCCCGAAACAAAGAGATAAGGAAAAATCAATAAAAAATTTTCATTTGATTAGGTTTCCTATTTATTGTGTCGTTTGTGCGTTCTTGTGTATTTGTGTTGTGTGGTCTGGAAAAAAATAAAATTAAATTTATTTTAAGTGCGATAACATCGCGCTCGTTACAATATTATTTCATGCAGATTTTAATGTGAATTTTTTTTCTCTGGTGAAAGACAAAGGAATAGCCGCGCGCATACCAATTCGAGCCATAATGAAAATTGTATCAAATTTATTTTTGCTAGTAATTTTGTTTTATGCTGTATTATGTAATGGGGACGCAGAGACCGACGATAATTCCGAGGATGTAACCCCGACGACCGTTGAACCGGGTGAGTATTTTTATGAAATACAAAGCATATAGAATAGATTTAGGGTGAGTAGTATTAACACAAACACGTTGGCATATTTTGTTGGTTACTTTGTGTAATATTATTTAATTGGTTCAAGGAGTTCTGACTTACGATTAAGCCATTGTAAGTTATTAAAGCTTTTTGAGAAACATGACGAGGTGGCCGAGTGGTTAAGGCGTTGGACTGCTAATCCAATGTGCTCTGCACGCGTGGGTTCGAATCCCATCCTCGTCGCACGTTTTTTTTTTGCGTTTTTGTTTTATGTTTTGTTTGGTAAACTATTTTTGCCTCAGGCTGAAATTTTTCACTGAAAGCCATATTATTCATTCTTTTAAACGTGATTATATACATCAGAACACCTTCAGAAAAAAGAATTTTTGTGAATTTCAAACTTCCGAATAATTTAAAATAAATCAAACTCGTGTTTTTAGTATGTAAAAATTCTACCACAAAATATAAAATTTACTAGTGGTATGGTAACTAAGTTTTACATTCGGGAGTAAGAAGTAGAACATCTGGGCGGGTAAAGTACATTGCCCACTAAAATTATTGAATTTTCAATAAATAAAAAAAAATTACTCGCTTTAAATTGTTTCCGTCCGGGTTCGAACCGGAGACCTTCTGCGTGTGAAGCAGACGTGATAACCACTACACTACGGAAACGATGTGAATTTTAGTGTTAAATATCATATTTGATTCGCCAACCAATTATTAATAAAAGATAAGAAAATTAGATAGGCTATACGTATAAAGAATAAATTTGTCAAGGCCAGACTAATTAGCGTATTATAGTTCGTGACCAAGATTTTAATTTCCCTTATACACATTTGTGGTTTTAAGAGAGGAAGTAAGTGAAATCTACGCTAAGTTAATTATAAAGGATGCAAGGAAAAGTTATGAAAATTAGAACCACCTAGGTTGTACTATATAGTATATATAGTACATAATAATAAACAACCAAAAGGGGCATTACATGAACAAAGATATTTTTGCTCTTACCTTATATTTTACATGTTAATTTTGAATTTTCAGCCACTGAACGATAACTTAACACTGAAAATCTTACTTCGGCAAACCAAGGTCAACAAAAATGAGTCCACGTTTCTCCGTATAAAAAACGCGTTTTGTCGCTTCTGAGTAATCTATGCTACAAACGCCTAAAATATTTTGCGAACTTATATTAACAATGCTAAAGCTTTTTAGTTTTTGTTGATTATGTTGGAAATTCATACAAATCTGTAAAAAACAACTTGTCGCAAGATACCTACCTACCTACCTAATCATAAAATGTCAAACTGATTTTTTTTTAATAAAATGCTCAAATATTTTGTATTTAAAAAACCAAATAATCCGTAATTTGTTTCCGTCCGGGTTCGAACCGGAGACCTTCTGCGTGTGAAGCAGACGTGATAACCACTACACTACGGAAACGATGTACAACAAATGATTTTTTTTGTTATGTCTAAAAAATAAATTTTCCATAACGTTTATTTTATTTTTGTGTTTTGATACAATTCTAGCCGAAGAATTGTCATTCGGATGCCCACCGCCCAGCATACGATATTCTCGTATTCGTAAAACTGATACAACTGAAACCATTTTAAAATATGAAACTACCCAACTGTATCTACCCGAAGATATGGGCTCAGAAAATTTCGACATTGGCGGTCACCTCGATATGGACGCAATCGGTGGATCGAGTGGCAGTAGTCGAGCACAACTTCATGCAAATGCCAACAATAAAAATTATGATCGACGCACACGATATACCGATTTAAATCAATATCTATGGGATGATCAAATAAAAAATTTACGATCTAGTAACAATCAAACAGCAGCCCAAAATGATACGAAGTCGTCGGTGGCGGGAAACGGCCGCAATAAGCGTGATATTCTCGGCGGAATGAATAAAAAGCATAACAAAGATCAGCTAAAAAAAAAATTGAATGATAATTTAAAAGGTGATGTGGGTAAAAATGAATTTTTAACGCGTCAAAAACGAAAATCCGGTAAAACTACAGGAGCCCTAAGCCGGCCAAAAGCCGATACGGGAAGTTCAAAAGCATCACAGAGTAGTCGTAAAATTCAAAGTGGAAATTTTGATGAAGACTCTGGTGGTATGCCTCATCCGGATGAGGACACTTCATCGTCAGAATCACATGAGGAAGAAGGGCATGATACCAGTTCGGAGGAAACTAATTTCCGAGAAGTGAACGAAGTTCGATTCCCAGGCGAAATAGGGCCGATGGGTGATCGCCGCCTATGCAAAATAAAATGCATTAAAGGGAAATGGATTGGGCCACTATGCGCCACCGATGAAGGTATATTAAAAAATTAATTAAATTTTTAAATCAATTTTTTTGTTTTAGCTTCAATAAAAATACAGATGAAATTAATTTTTTGTTTTCAATTTGCTTAAACAACATTTTAATCAAATATTTTAAACTAAATGTAAAATTAATTAATAAAACAAACTATTTAATTACTTGATTAATAAAATAATAAATTAAATTAAATTCAAATTTTTCTTTTTTTTTTTCTATTTGTATGGGGGATTTTCCTTTAAAAAAAATTTATAAAAAAACTCAATTCGCAAAAAGATGGATCCGGCATTATGAATTTTCAACCGCTCTATAAAAGTTGTTTCATTGACCGAATCTCGGCCTATTTACTGTTAAGCTACAAAAATGTATCTGTGGTGAGTGTTAATTTGACAATATTTTTAACAAATTTTTTTTAATGATGACTGAATTTTAATTTTTAATTATTTTAAAATAGAAATTGCGTGCGACATTTTCTTTTTTTTTTTGAATCTGTGCGATTCCGTTGAGTACAATTCAGCCAGATACAATTCAATCGGATACACTTTTCTCTCGTCTCTTGACCTGTACAAAAACGTAGGCACGCAATCCTTCCAAAGATCCATCATTAAAATTTCCATAAATACAATAACAAACTTTAGCCGAAAAGAAGTGTATCCGTTGAATTGTTTTGGTTGATTGTACTCCATATTAGATTTTCCTTATATAAATAGTTTTGTCTGAATGTTTTGATCCCACCAAAATTCGCTAAAGTATGTCCCAAAATTATTCTGTTGTAAAATTTAGTCCGTAGGATGGGTTTTGCCACATGGCCATTTCTTACAAGCCCGCTGTACCGAACTTGGTTTGTACAAACTATTAGGTGAATCTAGAGTATTGTGCTCAAATGGTTTATGGGCACCACGAATGCCATCATGTGTTCCAACCACTTTACTCACTAACAATTCGGACGATAGTCCACCATCGGTAAAAATTAAAATTGGAACAGGATCTGGTGCTGTTGAACCATCCGGTGTGCTTGCAGTTCTACCCTCGAGCACTGTATATCTCGATTGTATCTATCCAAGGCGGCGTGGTACACCTGAATGGACTTGGACAGGATGGTTCCGACATTATTCCACCGGATGGTCAGCACTGCCCGAAGAGAAAGCAACAAAATTCCGATTGACTATTAAAGATATACAAGCTTCAGATTCTGGAACGTTCACGTGTGCTTCACCAAGAGGTTTAACGAACAGCATTGTGATTGTGGTGACAAGTACGTTGTGATTTTGTGAGTGTCTCTTTAAAGAATTTGTAATTAGCATTATTTTCTTTTTTTTTAAGATTCACAATGTCCTCTAGTACCGGATGCCCAGCATCCACTATCACTACAACTTGAAGGAAACAAATTGGGCCAGAAAGCGATATACACATGCCCATTGGGTTATATATTAAAAGGGACAGCAAATTCAACGTGTCTAGCATCAGGAAATTGGTCTTCACCTCCACCAACATGCCATCCAGTGCAATGTCCCAAACTCGAATTAGAAGATCCACATTTGAGTTTGGTTGAACTAAATGCGTCGGCATGGGGACGTGCTGTATTCAGTTGTTCATGGGGCTATAAGTTAAGTGGACCACCGGGAGTCGAATGTGAACCGGCGGGAGTATGGAGTGGGCCAGTGCCAAGATGTCGAGCGATACAGTGTCCCCAACCATTAGTTCCAATAAACGGACGAATCGATGGCGCTAGTAGCGTATCAACAATAACCGGCCACCGTCGTTATGCAGTCGGCGCTCTAGTTACTTTCAGTTGTTCCGACGGCCATATCCTAGAAGGCGAAGCCAGTATCGTATGCACTGAAACCGGATTTTGGTCACATCCGCCACCATTTTGTAAATCACAATGCTCATACCCGGGTGATCCACCAAATGGTTTAATAGCCCCTCTAAAATTCCAATATGACCCGGGCGATACTCTCAGTGTACAATGTCGACCCGGTTTTATTGAATACAGTATTTCGGGCACTGTTCAACCTGAAAGACCTAAATGTTTACCCGATGGGAATTGGAGCGCACCTGTGCCACAATGTAAAAATTATGAAGAAGTTTAAATGTTAGAGTGGTTCAAACCAAAGTTTTTTTTTTAGAATAACATACACATATTTATATCTCTCCATATTTATATATTAAAAGAGAATTTATTTACATATTTAGTCGAGGAATAAAATCGATCGCACCCAGTCATCATATCAACCGTAATTTTGGTATCCAAAATTAAAATTTAAAAACTAGCCAATTCTACAAAGCACAATATCATGATTTTGACATATCGCCCTTAAAATTTTACATATTAACTGGATGCAACCAAAATGTGTTCCTCGTGTATTACAAGCAGTTACTTACATATTTTAGAAAATAGAATTTTATTAAAATAAATCTATTTATTCAAATCGTTATTTATTGATATATACATAAAAAATTATATATTTACAGTTATATTATATTTAAAATGAAATATTTTTGTAAAAATTAAACGACGACATTTAAGAGTTTTAAACATTTATTTATTAAAAGTTGTTTACATATATCATGATGATTAAGACTATACCATTATATTTAACTCAACGATTACGTTACATTATATAAAAAAATTATAATAAATATATCTAAAATTATATTGGTTTTTTATTGGAACTTTGTTTTGAGATTCTTGTCAACTTAGTACACACGATCCTGATAGCTATTTTCTTGAGGTTTGGGATGTATCTGATTTGCATTTTGATATTGTTGACGCATCATATGGCCAGGCCTACGTGGAGCCGATAACAATTCGAACATAGATTGTGAATAATTTGACAACATTTTGCTTAGGTCACATGGCATTGGATCGGTCCAAAAGAAATCATGATTAAGAGCTGTGTCGGCATCGAAACGCTCTTCTGGATTTAATTGTAACAACTTGTCGAGTAAATCAACACCGAGTGTATCTTTAACATAAGGCCGTAGCCTCTCTTTGACACGTCTCTTTTGAGTTTGAGGCAAATCGCCTTTCAACGTTTGATACAATTCTAGCTTATCTACGTCTGGCCAAACTTCTGGCGTAAATGAACCACACAGCTGAGAAATAAGAACAAGTTGCTGTTGCTCTGTATTTCCTTGCATAATAGGGGATCGTGTCCACATTTCAGCCATAATACAACCAGCTCCCCACATGTCCACAGGTGGACCATAATTACGATCACCCAATAATAATTCCGGTGGTCGATACCAAAGCGTAACAACACGATTTGTATATCGATTTGGTTGACCTGTTTTCGATACACTAAAAGCGCGTGCTAAACCAAAATCAGCCAACTTCAATACACCGTGCTTGGTGATCAAAACATTTGCCGCTTTCATATCCCGATGTAAAATCTTATTACTATGAATATAATATAATCCGTTAAGGAGTTGTTGCATAACCTTCTTGATTTCCCCTAAACTAAATTTAACGTTCATATTCGAAAGAAGACCGGCTAAATCATGTTCACAGAAATCAAATATCAAATAGAATGTAGTACGATAGTGATTACCTAATGTGGCTTTAGTACGACAAATTTCGATAAGATTAACAACATTTTCATGTTTCAACAATTGCAGTATTCTAATTTCGCGAAGGGCTGTAATCGGAAATCCTTCCTTCTCATTGTCCATCAGCACACGTTTCATAGCGACGAAATTTTTGGCCGAATTTTTCTCCTTCGCCTTAAATACCTCTCTAAATAAATTTATAACGATTTAGTCGCACTATAGATAGTCATATAGTGCAATTAAATAACATACCCAAAGGTTCCTTGACCTATTTTGGCCACCTTTACATATTTGCTAGATTCCTCACAATAAGGGAATACATAGTCTTCGATGTACTTTTGTTTGTGTTGTAAACTTTGCGAAATTTTAGATGTACCGGTAGTAGTTGAGGTTGCACTGCCGGTTGGCTCCCGACTCGCAGACGACATAATAAACTAAAATATGAATTCAAAATGGTAAATTTTTGCCAAAGGTTTCCAAGAAAACAATGTGTTGTTATATCCACTTCGTTTGACAATAATGACAGCACATATCTTGTTGACGTTTGTTTGGGGGCGCCTAGTAATGAGTATTCGAACTAATTGTGGATTCTAACAAGTTGACCACCAAATTGGGAAAAGTACAATTTTAAATAAAATTCGTTATTTCCATTTTTATATAAAAAATAATGTGTATTATATTAATAATATAAATATATTAATCGTATTAATAATAAAATTCTAATAAACTCGGTCTTGATAGCTGTTATCTTGTGGTTTTGGATGAACTTGATTTGCATTTTGATATTGCTGTCGCATCATGTGACCAGGGCGACGCGGTGCGGACAACAGCTCAAACATAGATTGGGTATGAGTTGAGAGCATCTTGCCCAAATCGGCTGGCATCGGATCATTCCAGAAGAAATCATGATTCAAGGCTGTATCTGCATCATAGCGTTCTTCTGGATTTAACTGCAACAATTTATCAAGTAAATCAACTCCAAGTGGATCTTTAACATAAGGTCGAAGTCTTTCTTTTACGCGACGCTTTTGAGTTTGCGGTAAGTCTTTTTTGAGTGATTGATACAAGTCCAAATTTTCAACTCCCCGCCAAACTTCCGGAGTGAATGATCCACATAACTGTGATATAAGAATTAATTGTTGTTGTTCCGTATTACCTTGCATAATTGGTGATCTAGTCCACATCTCAGCCATAATACAACCAGCTCCCCACATATCAACTGGAGGTCCATAATTACGATCGCCGAACAATAATTCTGGTGGCCGATACCAAAGTGTTACAACACGATTGGTATATCGATTTGGCTGTCCCGTTTTAGAGACACTGAATGCACGGGCCAACCCAAAATCGGCCAGTTTTAAAACACCCAGTTTTGTGATCAAAACATTAGCCGCTTTCATGTCCCGATGCAAAATTTTATTACTATGTATATAGTACAGTCCGTTCAATAACTGCTGCATAACTTTTTTGATCTCGCCTAAACTAAATTTTACGTTCATATTTGATAGTAGCCCGGCCAAGTCATGTTCACAGAAATCAAAAATTAAATAGAAGGTGGTTCGATAGTGGTTCCCTACAGTAGCTTTAGTTCGACAGATTTCGATTAAATTCACAACATTTTCATGTTTTAAAAGTTGAAGGATTCTTATTTCACGTAATGCTGTAATCGGGAACTGAAACACGAAATACCATTATTAAAGTTTTACAATGCAATGCATAATTTGGGATCGCTTACGCCTTCCTTCTCATTATCCATCAACACTTTTTTCATGGCAACAAAATTTTTTGAAGAATTTTTTTCTTTTGCCTTGAACACTTCACTAAAATGGGAAAGAATTAATTTCGATTAATATGAGATGAGAGCTGGATGTGAAAGTACCCGAAAGTTCCTTGACCGATTTTTGCGACCTTCTCATATTTACTGGACTCTTCACAATAAGGAAATGAGTAGTTTTCTATATATTTTTGCTTACTCAGTAGACCCTGTAGAACGCGTGATGTGCCCGAAGCACTATTTGAGTCACGACTTAAAGAAGTAGTCATATAAAACGCGCGTTATTTGGTTTATATAAAAAAAATTCGATGTTTACGTTTTCACAATTTCACAACAATGAAAGTTATATTTTGACATTTTTTTGATAAGGTCAGGGCGCTAGTTAAATCACGTTCCACAATAATTACGCCGTGTTTTAAGACTGCGACTAACTTCAGCTGATTAAATCACCTGTCATTTCATTTATTTACATATTTTTTGTTATTTTGTTGTCATCACAATTTCATGAAATCGCGGTACTCGCCATCCCATTAAGTATTTATTAAATTCCCCCAACCAAACCCAATAATGCCTTTAGTAAATAGTAAAAGTTGTGATGTGAATTTAAATAGAATTGGAAAATTAAAAACAAAATCTTTTCCATCGCTCATCGATAAACGTATTTATAAAGATTCAACACACTATCGTGGCATAACACAAATTGTCCATATAAATGGGTCGGTCAATTCAAGGAAAACTCTTAGAAAACAACGATTTACAAAATCAGAATCTGATTTAGTACAATGTTTGCGAGAAGACAACGATCGTAAAATGAATTTATCGAAATCGATGGTAAGTTAATAGATCAATATCGAATTTGTAATGCTTCATTGGATTTTAACGATTACACAGGTGCTAGATCGAAGGGCGTCTAATGTTACGAATATGATGACGTCCACAATGAATTTGTACTCGAAATTATCTTCGCCCGACTATGTTACCATTCCGATAGTTGGATACGAGGTGATGGAGGAACGCGAAAGATTTACGGTAATTTTACCTAAAAGGATTTAATTAACCCGGATTAATTAGCTAAGGAATAATACGATAATAATATTACAATTTGATAATGATTTAAACAAACCAAATAAAATAACATTTTATGTATAACTATTCTAGATATTCAAACTCCGCATCGAGAATTCATTAACCCGTGACTGCTGGTTAGTGCTGCGACGATACACAGATTTTGTACGGCTTAACAACAAACTTAAACAACTCTTCCCACAAATTCCGCTACAACTGCCCAAAAAAAAAATATTTGGTGATAATTTTAGCAATGATTTCCTAGAAAATCGTAAACATGGCCTACAAATTTTCATCAATGGCATCATGTCAAATCCACAATTGAAAAATTTAGAATTTGTTAAGGAATTTTTCTGCCTTAACGAACCGCCAACCTACTCAGACAATATGGAGGAATGCAAATCAATATTCGAAGCACAAGAAGAGACAATAAATCATTTGAAATATGAATTAGAGCTAAGGAATAATACGATAATAAATTTACAACAGAAATTATTGACGGAGATTAAGGAGAAGGAGAAGTATGGGAATGCACTGAAGAAGATCATTGCCAATTGTGGCAAGTGCTCAGATGATATTAATAATTATTTAAATATTTAAGCAATAATACGTTAAAGTTTAAAATTCTTAGACATTACAATCTAATTGTTTTGTCTAAGTTAAATGGTTTACAGACATAGGCCCTTTTACAATTACTAACTTATTTATGGAACCTAACTTATTACATAAAAAATTATATTGAATTAGTTAGGTTTCAAAAATAAGTTAGTAATTGGAAAAGGGCCATAGTACTAGATCTGACAGTTAGTTGAGGATATATGTTATATTTTATATTGCAAATATATTTTGTGAAAAAAAAAAAAAAACTGAAGGACTGCTTATTAATTACAATATGTACATGGAATAGTCTTCTTGCCAAATTTTGGGAATATTGGAAATGGGGGTATTTAATTTTTTTAACGGTTATGGCGTTTTAAATTCAACGGCATCTATAAAGGAATAGCCAAAACACGGTTTGTAAAACCAAAATCTAGATGGTGTAAATACCCTAAACAATAATCCAAAAAATTATTCAATTGACGTAAACAAACGTCAAAATATTTGTTTCCCCAATTTTGAGTCATTCACCACCATCGAACTGAAAAATAATTTTCCCATCTCTCATCTGTTTGTACCATTAGTTTTCCATACATTTTCTTAAATTGGGGAAATCAAATTCTTTATGTGTGTATAAATATTTTCCGTTTGCTGTGTGTACATCCATGATAAATATAATCAATATCAATACGGTAAGTCAGTCATTAGTACTGGATAATACAGAATAAAATACAAAAGACTTTTGTTGGTTATTTTGTTTTCCTTTATTTTGTGTTATTATTAAAATTTAAAAACAAAAAAGTTTTCGATAACAAATAATTAATTAAAATTAATAAACGCAAAAATAGCAATTTATAAAAATAACATAATATGATTGATAAGAAATTAATAAGTAAATAAGGAAATTTTTTTTTGTTGATTTTCCTAATTTTTCAATTTTCGTTCTTCGTGCGTGTTCAGTTATTTTGTGTGTCTCCATGTTTTAAAAAAGTGTCATGTCTTTGGAGGATCCATTTTTTGTTGTAAAGGAGTAAGTTTATAAATCCTTAACTATATTTTCAAATTAACTACTAAAAACGTTTAAAATTGGTCTGAAAATGTATTATTCATAAGATAAATTGCAAATTGGTATCCTGTGTGTACCTGTTAAAACTAATTTTCCAATCTTAATTTATGCACCTGTCTCATATAATTCTAGCGAAGTGTTTAAAGCACTGAATAAAACTCGAGGATTGTATTTACGTTGGCGTGAATTGGGCACACAAACGGGTGCTGAAGTTGAATGGACCACAACAGAGTTACGAAATTCGTTGCGGAGTATTGAATGGGATTTAGAAGATTTGGAAGATACAATTGATATCCTTTTTTCTAGTGATTTAATTAAATATTTGTGTGGTACAAAGTGTTTTATTTTTAGGAGAAATCGATAAAACAAATTTGTAGTTTTTCTTTATATTTTGCTTTTGGTTCGTTTTTTGCATAGATTTAGCACTTAATTTGCTTATTTATCTGTTTTTTGTTCTTTATTATTTTAATTTGAATCAATATTTGATTACTGATTGATTAATAATTATGATAAATATGTGCTGGTCATATACCCCATCTTCCTATTCCAAATATGCGTGGTAGGTGCTTTATCAAAATTATCCATATGGATTACTACGTGTGATATACTCTTATTTGTGTTTGGTATGAAAGTAAGTTCTGAGGCGAGGAATAACAAGGTGGTTTATTATAAACTCATTTTACCTATTTATCCATAGAAGTTCAAATAATTACCTCTGCCGCGATCTATTTGGATTAAGCAAAAGGCTTCCTTTAAATCTAAATTTATTTAACAATTTCAACTTTTTTGTAATATTTTTATAGAGAATTCTCTTTGGCTTTATTCTTAAAGGAACCTCCTCTATGTATTTATTTGCCCTACCAAAAGAATATGTAGTTGTTTACGAAAACCACTGTAGGGCATACATTCATTTTGTTGATGGGTCTTCTAAACTCTCAAGCAAGTGGATTTAAATCCAGACTAATAGTGCAGCAGCACAAACTATTCTCATGGACTAAAGAACCCTGCTAAAAAGTATTAGTAGGTTGATTCCAAACTAAATCTTTTGAGTGAAATATCACGGGAGCTTCGCAAAGAATAGGAAGATGTGAAAGGTAACCACTAAAAGTTCTGTTTCGACCAAAATTCAGTTTCAGAATCATCTGTAACCATACCGTACTGATCTGTCGCTTGTGGCTTGTTTACAGGTAGAACGGATATTGTGATAATTGCTCTTTTATAGGGAGTATTTTCCGGGCCACGTATTGAAAGTACGTGAACAAATCCGTCTGGTTCCGGGTGTGTTTCAACAATTCTACCTCTTACCCATTTTGTGGGAGGTAAATTATCTTCAATTAAAAGCACAAGGTTGCCTATTTGTAGTTGTGGCCTTGCTTGTAGCCATTTTGGTCGTTGTAAAGTCTTAGCAACTTTTCGTGACTCCATTTCTTCCAAAAATCACTTTTTGTAACTTCTTTGTTGAGAAGCGATGTATGTTTGAATTTACTAAAGTTGATTAGAACTAGCCCAGGGCTGGGATATTCTAACATCACTATTTTCGATATTCGATACGCTTTATGTCTCTTTTTTCAAGAACAAAATCGCATTATCTTTCACAATTATTGTCTAAGTATTTTCGATTCAGCCTGCTATTTCTTCATCACTTTATCACTACAACAATTTTTTGTGATACTTTGTCGATTACGTTGAAAAAGGATAGTAAATAAATTTATTCTAATAGGCTGATATCGCAATAGATGAGCGTAATTGAGGAAGCGAAATAATGGGCAACTTTGTTCATGAAAAAAGAGACATAAAGCGTATCGAATATCGAAAATAGTGATGTTAGAACATCCCAGCCCAGGTATTAGAACTGCAAGGTCTGCTATATCATTGTACATATTGGCCTTGAATTTAGAATGACCTCTATTTGATTTAACAATATTGTTAACTCCTTGTAGATGAGAGTTGTATTTCCCATGATATTTTTTTAGGTGGGTCTTAACTGGTTTGACAGCAGCTTCCCATAGCCCAACAAAATGACATAATGCGGATGATTAGAAATGCCAAATTATTCCCTCTGTTGCCAATTGTTGAGCGACAAAATCGTTGAAGTTATCTGTTTGATGTTTCGTATCCTTTTTAGCTGATTATTATCTCCAACAATATAGATTTGATCGATTTTTATTTTATGTGATTCTATTAGTTCTCTGTCGGTTATGTTGATGCTGTGTTTGGTTGCTTGCTCATTTTCTTAAATTAAAGCCTTCTTTCGAAAGTAGTTCAGTTAATTGAAATTAAATGGTTGATGCTTCTTTGATTGTGTCGCAGCGTGTCATGAGATCATCGACGTAGAAGTATGTTTGTACCACCTTGCGTGCCTCAGGAAAATTTTGCAAGATAAGTGGCAGCTGCTGTTCCTTAGGTTACTGTATTTAGTTGTTATTCTTTAATCTTTTCCGAAGGCGAGTTTCACCACAAAATTCGTCGGAAGTTCCTGCCGAAACATTTTCTCTATGTCGACTGTGAAGACGTACTTATGCTTTCGTCATCTCGTTAGGATGTATTACATCATTTAATGACTGGCCGTTGGTTGTTTGCGCGGCGGACGCGTCAAAGACTACTTTTAACTTTGTTGTAATACTTGATGGCTTGAGGACCGTATGATGGGCATGTAGTATTTTGGTCGTTCAATTTTGTTGGGCGAATTTTTTCCATATGTAAGAGACATTCATATTCTCGCATGAATTCTTTACATTGTGTGGCTAGTTCGTCGTTCTTCGTGAGTTGCTTTTCTATTTGGAGAAATCTTGCTGTTGCCATCTTTTTGGAATTTCCTAGGTTTGCCTGTTGTTGGAATGGAATTTTAAGCATATCTACCGTCTGATTCTCTTTTATTGTATGTTGTATTTTCCTTGGTTGTAATTGGGAGAGTTTCGGTTAACGGCTTATCTATTGATTTATTAGATCTTCCTAAAATTATCCATCCAAACTTGGTACGTTGAGCAATTGGTTGTTGATTATTTTTATTATATCCGGTAACACTATATTGACTTAGTAATCTGCACCAAGAAGTAAATTTATCGGTACTCACATATATCGGCCAACTAAGCTAGATTATTTCAACTCTTGGTTGTTATTGTTTTCCGTGGTTGGTTGCCTGTAATTTTATTCACTACGTAACCTTCTACCGTTTATCAGCAAGTTTCATGAAACGACTCAGAATGATGTTCGCTGCACGCATTTGATCCAATTTACAAATTAATTTAAATAATTTTAGTGTATGTATTGCACGTCTATATCGACTATCTGTATTAAATACTTGCAGTTAATTTGTTTGATATCAATCCAATTTATTTTATTTTTTAAATATCTCTTTTGCTATATATTTATTATGTTTATGTGTTTTATATACCTATTTATATTTACGAGTATCAATGTTGCATGGAAGACGTTTTCTGAAGCCATGTAATTTTCCGTAACCGTATATATACCTATCGTAGAGAAAAATCCGAATAAATTTAAAATCGACAATAAGGAGTTATCGAGCCGCCGTCATTTTATCGATGCGACCCGAGATGAAGTGAAATTGATGAAAGATAAGATGAGCATAAATCGTAATCGTGATCGAGATATAACCGCCCGTGAACCATTACTTGATAATCAAATAACAATCAGCAACAATAACAATAATACATTAAATCATATAAATAATTTAAATAATACAATAAATAATATTAGTAATAATATTAATAATAATATAAATTCAAATTCAACAGCGTCGCTAATTACGAATTCGGTATTGAATTCAGCAGCAAATATGGCGGCACGTCATAGTGGTACAAAATATTCAAAATTAGAAAATTCATTGGATAGTCCGGCACACTATGCCCATTTGGATAGTCCAACGCACAAATTTATTGGTGAATCGGTGTCAACACAACAGAATTTACTACAAAATCAGGATGAACAGTTGGATGTGATTAGTGATTCAATAGGTACGCTAAAGACGGTGTCACGGCAAATTAATATGGAATTGGATGAGCAGGCTGTGTAAGTATAGATGCTTTTTAATCTTAACCTTTTTTTTATTTCAACTACCAAATCATTTATAGTGATAATATTCTTTATTTTATTCGATCCTAATTATTTAATCTTCTTAAATAATTCTAGCTTTCATTTAAAGTAAAACTAGCACAAATCTTTCTAGCAAATTAATTAAAATTGAGAACGTTAAAAAACGTGACCCGAACATTTTTCAACATGAAAAAGGTGTCGTTACATCTGGTCACAGCGAAGATTTACCTGTTGCCCAATTTTGAAGAGTTCTGTAACTAATGTCTTTTCCACTGCATATAGATCAAATCTGAAATTGATCTTCCTTAGAAGTTTTATACACTCCTTGAAATCTTCTACATACAATCGTCAGTGTCCAGCCGCAAAACCACATCAACGACCTGTAACAATCTTTTGAGTCAACTCGCCTCAGGACGAAAAATTATCACAGTTTAATTGAAAAATAGTAATGATAATTGCAATAAGAGGCGATAAGCTTATTCCAACATTGAGTTTCCTGACCACGACAGTGTCGATGGTTGCAACTCTGATGTATCGAGGGGAACAGAGATTGAATAATAACTGACACTACTCCTGAGCTACCGCCCAAGAAAGTACATACCTATGTCCTACGCTGAACCCGTCGCTGGTTTTATTAAAAATTCTGCTTTCGAAACCTCAATCCGATAAACACCCTGGATAAGGAGAAACTGGGTTTCTTCTGGATGGCTTTGAGTAAGCGAGTTATTGAGTCTACTAAAACATCGAGATTTGTGCCACATATGCTTGGATGCTATCTTTTATATAGCGTCTTCATCTGCAAGTGCAATAACAAGGAAACATATAAGTGGTTTTGTGAGGAAGTCTCCAAAATTACAGATATGGATCGGTTGCCACCTAGTTGTTGGTGACCTTTCTAAACCCCTTCATGTGCAGATTTTGATCCCTAGTCCGCCAGGGGATGCTCGTGTCGTAATCACTAACAGTGGACTGATTAATCCAAATCCTTCCATAAAAGGATGGAGGGTTGTTCGTTGCAATGCAAGCGTGAGGCGAATAGCTAATCGATTGTATAGCGGGTGGAATTCTCTCGTTCTGGATAGAATCTCTGTTAAGGTACTCTCGTGCCATAGTCGTTTTATGCACTTGGTTTGATGGTGTTCATTATGACCCCATGCTTGCTGAGTTGTTTGCTGAATCGCACACCTGTTTGTCCAAATCAGGAAGCGTACCTTCTTGATGGTATTGTTTATTGATGTTTGTAGAGTTAATGCCTTCATCTACTGAACGGTTACTTCACCTCTTCCAATAGGGAGTTTGGTGAGTTGCTTCTTTCTGTTCATTTCCCCGGTTGCGACTTCAGTTCTGATTTTGTTACTTCCGAGCCTACTAACTTTTCTGTTGAAACCCCTAATTGGGGTTTAGCTCACAAGCTGATCACGAACGGCGTTCTGCGTTGGAATGTGTTCACATTTGCACCTTACAAAGCCGGTTGGGGGGAGGGTTCAGATGGGATTTTCTATGCTAAATTACAGTATGTTTTTCCCTACACTCGAGAGCATCTATTTCAAGCGTGCATTGCATTTAGTATTGTTCCACAATGCTGTGAATGAAACAGGCCCTTCTTATAGTAGAGACAAGGTGTATTGAGAAGAGCTTGTGCGTCAATCCATCTAAGACTGATTTAATTGTCTTTACTAGGGTAGAAATATCGAAGTTTTCTCTGTTCCCTCTGTTTTTGGAATAGCGATCACTAGATCCGACCATGTAAAACATCTAGGAGTCTTCTTGGATAGTAAATTCTTATGGGATTACCACATTGATTACAAAATTCATAACGCTACTTCCGTTTTTTGGTATTGTAGAAGAGCTTTTGGGAAATCGTGGGGCCTGAGCGCCAAAATGTTAATATCTATTTATATACCGTTGATTTTACCAATCCTCTCCTACGCCTTCCATTGTTTGGTGGCCAGTGGTTAAATTAAAAAATAAAAATATTGCTTGTAGAACCATTACTGCTACTCCATTTTATTTATTTATTTTATTTTATTTACTGCTAAAATTTTGGGACGCCATTTTTTGAGCTTGAGCTCATTTATAAAAAGGCGTCGGTATACAAAAAATTCAGTTGTAAAAATTCCGGGTAAAAGTCAGCAGCATGGCACGTGGTCCTTATGTCCTTCATTTCTTCTTTATTGCCATTTTTTATCTTTCCGAAAACTTGAATTATCCCTGCAGCGTTCTAGTCTAAAGATTTGTACTTTAAGGTTTTATAAAAATTCTAATTTTGTTTTTTATTTTAAGAAAATTAAAAAAAATATTGTCCGCCTGACTCAAAAGTCAAAGCCAACTCCACTTCTTGCTATGGAGTTTATTTTGAGTGCATTAATGCATGGAGAGTTTTAGGCATAATTGTGGGACATAGACTAATCTTTAATAAATAGTTTTCATTGATATCAGAAATTGATAAGGTTAATAATAGGGTATTGCCTGAGTTTAACTTCGAAAATTTATTCTCGGCGGTTTATCCATCGAGAGATTTGTGGTCCTCGCAGTAATTGCTTAAAACTTTATCGGAGTCTATTGCCTTCTTTTCAGATGGCTCTTGCTCTGAACTTAGTACTGGATTTGGAACGTAATGCCCTCAGAATGATTTCAGATCTTTTGGTAGTCTGGATTTGCAGTACACTGTCTTCAGGCGGAAATTAATAGCTTTAACTCACAGTGTTATTGATGCTTGGAGTCTTGCTATTAACAACAAAAATATTTTTTTCTGGACGGATAGTAAAGCTGTGCAGAATTCATTGAAAAATCCTTTGACTATTTCCAAACTTGTTAAGGACTGTAAATATTTTCATCAACCTTCTTTTTTCTAATAATAAAGTTACTGTCTTATGGGTATCGGCTCATTGTGAAATTGAAGGTAATGAAATCGCCAATTCCCCAGCCAAGGCTTGTTCGCGATTAACACTAATCGGTCCAGAACCAGCGGCTCCCTTATATTTTAACAACGGTAAGAAAATTATAAAAAACTTCGCTTTCAAAAATCTAAATCTGAATTGGCGTGCTACTTCTGGTTGCCGTAAAGCGAAGCCTTCTTTATTAGTGAGCCTGATCGGAGGTTTAATAAGTTAGTTTTACCTTTAAAATAATACCAGCTCAGAATACTGGTCGGAATTCTCACTGGCCATTGCCGTTTTAAGGACCGTCTACATTCGTTAGGATTTGCTCAAGATAATATATGTGATTACTGTATGCAGTTGTCCGGCTTTCGAAAGTTTTCGTTTTCAATTGTTTAATTGTAGGACTATCGATATAGGTCGACTGCCTTCTCTCCCTTGGTTTAAACTGATCCAGTTTGCCAGGGCCCTTCTGGCATTGAGATCGGAACCTTTATGGGTTCCAACCAATTTCAATAATAATAATAAAGATGCGAAAGCTGTTGATATTGGTATAATTTAAGTATTGGTATAACATAAAAGCCAGTGTTTAGATTGACACATTTCGACATGATTCAGCAACCTTGTTGGATTTTGTGGCCTAATAATGTCGCAATCAAGATCTACTTAGTAGTAGAGAGCATCCCAAAGTTAGCCTGGCTTTGGGTGTTTTAATTGGTATAGGGTCAATTATGCCCAGTAGATCTTATTGCTAGATATGACCCACAACATAAAGACATATAAAGTTATGTTGTTGGTCTCCGGGATATTGATTATTTTGTTATTGTTAATTTTGGACTTTTCCAGATTGCAGAAACAAACCCAAATAAATCATGTAATAGTTTTTAAGAAATGTCTATTCCCTCAAGATATCAGGTCAATGATGATTTTATAAACTCTAAAATTCAAAAAAAGCATAAAAGTTATACAAAATATACTGAAGCAATATTTTTTGTGTAGTGAACCCTAAAAAACAATTTTTTTCCTTTACTAAACGAGGAGCTAAAAATTCGAGTTTAATTTTTTCATACGAATTTGAACCACCCTAATAAACACACAGCTCGACAAGTAAAGAAAATGGCAAGACGTGACCACCAAGAAACAATTAAAACCCATTCTCCATCAGAGCGAAACGTTAGAATTGGTATACGGAAGCTGCAATAAAAGCACTCCTGATGTATTCCAGCTAAACTGCTTAATGGCAATATATATTCAGAAACTTCAAAAAGCTGAAGTTTACAATACTGGCAGAATATCGCAAAAAATTTAAAGAGGGCATACTCGTAACAATCTCAAAGGAAGGTGACCTAAGAGAATGTGTGAACTGGCGAGGCATCACTCTCCTCAACAAGAACTCTCAAAAGAAAGTACTAGCAATGATGAATGAATTTCACCACCAATTAAACATCAATGAGCAAGCTGGCTTTAGTACAGGAAGAAGCAATGTATAATGTAGGGAAGATTTGCAAATACTACAATTCACGAGGAGTACGACAAGTATCATCCATAGTCTTGTCATTTTAAGTGACGTGGGGCTAAAGTGGTGCAGAAATAAAATCTTTTTTTAACAACAATAATATTAATTTAATCAATTAAAAATTTAAAAAAAATATTGACAACATTTAAAATAATAAAGAATAAAAATAGTATGAAAGAGTACGTAAGATGTTGAGAAATACATATGCCTTTGGTCGTGCCTTAGTAAAAAACAGATGATGCCTGAACAAAACTAGAAACACGCTCAACACGCTTCATAAGATCTGAAATGTGTCTGTACTGGTAAGACATAACTAAAAATGGTCAATTTCATCAGTACTGTTGCCTGATTGTGAAACTTTGGAAAAACTTGCAGAAAATTTCTTTAAATTTGTGAACAAATACCTAATACCCTATTAGCCAGACTAGGTTTTAATAAATCCGATTTAGCTAAACACGATCAGGTCTCTTTGCCTGAAATGAAACGCGATTAGCAAAAGCTGCAGTTGACATACTGCCATAGAATAACTACTTAGTAGTTGTTCTATGGTACTGCGTTAAGTGACGAGTATAGTATGGGTGGTTTTGATGAAATAACGGGCCTTATAAACAGGCAGCAATGTCATTAGAATGTCATTCACAAGAGAAGAGAAAAGTGGACAACAAAGATCTGGAAAGATATTACCTAAGGTCCTAAATGCTGTTCCGGTTCAATAATATGATCTTATCAGGTATTCGACCCAAGAGGGTCAGAGGGGGGTCAGAGAGTAATTCTAACAAGAGATTGTTGCGGTTAACAGAGTTCTTGTCGAAGATTAACGAAGCTGATGAATGTTGATTTTATACTCTCATCATTTTGCCAGAATCGTCATTATGATGGTCAATCGCTCTTGCAATATAATCACATAAAATATTTCTAACTGCTTTCAAATTCAACTAAGTCTGGCAGACTGTGTAGGCCCTTTTATGAACCTGTTTTATTTGTATTTTTTTTTTTTTTAATTAAATTTTAACAAAATAATTATAAAATTAAATGTCCCAATGAATTTCGAGGACGAATCCTTATTATAATAAACAATTCATAATTTCAGAATGTTAGATGATTTCGGCAATGAATTGGAGAATACAGATTCAAAATTAGACACAACAATGAAAAAAGTTGCTAAAGTTCTACACATGACAAACGGTAAGTGTATTGTGTGTGAGCAAACAAAATATAAATGTGTTGGCTAAAAATTGTATAAATTTATTTTAAATTTTGTATAATCATCCCTTCATTTAGATAAACGTCAATGGCTGGCTATTTGTATATTATCCGCAATTTTATTAGTTGTTATACTATTATTTATTATACTTTAATTTAATAATATTTAAAATTAAATTTAATTAACAAAAACAATTATTTATTAATCCACACACTTAATTTTAAGACAACATTACTGTATAATTTAGTAGAAATATTTTGTTTTAGGTTTAAGTACATAATAAATAAATAATTAAAGAGGATAACCAAATATTTATAAATTAATATTTAAGTCTATATAAACAAAGAAAAAACTACTTTTAATTATTATTATTATTTAAAAAAACAAAAACAGAGATTATAATATTTATTATATTTAGATCAAAATGGCCATTGTTTTAACAAATAAATAAACAAAAACTAAATAAATAAAAATGTGTGTAATAATTTTGCTAAGTATGTATATTTAAAATGGTCGAGTGGCGGTAAAATGGAATCGACTTATTTGATCAATCCCACTTTACTTCCTTGACCATTGTACTATATATTGTAATGTGATATTAGAGTATATATTGTTATTTGGAACTATGTATGTAACTATTGTAACCTGTAAACTAATTTTATGTGCTTTGTTTTGTTTTCAAAAAAAAAAAAAAAAATCTTTTAGTTTAATTTTAGTTTTACTGAAAAATATTTTAGGTATCAGAAGGTTGCGGGATATTATTTCATCGGTGCTGAGACCATGGAACATATTAAACGAACAATAAAGAGTTATTTATATTATTAGTGCCTTAGGCTTAATAATTTATTTTTGACCTAATCAACAAATTAAATTCATTGACATTAAATATAATTTGCGTCTATATCCTAAAATTCTAGATATTTCCTCTATGTATATAGTTCCAATTTATGACCAACACAGAAACAGATAGATACATTCCAAATTAGAAAAGTAAATTGGTTAAGATTTGAGAATTCTTTGGGTAGAATAATGGTTGAATATAATTGCAATACACTTTTAATTAACTAAACGAAAAATACTGTTAGGATGGATCGGAATTCGCTGTACCAGTACCAAACAGCTTTCTTTAATTTCGTAACGGGGTCACTACAACATTTCGGCCTTAATTCTTAAAAAAAACATGAAAGGGATTGACAAAATTTGCTAAATTACATATTTAATATCAACTTAAAGTACTTTATGGCCACTTATCTCGCATTGCAAAATCTTAAATCGCACGATTTCATATAAAAATTATGTTTTTTGCAGTAACCTATTGCCACAAGGCGCAACAGCTTAAAGCCTCGATTTAACGAGTAGAGAAAATCCTACAAAGTTCTACCAGAAAGTATAAGAATATACAAGAGGGGGTAAGAATATAACTGGCGCTTAAAATTATCAGCGGTAAAAAATTTAAAATCGTTGATCGTCGCATGACGTATTACTACCATACATTTAAATTGTATAATATACATAAATTTGAATTTGTGTGTATGTAGGTTTATGCATATAGAAACTAGAATGAAGAACATAGCCAGTAAATGGATAAAGAAAAATGCTGGATTGGTCAAAATTATTAGGCACTCTACAATTTGCAACATTACACTCATTCGAGATGAAAAATAAAACTACTTTTGTTGTCTTAATTCATGTATTGTATTAAAAAATAAAAATAAACAAAATTTCTATTAGTATTTGGTGTGTCCACCCTTTACTTTGATGACCGCAGCAATCCTGTCCGGCATGCTGCGCACAAGTTTCTTGCAGTCAGCTGCAGTAATCGCATTCCATTCGTTCTTTAAGGCGTTTTTTAATGACGCCTTGGAGGTTATGCTATGTCCCCGTATCTTCCGCTTCAATATACCCCAAAGATGCTCGATGGGGTTTAAATCTGGCGACTGCGCCGGCCAGTCGAGCGGGACAATTTTCTTTTGTTTAAACCAACGCGTGGTGGTCGCCGATTTGAAGATGAAGATTTTATATGTACATTGTACATATGCCTACGTACTTTAATGATAAGATTCATCAAAATGACTGACTGGAGTAACTGAAAGATAGTGAGAAGTATTGAGAATCTAATTTTTTCTGAAATGAATAAATTCAAAGAGGTGTTTGACTGACTGACTGGTTGTACCTGATTGGCTGATAAACTATCGAAAGTAGATCTACAGTTGAATTTATCAGTAATAAATAAGTTCAAAGACACGCTGATTCACTGGTAAACGATCGAAAGTAGATCTACAATTCAATTTATGTAATGAATAAATTCAAAGAGATGACTGACTTGTTGATTGTGACTGAATGGCTCGTAAACTATTGGAAATGAACCTGCCGTTGAATTTATCAGTAATGAAATAATTCAAAAAAATGATTGACTGGCCCGTTATGAACGATTGGCTGATAAACGATCTGAAGTAGATCTACAGTTGAGTTTATCAGTAATAATAAATTTAAAGAGATGACTGACTGATAAATGATCGAAAGTGGATCTGCAATTCAATTTTATCTTTATCTGTAATGAATAAATTCAAAGAGATGACTGGGTGGTTATGCTTGTTTGACTGGTAATGATCGAAAGCAAATCTGCAAGTGAATTTATCAGTAATAAGTAAATAATATTCCCATAATTTCTGCATAAAACAAACAAATATATATTAACATGTATATGATGAGATAGACGAGGTAGTAAGGTGATACAGTGGAGTGAAGAAGGTCTGCAGTTCGAATCTAAGTAAAGCTAACGAAAAATTTGTTTTTAGATGAAAAATTTTGAATTGGGGATAATCCGAGAAGATTCATCGGGATCGAGATCGCTACAAAAAAAAATTTGGTATACAATTCGTGGAAATAAAAAAAAATCAAATTTTTGCTTAAAAAAAAATAAAGTCGGAAGTTTGAAGAATCGAACTCCAAACCTTTCGCACACCACTCCTTCATCTTACCACCCAACTACTCATCTCTAAATAATTTCTACTGTTTTTCGTTTAAATTACTGATTTTTAATTAAAAAGGCAATCATAACTCAATCAATAGCAACGGGTAAATAGAAAATTTGGAGCTGTTTAATACAAAAAAAAAAATCCTTCAGCTGCGAGGTTCGAACTCGAGATCTCAATCGTTTTAATCTGCTCTCTTACCATAAGAGAGCAGAATAAAACGATTGAGATCTCGAGTTCGATCCTCGCAGCTGAAGGATTTTTTTTTTGTATTAAAAAGCTCCAAATTTTCTATTTGGGTGGTTGCTATTATGCCTTTTTAATTAAAAAAAGTTAATTTTTATTTACCAGGTAAGCAGAAATTAAAAAAAAAAAAAATTTTTTTTTCATCAAAAATCGCAAAATTTTTTTGTCATTTTAACAGGCGAACAGAAATTACAAGAAGGTAGAATTGTCAGCAATATGACTTTATTTTGTATGTTCAAGTGTCACATAACTTGAAGTGGCACGTTTTGATACAAAATAATGTCACGTTGCTGACAATTATGTTGTTTTTTAAATTCTGTTCGCCTGGTAAAATAACAAAAATTTTTATGCGATTTTTCACCAAATGCGATTGATTTTATCAGATTTATTTAAACGAAAAACTGAGTAGAAATTATCTAAAGATGAGTGGTTGGGTGGTAAGATGACGGATTGATGTGTGAATGGTCTGGAGTTCGATTCTTGAAACTCCGACTTTATTTTTTTTTTTTTTTTAAGAAAAAATTTGATTTTTTTTTTATTTACGCCAATTTATTCGAATTTTACCAAATTTTTTTTGCAGCGATCGACTCGATCCCCCCGATAATCTTCTCGAATTATCTCCAATTTTTTCATCTAAAAATATGTTTTTAACGTTGTCCTTTGGTTGGACTCGAACTCCAGACCTTCGTCACTCCACTCCATCACCTTACTACCTCCGCTACCACATCTTATGCAAGTTAATATAAATTTGTTTGTTTTATGCAATCGTACAGAGCAAAATAAATGTCTCTGTTAGGGCATACGTACTACATTTAGTACAAAGTGTTTCTTATACAGTTTTCTTGTTATAAACAGAATGCAGATAAATTTTTCGTTGCTTATTTGCAACTATGTTGGTTTTTCAAATATATTCTTACCTCAAATGTACCTACCATTTTCTTTTCGATAACGTATTAAATTCTCATCCTGTAACCATTGTAAATTATAAAAATACAAAAAACGCACGATTGCATAAAACAAACAAGTTTATATTAACTTATATATGATGTGGTAGCCGAGGTAGTAAGCAGAATCATTTGTGTTTGAGATTTTACTTGCCTGGTAGGCAATTGCATTTTTTTTGATGATTTTGCCCGAAGATTTTTCAGTTTTTCAAAAAAATTATTATTATGTTTGTAATTCTGCTTTCCTGGTATTAGAAAAATTTGTTTCTAATGAAAATCCTCGATCGAACAAGAAAGAACAAGTTGGCAAAATTCTCACAAAAAAAATTCAATTCTACCAGGCAAGCAAGAATCGCAGCAGTTATAAATAATTTGAATAAAGGAGGGTTCGTTTCTGTGTTAAAACAAAAAGTAGAACACTTTGGGTTTGTGTTATATCAGAAAGTATAAGAATATATATTTCTAAAAGTATATGTGTTCAATATCAACACAATGTTACAATTGTTTATGTATTGTATTTTTTATGTTGTTAACTTGGTCGTCACTCGTCCGTATATAATAGCGACGATCATCGTAGTTCCAAAAATTGGAATATGTTGTGTGTCGCTACAAAAAAATTACCATTCAAGAAATACACCACTTGAATTATCTTATATATTCCCATAATTTCTGGTTCTACCAAAAGTTTAGTAGCGCCGATACGAAACGAAAAATATTTCTCTGTGATCGGTGTGAATTTTAGAAGAGGTCATACAATTTGAGGTTTCTTTGAAGTTTGATTTAAAATTTTGGAAAACATGTAGCGAGGTTTCCATCAAACATTTTCGCAAGGCTTATTTCTAACTTTTCTCTCGATTATCCGATGGAAAACAATAAAATAAACTAAATTTTTTACTGAAAAGTGTCGGTCTTTTTAATAGAAGTACCAACTCAAAATTGTCAAATATGCGAATTTAGTCTGGATAAAATAATTGTAAGAGTTTGTCGGAGGTGCCAGGCATATTTACTTAAACAGTCAAAATCCTGAATAAAAATATGATTTTATCGTTTAAAGAAACTACCTTTGTCAAACCTTGCCAGTCAATGAATTTTCAAATTATGCATTTCGAAATGGTGATTTCGGTCGTGTAAAATACCTTGCAATTCATATTTTCGAAAGATTTTTTTCTGTCCAAAATTTTGGTATTATTCAAGCCAAACACCCCAGAGCATAAAAAGTAATGAAAGCCTCAGTTTAACGAGTATAGAAAGCCCTTCAGAGCTCAAACCAAAATTTAGTAGACATCTACGGAACCTGTTTACAAGAAACGCATCTCAAGGCGTAACTTTATAATTTGAACTTGACAAATTCTAAATTTGGATGTTGTTCTACAATTTTGATTTAAAATTCAAAAATTTTGATCTGGGAGATATGTACATATAGGTTTTTCATCAAGACCAAGAGTTTTCTCAAGGCTGACTTTTAATTTTTCTAACCGATATGCTAATCGAAAGTTGTCAAATATGCGCCCTCAATTATTTAATCTTGATGTAAAATTTTAGATTCATGTCTAAAGAATATAAAAATACGATTTTATAATTTAAACGACTTTTGTCAAATACTGTTCGTAAAAGATTTGTCAGCCCAAAATTTTGGTATTATTCAAGCATCCCATCCCGTCATTTAATTTTGCCTGTTAAGAAAAAATTATGGAGGTCGACAGTATTAAATACCTTCACCTTATTTGATATCAATATTCTGAATTTCTTTTTTTGCCAAAAACTATGAATTCAGACCGGCTGAATAAAAAAACTCGTCGACTGCAATACAATTTTTACAGTAGGAGTTCTGAATCTTTAGTTCTATGTAGACAAAGGCTTTGATATTGAGGCACTGCATAAAATCCAGCCTTCCTCATAGACTAATAGGGGGGCTATTTGTGAATTCGATTCGAACGTCTGGGTCGAAAATGTCTGGCATACGTTTATGTTCAAGGTAAATTTTGCCAGTTGAGAAAATGACGTAAGATGAGCTCTTTTAGTAATGGAAACGACTTAAGCTGTTTGACTCAGGTCGATTTTTTTCTTTAAACTTCCGACTTTTCATTCCAAGACTACATTTTCACTGCCAGACAGTTAACGGATAGTTTCCTTGCGAGATTACTTTTCGATTTAGTTGTCATATAAGAAGAGTGCTTTCTTTTACGAAAATCATAGCAAACAGAAGAAGTTTCCTTTTCTAATCTTTTTCAGAACATTCAAATCTATATTCTGTCTTCATTTGGTTTGGAAAGTGTGGGATTTAGGCGAAATGCTTTTATAACAGATATATCAAACATCAAATGAGATGATTCCATTTCTGAAATTACAAAATTGCTAAATTTTAAATAGCCGATTTAAAAGCCTAAATTCTTAACTTTTACTTAAAATGTAGCTTCTAAATTTTCGCCGATTTGTATCAGATAACGACCGAGGTCGGATTTTTACTCTAGCGTATTTTTTTCCTGAGTGGCATGGAAATAATACATTCACCATAAATCTTAACAAATTTCTTCGTTAATACTTGAAATAATATTTTAGAATCGAATTCTTGTTTGAGATATATCGAAAAATGAAAATTAAGAAAGATTTTGGGAAATTATGCAACTTTCAAAAATTCACATTGCACAAATCCAGCCTCGTGACGATGATACACCTTTAGATTTTGAGCTTGTTGGTTCCAACTCATTATCTCATTAACTCAAGATCAGATTTTATGATCAGAGATCCCTGTTCATCTCCACAACTCCCCCCCCCCCCTTCCTTAGAAGGTACAAATCGAATTAACCCTTTATTATATTCTAATATTGATTATTTATGATCTAATATTTTTACTTTCTTTTACTCTAGTAAAATAAAGTATAGTAATCATGAAAATTTTGGACCTTGAGATTTTTAGAGATTTATCTGTTTTGAGGTCCCCTGAGTCCGAAAAAGTGAGTTTCGAAATGGTGTCTGTCTGTCTGTCTGTCAGTCTGTCCGTCTGTCAGTCTGTCTGTGTCCTCTCCACAGCCCAGATGGTTTAACCAATCGAACTGAAACTTCAGATTTAAGCTTTTTTAATAAATTGGGAGGTCCCAGTGAATTTTATTCCAAATCGGTTAACCGGAAGTGGCCACTCCCTTGGTCCAGAAAATTTATTTTGCAAATATCTCAAAAAGTATAAGATTTACAAAAAACTACTTAATACAAAATGTTTCTAAAAATTAAAAACAAATAAAAATAAAAAATAAAAAAATTAAAAAAAAACAAATTAAAAAAAAAATTTAAAAAAAAAGTTATAAAAAAAATAAAATTTCTCAAAATTCTCTGTTCGTAAAAGAAAGTCGTATGTTGGCCACACCTCAATTTTTTTAATTGTAACGAATGTAGGTCTAACTGGATTTGATTGTGTATCAATAACAAAGGGATTAATGGAACAAATTAAAAGGCTAACTTGCTGCATTAGTCTTTGTATTAGTGGGGAGAGATGAACAGTTGTGTTTATGGTTCGGCTATATTTTAGGGAAAGACAAAAGCCAAGTAGCAAATAATTTTATTTGTTCACTATGTGATATTGGCATCTTTAATTTCCTATCTAGTCACTGTATAGAATTCATTTGAGATTGAAGCCTTAGTTTTTAAACAAGACAAACAAAACTCTTTCAGAAGCGCCATTTCATTCTGAGAAATACACCCATTTGTACTTATGAACAATCCAGCCTTGTCAATCTGTGTAATAAAAAATGCAGTTTTATTTTGCGTGATTACGTTCAAAATTAAAAATCGTGTATTTACTTCTAGCTGAAAATGAATAAACCCTAGACGAATTTGGATAATTTGGAAAATCTTTTCCTCGGGGCTTATTATGCAACTTTTCGATTTCGAGTTATTATTGCGACATCGATAAAACCCGTCCTAAGAGTATTATGAAAAAAGAAATCCGAAAGGAGATGTCAATATCCATGTTCTATTTAGTTGGCGAATTTTGTATGAATATTAAAATAATATTTCGAGGATTTATGTTTATAATTTTAAACAAAGAAAATTGTATATAATTGCAAATATTTTACCGTGGTTCACCTTCATTCTGGTGAAAGACAAAAGCCAAGTAGCAAATAATTTTTTTTGTTCAATATCTTTCCCGATTTAGTGAATTTTTTGAGATGAGTCGCAGTGTGTCAACCTCGATTTTAGCTAATCCCCCTTTGTTTTTATATAGAATACTTAAACTAGTTTAGCTAAATCGGATTTATTAAACCACTGTCCGTCTAGGGTATTACATTGGGATTTCGAGCTTCTTTGAGCATTTTATTTTAATTCTAATTCAAGAGCAATTTCTTATCAAGTTTCAAGGAATTTTGAATGTCCCAAACCCCAAACGAACGAAACCAAATATGTACATTAAAAAAAATTAGATTAGCAATATCTTAAAAATTATTTTGTAAATACCTATAAGCCATTTATATTATTTGTAAGAATTCAATGTTTAATTAATTTAATGAATGGGCTTTTACCAAATATCATTCGAGTTAATATGAAGATTGTATGAACCATTTCCAACATAACATCAAAATTTCTATAAAACTACATATGTACAATAGAAACATGTACATATAGTATGTACAAAGAAATAAATGTATTAAATGGAGATAAAAAAATTGTATTAGATAAAAATATATCGTTTCTTCAAAACGACGGATTTAATTAGACCGGTAGTCTTCCAAACATTCCTCTGATTTGCGATAGAAATGTTGGTTCAATATTTTTCTAATTTTTTGAATTAATCGGACAAAGAGTGGTTCATTTCGAAAAAATGTTTGGCATTCAGATAATTTTTTTTTTTTGTTTTCCTATCATATCCTATTTTAATCATATCAATTTTGGAGACGTGTAGAAGAGTTAAGTGCCTTTTTACTCTTATTCCAACTTTTTAAATGGCACACACAAAATTGACCTCATTCTACTACTCCTATCAAATTAAATTATTATGCAAATTCCATAATTTTTATATACAGCAAAAACAA
This sequence comes from Tipula vernalis, assembly GCA_958295665.1. NCBI lineage: Eukaryota > Metazoa > Arthropoda > Insecta > Diptera > Tipulidae > Tipula > Tipula vernalis. Next base: position 41,665,591 of record OY282560.1, read on the forward strand.
CAATATTTCAATAAGTTGGATGAAAGTATAAAAAATTAAATACAAACTTTATTCATTTAGAGACGAAATAAAAATAATTATTAATTTAATTAATTAAATCATTTATTATTGTAATATTAGATGTTATGTTAAAATTAGAAATAAGCAAAAAATGTACTTAAAAATTTAATAGCAACAACAAATATAATTTTATGCGGAAAACATAACATCTCCATAAAGCTTTGGTTCCTGCATATTTTATTATAAAGACATACAGCCAAATTGCTAAAAATACAGCAACGAGTCAAAGACAAGAATGTTAAATTTGTAATACGAGAATAATAGTGATAAGGAAATAAATGAATAAAACAAAAAAAAAATACAAATATTAATTGCACAATTAAATTGTTTACTTTATTTTCTTAACGGGATCTATTTATTATGTGGTATCACCATCAGATATTGAGCAAAACATCTGGGTTACCACAGGTTTCTAATTTTTCCACTAAATGACACATGAAATATATTTATGCGTTCCTTTAGAAAAGCTGTGGATGCATGTTGGTTTGTCTGGTAGAGTGTAGAGATTATCAACAGGTCCCAATTGCTTTGAAATAGTTGTTATCACATAATGGATAAGTCCTTCGCTTTCTCAAAATGTGGCAGTATATTCCGAATCAAAAGAAAATTTTAGATTACGCAGATTAATCATTGTGGAAATCAACTAAGAAGCTGAAACAACCGCTACAGCATATTCCGCTAATACGTAAAAAAGACGGCAACTGGGCAAGAAAAGACTGAAGCATTTGCAGACCATTTTGAAAGATTATTTTAACCACATCCATCAGACACTATGAATGAATAGCAACATTCAAAGCTGTTTGAAGTAAAACATAGTGTTACAGAGAGAGTTAAATCAGATGCAGATATGCAATACTTAGAACTGAATGTTTCCCAATACAATGGAGGCTGCACAAGTAATGTTAATTCCAAAACCAGGCCAGCCCCCTGTAGAAGTTACTTCAGACAAACGTATAAGCTTGCAATCATTTATATCTAAACTATTTGAAAAATTACGACTTAAGCATCTAAAGCCTATGCTGCTGGAGGTCAAGCTGATTCCGGACCATTAGTTTGGATTTAGGACAGAGCACTCAACCATAGAGCATGTACACAGAATAGTTCAAGTAATACAAGAAACCCTGGAGGAACAAATACCTAAATTGCTCTGCTCTATCCTTGGATAAAGTAAAAGCTTTTAATAATATGTGACCAGTGGGATTATGGGATTACAATACAAAATTAAGCGACTTTGCTACATGATTTCTACAGAACATTAAAATATCTACACTTGGATGCAAAAAATTCGCACATTGATAAATGTTCACCAAAATATCAAAAAATCCAATGTTTGTTTAATTTTCTTGAATGCAGATTCAAAGTCTATTTCAACACCTATCCAGTGGTACCATTTTTGGACTTTTACCGTGTCAAAAAATTGATTTTTGGGGTAAACATCTGAAGTACATATTTGATGAAAATGGTACCACTGGATAGGTGTTGAAATAGACTTTGAATCTGCATTCAAGAAAATTAAACAAACATTGGATTTTTTTGATATTTTTGAAATTTTGGTGAAAATTTATCGATGTGCGAATTTTTTGCACCCAAGTGTAGATGCGTATTCAAATGTTCGCCCAATTAAATCTGGTGTATCTCAGGGCAGCGTGCTTGGGCCGATATTATATCTACTGTATATCGCATATATACCTACAAGCAATCAAGTAACTGTCGCAACTTTTACAGACGAAACGGCAGTACCCCCAACACATGAATATACCCCCACAAAGCGATAGAAGTTTTGCAGGAGAATATTAACGGTATTCAAGTACGGAAGAAAAAATAACGAGTTAAACTTAATGAAGCTACATTAGGAGCTCCAGATTTTTTTCTTACCGATGTGAAGCTGTTCACAATTGAACAAAGCCACAATCGTCAAAATGACCTTATTTGGTCAAAAAACCCTCCGGAAAAACTCAAATTGTTGGTAGAAGCCAAAAACCTGAATCTGTTATGGTTTGGGCTGGATTTAACGCTGTGGGAAAGCTACCGCTCAAATTCATCAATGAAGGGGTCAAAGTGAAACAAGAAATTTGTCGCTATAAAATTCTCGAGGAAGTAGTCCTTCCCTGGAATTGTGAGCATTATCCAAACAATGATTGGACCTTTCACAAAGATTCTGCTCCGCCTTACAAAGCGACATTAACTCAACAGCGGATTCGAGAGAACTTTCCAGACTTTGTTTTAAATCCTCTCTACTTTTTTGTTTGGGCATACTTGGAGACCAAAGCGTGCGCCATATAAAAATTTGGAGCCATTACATGCTGTCATTGTCATAGTCTGGGATGCAATGTCTCTAGAAATGCTTCGAACTGCTACTGATAATTTTAGTAAACGTTTAAAGTTATGTATTGATGCTCAAGGAGGTTGTTTTGATTATTTTTTTTAAATTTTTTTACAAGTCTACAAAATTTTCAATGATAATGATGGTTTTTTTATTTTTAGGATGGGTGTTTGTTGCCCAGAGCACTGCGGCCATTGAGGCCTATTGTGCATCCCTAGAGATTTCCTTACGTGAGATATAGGTTTATATCCCTAATAAACGCCACTACCGGAAAAGTAGATTGGGGGTTATAGATGTATTCATCTTCATCACCGATCGTAATCAGATGATGAAAAATCCCTTTTGCATCCCGTCCCTGTCGGGATTCGAACCCGGTAGATGATGGTTTGATTTGGTTCAAATTCTTTAGAAATATTTGGAATTTAATCAGTCTCGGAGTCATTTCATCATGCCTTGGATTTACTCTAATTCTGAATATTCAGATAAGGTGTTCGTTTACGGTTTCTTTAACGACAATGAAATATGACATTTGCCATTTTAAATAAATTTAACAATAATCCTGTGAAATTTCATTTAAATGTGTGGCTCGGAATAATCAATAATTGTTTGGTTCGGACATATTTTTTACCAAATCGGCTTAATGCTGAACTTAGATAATATGCCGATAATTCTGCCGATAAATCTAGATCAACAAAGAAGACAAGCACGACTGTGAATAACTGGAAATTTCTCTGATTAGTGGATTTGCAGAGGTAAATCCGTGGCTTGGCCAGCACGCTCGCTGGACTTAACCCCTTTGAATTTCTTTGTTTGGTGGCTCATCAGCGAAAAGCGTATAATATTCCAGTAAAAAATGTTAATGATTTACGTGAACAAGTTGTAGAATGTTGTCGGACGATTACGGCAAAAAGAATATCAAGCCGCCACACAATCTGTGATTAAAAGGTATAAAATCTGTTTGCGATAGGATAGTCAATATTTCGAACAACACACAATAAATTTAAAAAAAAAATGTTTAAACAAACTACCAAAAAGTGTTTCATTTCTCAAACTATTACATTTCGTCAACGTTTTATGAAAGTGTCTTATTCGACTTGCCTTCTCATTATCAACGATGACATTTTGACTGATCTGCCTTTTAAAAATAGAATTAAGATTTGATTTGTTTTGTTTTTGGACACTCATTTTCGTGTCTTCTTCAAAACCGCTGAATTCGTTCAAGGGGCTCGAAACATAATTGTAAACTTGTCGTGTAAAATACGCTTCATCTGATCTACCACCTGCCTAATCTTTCTGAACAAATATTTGAACGCTTGATAAATTATCGTAGACCTAGTTACACCACTGGGCTTTGCTTATTCGTAGGTAAGAACAATTTTGCAAGGAGCACCAATTTTGAAGTAGCACTACTACTGATCTGGTGAATTAAAGATTGACAATAAAACCAACCTCGAAGTATGGCGAAATTATTTCTGCTCGCTTCTAAATATACAAGACCACCTTTCTATCAACAATCCCTCTTGCTTCAACGTGATGTCTAAATGACCCCACCATCCCCCCAATCATATGAATGAAAACATACAACGCACCTGGCAGCGATTTTTATTCTTGCGCATGTCTGAGCTCGTATCAACAATTTGGTCTACAGAGGGTATCTCAGAAGAGTGGAAGACGTACACTTCATCCAATGAGTTTCCAACAATTCAATACATGTCTGAAGCGATTTTTCAAACACTTCAAAATATGCGTTTGCTTCGACCACTACTTCATCATTCGATGTAAATTTCTTCCTTTAATCTTCTTAATTTTGGAAACCGAAAATAGTCGCTAGGTGCCAAATCTGGTATCTGTTGGGAGCTTTCAAAGTGTAATTGATGCAATTTTGCCATCGCTATTGCTTACCTGTGAGCGTCTTTTGCTTTGATTGTATCGTTCAATTTGTACGCACTATAATACTCATCAGTGATTGTTTATCCCTTTTCTAGATAGTCGATGAGCATTATTCCAAATGTGTCCCAGAAAATGGTCGCTATAACATTTCCAGCTAATTATTGTGTTTTTAACTGCATTGGTCGGCTTTGACCAGGTTCTCTCCAATGTGCAGACTTCAGTGAAGGGTGTGGATTCGTCACTAAACAAAACTGCAATAAAATTTTGTAATTTTCACCCCAGTAGCTCTTTGCATTTCTTGTTGTTGTTTTATGAAGCATGATTTGATCCGGATCAGATCAAAAAGAAATGCAACTCCTTGAAATATAAACATTTCATTTTTGGGTTAGAACAAAGATAATTTTGAAGAATTATTTTATTTCAATATTTCTCGCCATCAAGTATTAAATTTGGTTGGATTTTGTTTGATTCCTTCATTACTCCAATTTATCAACTAATACTCGTAAATGGAAATTGCATTTTAAATAACTTAAGCAGAATTATTCCATTTTACGTTTTATTTCAATTTGAAATCTCCGTAATCGATTTCATATAATATGAATTTTTTGTAATATTCCGGCAACTATACAAATAAACGTAATAAGGATAATTATTATCCGGTGTTGGAAGTGAGTTTTGCACAAGCGTGCAGAAATGATGCAGGTGGCAATTTCAAATGATAGATTTTAACGATGGTTTGAGCAAGCAGTTTAGTTCAATCGACCCTCTTCTCAATTGATCCATCACCCAAGAAACTAGTTTTACAAACATTTTAGAATAAACTTCTAAAATTTTGAAACAATACCAATAAAGATGACATTTTGATTTAACAAATTATTTAAAAAAGAAAGGAGACAAACGAACCCTAAGAAGCCTCACGTTTATAATTTAACAAAAAATGTGGGGAGGTAATGATATATTTTGTCGATTGTCAGCATTATGCAGCCATTCACCGACAAAGTGGTCCTAAAAATTTGATGGGCTAATGATTAAAAGTCACTATCAGATCGAAGTCAAATCAGTAATTACAAGATATGGGAAGGAAACTCTGGTTGAGATGGAAGAAAATACATTTTTTTACCGGAGTACTACTGCATAGTAAACGATCAGAAATGGATTGTACGACAGTAACTAATACGTCTATCAAATTTTATAACACGATAGAAAAGAATTCAGTTACATTTATTTAATTTAATTTTCCCATAATTTTTTCTTAGAATCAGTAACTTATATTTTTTTATCTTTTCTCAGAATAATACAATATTGTTAAATTTCAAAAATGTGAAACTTTTTAAAATCTGATCTATTTTTTTGGATAAATTAAATGCAATCTATTTCGAAATTTTTGCAAAGTTGCAATTTTGCTACCACCGAGTAAACATTTAAATAATTTACTTATTACTTGTGTGAAAAGTTGAATCAGCAGTTTAAATATTTTTTTTTTTTTTTTTTTAAATATTGTGATGTGAAAAATAAGTGAAATCGTGATGTCCGCACCTCCGCCTCAAGTAAAAAAGGCTGGGCCAAATCTGCAGACAGCGATGTCTACAAGCGATTTGCCACCGAACGTCACGATCTCAGATATTTTTAATAAAAATACAAAAATGCAGCATAGTCCAAAGCGACAACAAACTTCAAATGTTCAAAAAATTACCTTACCAGGCAATTTAAATCAAAGTGAAATTATTAATTTAAATAACATTGGTGTGTTGAACCATAACGAAACTAAAAGTGCATCGTCGCCAAATATTGACGATAAAACAAACAATAACAGTGCATCGACATCAAATGACATTAAAATAAACAGTGATGTAGGTCAGTGTTTAGTGCAAACGGGAATAGACCGGTATATTACTGTCCGATCAAAACGAAGAAGAAGCCCTAGATCAGCGGCCAGTGCAAGCGCGAATAAATTCACTAAGCTAGCTAGCGTTGAATTAACGCATGGTAATAGGTATTCTTGCTTGGTTGTTGACGAGCCGACGCCCGAAAAAATTTCAAAAGCTGAGAAGCTGCCACCAATCTATTTGAGGAAAGAATCAAATAGAGAACTTGCTAAAACGATTGAGTTTATTACTGAAGGTGCATTTTATATTTCCGGGATCAAAAGAAACAATTAAAGAATTCAGTTCGAAATATTACTCAAAACTAGAAGCACATCCCAACGAATTGGCCAGGGAGATACTAAAACAGCCGCGATTTAGACATCTGAGAAGAACAGATCCACTCGAACTGATGAACCAGTAAATTTAATTCGATATATACATATAAGTGTAATCTAAATTAATTAAATTGTGAGCACTAACAATAAGTATTAACATTGGTTAAGACTTAAAATATGTAATAATTTTTAGCTTAAGATTTGATTACTTCTTGTGAGTTTATGTAGAAAGATTCAAGAATAAAGCCATTGGCAACATTTAAAAAAAAAAAAAAAAAAAAATTCGAAATTTTTAATAAGAAGCGAAAATCATATAAATTGAAACCCGGTAAAAATTTTAATGATTCTATTTTTTTTATTTTTCGTAATTATTAAAATTATTTGTTTTAAATATAATAAATGTTTCATATTTGTATATATTTGTATAATAATTATTAATCAAGAATTATTGAGATAAAAATAAATAAAAATCTAAATATAATTTATGTATTTAATTATAAGTAAATATGAGAAAAAATTCTACGTAAAATAAAAATATTTATTAAAATTACTTTTAATATACAATATTATCATTATTATAAATACATAATTAAAATGCGTTTATTTTAAAAATATTAAAATATTTATTTTTTTAATTACAACTTTTGTATTATAATTGAATTTTTAAATTAATTTATTTATGTATTTAGCAAAAGCGATAAAAAATTGTTGAATAAGATTATAAATTAATTTATTGTTTTTTTTTTTTCATTAAAACAAAAAAAGAAAATACCTACATTTATATTTGTGCTATTTAAAATGCACATCGTTTAATTAGGTAATAATTTTTTTGTGTTCTATAAAAACTTCATTGCATTTGTTCTTTATGGAATAAGAAAAAACTTTTTTTTACGAAGAGGATACAAATCTAAACTAAATTTATTAGTATATTTTAAAAAGCAAGCTATTACCATTATTAATAGGCAACTAAAATACGCAGATGGAGAAGGTGTTTAAGGCGTTCAGAGTAAATGAATACTTCGTTGTCGTCTTCAAATAAATTACAAGCAAAGCGAGAGATCGGAATGAAACGGTGAATGGAACACTAGTTAAACAGTCACACAACATCTAAATAACAAAAAAAAAAAAAATTACGGAATTATTTTTATTTTACAGGATAAGGCACTAAACAACCTAAAAAATGTGATAATTTACGAAATTAAAACTGTAGTCTGCGAGCTGAAGCAATGAAGTTATGCAGGTAATTGAATTTTAAAATTTACTTATATTTGTTTAATAAAACAAAGCAAATTTTTAGCAAACACAGTTTATAAATGACGATATTTGAAAATTTGTGCAATCCTAATGTAAATAAATAGAAACAATCTTTGCGCGCACATACTAATTTCATACGTTTGGTTCTAGAAGAAGCTAAATCTCCATAGTTTATTTAGAAGAAATCCTGATTATTTTTCACATTGTCTTTTATATTATGTAATTTAAAATAAATTAAAAAATATTAATAATTAAGGAATACATATTTCAAACTTAATTTTTAATGAATTATATGTAGAATATATATTTATAAATAGTATTTAGATAGATATACAACCCGTCTATAAAGGATGAGTTTATTAAGACGATAATTTAATCATGTGAAATTATATCGTACTCTCGGGCCTAGCACATGATTGGCACATAATTTTGTTAAAAAAAAATTGTTTGTTTTTGGTTGATACAACCCATCATCTCATCTTCCAAACAAAATACATCAATCAAAATGATTAAATTTAAACACGTTTTAATAAATTCATAGCTAACAAGCGAAATCTTATAAAGTGAAATAAATATTTTATTTTTAAACTTCTCTTACTTAATTTCATTATCATCACTATTATTATTGTAAAACTATTATAATTTCAATTGCTACAAAATAAAAATGCGTTTAATGTAAGTCAAGATAATTGTGTGTTTATATGATGGGGAGGCTGTAAAGTTATTGGTCTTTTTGTTACGTTTGGTGTATCACTTTGACAAAATTGTAAATCCAAAAATTATAGTGACTCTTAACGTCCGTATTCACGAAAGTTTAATTATTCGCCAATTGAACAACGATTTTCCTACTACAAAATGTTACTTTTTTGTAAAACTTCAATTAACTTTCATGATTACGAGCTTAGGAGACATCCATAAATGGTGTTACGCAATTTATGCTGTTTTAGACCTTCCCCTGCCCAAAGGATCATAATCCTGTTTAACCCACAATGTCACGTCAGAATTTATTTCTGCTTCGTCATGTATAGACGGCCCTAAGTCTTATTAAATTGGCGCAAATTGATAAATAAACGCTTTTCTAAGTATCTTTATCAATCGTTTTTCATGTTAGACAATTTATAGCTTACAAAACACTTTGGCTTAAACAAAACAAATCTTATTTTCTTAATCTGGTAGATAGCCGGCTTTTTGCATACGTCAAATTTTCAAGGCTCATTTAAAATTTTTCCCGTTTTTTTAAGCTAAAAAAAAATGGATTTTTTGCTGGAAGTTATTTTGACAGATATGTCAATTCAAATATGTCAAATAGGCGAAAATTTACGTTATTTCCACAAAGCTAATGTTTTAATAATGGGAAGATGATTTGGTGAGAAAATATCAATGGGAGGCGATTCCAGCCAGGGGTAAATAGAAGTCATTCACCTGATTTCACGCGTAAGGAGCGAAGTTGAGAACCATCGGAGCGAAGTTGAGAACCATCGGAGCGCAGCTATTTTATCTGTATTACTCCAGCTATTTAAATCTATGATCCACACTAAAATATTGTGTAAAATTTTCACAGATCGACAGTCTCTAATCTGGTTACATTTAGCGGCGATCTATTTAATAGTACTAATTTTTCCAGCTTGAAATAATCAATCTGGTCATCTAACAACAAGTGTAAGGATATTTCTTTCTTTCATATCCGCTCCCCTATAATGCATCAATATTGCCTGCATAACAGAGTTACAGCCCCGACCCGTTCTATCCTGGAATAAGCTTCTCCTGTTTACTCCCCGTTCGATGAGTGTCACTAGAATTGAAAGTGTTTACTAGTGTATGCCTTTGCATGATCGCGCCAATCAGTATGTTCTTCTGCGATTGGTGTAATCTGTTGAGGTTACAGCGACTGGACCATCGACGTGATTTAGGCTGTCATCTTTATTCAGGACATTTTAAATACACATATCGTCCGTGTTTAGTTGCTGTCGCAATTCAACATTACCGTCCCTGCTAGTAGTTCCGCAAGATCACTTTCTCCATATTACTTCTGTACCAAACACGGTCTTTCGGAACCACTTTTGAGAATATTTCCTCTGTTTAATTCCGTGTTTCCGTCTTTTAACTTTTCTCTATTTCAAGAGAATCGTTCAGGAACACTAATAAATTTTTTACAGCTAGGCTAAAATTTATTTACTCTATATACATTATATTGAAAGATAAGCTAAAATCGGTTACATTTGACTGCAACGTTTTTTCCCGAACAAGAAAAAAAGAGAGTTCGAGAAAGAAAAGAAGGATATAAAAGAAGAGGGGATTGTACCACCATACAGCCAAGGCTGGGCAAATTACATTACCTACTCTGAGTAGTTAGAATAATTTTACGAATTACAGCAAACTCAGTAATTAAAATACAAATGGATTAATTAAAATAAGACCACAGCGAAAAAAGGAGGAATGTCAAAAACACACACTTTGAGATAATTGAGAATTAATGTTTTGAACCTTTACAAGAATTATATTTATATCATTTTATTTTTAATAAAAATGCTAAATGAAAGTAAAAATGTTTATTTATAAGTTCACAAATTAAGTAGGTTTTGCTACTATAACGATCTTTTAAATGGCTTTATTAACTCAATTTTCACAAAAAGTGACCCTCCTCCTTTTTCCCCTGTGGTCTTCAAATACATAATAGGTACATAATATATGATTGGTTCCCTGCAGATATGGGGAAGCTTCCAGAGAGCATTGAATCTTATCGGCGGAAATATGTACTTCGGATTCAGAACTGACTTATCGGTTAGGAAAATCAACTCTATATAAGTCATTGGCATGGGTCGCGAAAGAATTGCTTGTCAGAGTAGATGGCAAGGCAACGTACATGAATTGGTATTGCACGATCTAAAATATTGGTTGTTTTTAACTAATTGTATATTTTTGAGTTAAATGTTTTAAATTGAATTTTATTGGAAACAAATCAGTAAATATATTCGAATATTGAATTATTATTTTACTACTGCATCCGAATTCCTGTTCGATGGCGAATTTCTCATATGGGTTTTATTCGTATAAAAAACCTAAAAATCTAAGAATGTCAAAAAAAAACCATGATAGATTTTATGAACAATGCATAAAAAATAGTTTCCATTTTTTTAATTTTTAAAACCGAGAATGAAAATTTTGAGACCTAAATTTATTGTGTTGTCTCAAACTAAACCAAACAGAAATTAATTGACCCAAATGAGATTCACATTTACATAAGACAGAAGTTCCAAAACACAACAATATATTTCAAAATGTATCTTTTATAATAAACTATCAGCTGTTGAAATAGTCTAAATATGACACAGTTATGTGAAACACGAGTCGTTTGCTTTCAAAATAATATTCTAAATTAAATTAGAGGGCCAGAGAAAAACCTGTGGAAATATATAAAAATTACGCCACAGCACGAATTTTGTAAATGTGTACACAAAACTGTTACAACTAAATTTAAAATATGTCACACAAATTTATAAATTTTCGGTCACAAATTTTCTATTAATTCTCTTATTTTTATTTATAATTTTTTGAATATTTATACAAAAAGCTCAACAATGTAACAAAATATTGTCATAAAATAACCCCAGGTAAACCAAATAACGCATTATTTTACTATAATTAAAACTCATCTGCAATACGGGAATCGGAATTTTGGTGAGTATGAGAACTAAAAAGTCGAAAAAAAAAATTAACTCATTTCTCATTCTCATTAGCCATAAAACCGGAACTCGGGTGCTGTTGGCTCTGGAACCAAATCATAATAAGCCTTGTAAAAATATAAACAAAAATTACAAAAACTGATGTAATTAAAATACAAATTACTTAGAATTTAAGTAATTAAAATACAAGATACCGTTACTTTGAAAACGAGTAATTAAAATACAAGTTACAAATTGTAATTTGTATTTTCAATACGTAATTAAAATACGTATAATTCGTTATTGCCCAGCCTTGCGTACAGCAATGCTGCAGTGCTAAAAATATTTTAAAAAACATAAATAAACAACTTTAAATTTAAAATAAGGTGACCATAACCAATTAAAACTTTTAGGCCACAACCAATTAACACTATATTAAGCCTCATTCTCATTAGTCAAGTTACTTGATTTCAAATAATAGAATTCAAGTAACTTGAACCTACTTGACCAATATGAACATGTGATGAACGTGTCCATAAAATCCAGATTTCAAGAGTTGTTTCCAGTTAAGTTAATTATCTTACAGATATCCTTATGAAATCCTTATGATCTATATTGAAAAAATTCGATTGGCCGCGGATTTACCCTATTAGGAAAATGGTATCATCGAACAAACCCGTCAACTATAGCAGCTGAATTTGGTCTGCTACTAATTTTTTTTAGTATCTTAATAAGGCAACGATTTTTGAAATCGTAAAATTGCGGTTTAATCTAACATTTTAACCAGGTGAAACCTTTGTTAACATTACGTAAGTGAGCTTCAATTTCTGACATGTTTGAGTATGTACCCTAATTTTCCATTTCTATTAAATTAGCTTTATGAAGTTGAAATAACTGAATTAGTATATTTGACATATTTGTATTCACATATATCTGCTAGAATGACTGAGACATTCCTGCAAGAAATTCATTTTATTGTTGTTCGCAGGAGAATGAAGAGAAAACAATTTAAATTAGTTTCAAGAAAATTCTTTATGAAAAACCCAAACAAAATGTTATCTCTTCAAAGAATTCGACTATGTGTATTTTCAGTTCCCACAACAAGTTGGCATTGAAAATTTGAAAGATCGGATGCAATGAGCATCCATGTTGTCAACAGCGGGCGGAAGAGAAAATGCCCGATATATAATAGGATGGAATTTAACTTATTTAATAAAATTATTCAAATTTTGATGGGAATATTAGACAGCATTGGTATTAAGCAATAGCTTCATATTAAATGATTTTTCTTTATCTATACTTTGTGGATTATGAACCATTCAAAAAAATACTTTAACTTTACAGCCTTAACTACTAATCTATAATTATACAACTAATAAATCTACTCAACATGAATCTGTTCACAAATCAGATTCACAATTCAAAATAAAACTTAAACCAAAAAATCAAAACCCCTACACAAAAACTCTTCTGCATTCCCACTAAATATACAATCAAACGTTTATAACACACAATACTCTTTCAATATTGGTATTGATTTAAGTAACTCATCGATATTGTATTCGGCTAAATGTGTTACTAGATTTTCATTTATCCGTAATATTGTCATAAACGTTTGTAAATTTTCTACAATCTCTTTTGACATGTGATCTGAATTTTTTGTAATAAATTCAGATAATCTTTCTCCAATTTTACAATCGATTAGATTTTGATCTAGTTTTAATTCGTTTTTATCATTTAGTATTGTTGAAATTATACTCAGGGCGATTAAGGCCTCGTTTTGCATTACTAAATGCTGGGACGAGAGCATATTTACCATACTTTCAATTGATCCTTCGCATTTCACAAATTCACTTAAACTTTTATCATCTGGTATTGTGCTGTCTTTTAGACGATAGGCATTTTTAATAAGCCATGCCATAAGACGAAATGATTCACCAGTCACACCAATAACGCCTAAGTAATCAGATGATTTGGTCCATTGTACTAATTGATTAATTAATGTTTTGTTTCGTAAGAGTTCCAGTGCAAGTTTTTCTAAAATAAAAAATAAATTATTTATTTTTAGTAATATATTAGTATTGCGTTGCCACAAAACATTACCTTGATCGTCTACAGTCATTCTCAGCGTGCCCAAAAGTTTAAAAACTACCGGCGGTTGATGAATCTCCAACATCGGTAAAATAGTTTGTACGAGTCCCGCTTCAATGACAGCTGATTTATTAGGCTTTGGAATCACCAAATTTTTAAACACACTCAAAAGTGCATGCTGCAACTTCATATCATCATCAACACCATTATTTTTGGATAAAATTTCCAACAACCTTTTCATAATATTACTCTCAACAATATAAATACAATGTTGATCAGTTCGAGCAAAATTACCAATGGCCATCACACCGGTAGTTAGTAAATCCACATCGGACGATTCCAACCAATTTTCCATATATTTGAGTAGCGAAGTTGTATATAAATATTCCATTGACTCATCCCCAGTCAAAATTAGCACAATTAATTCACATGCTAGTTTCATAAGGGCACGCGCCTCATTGGAACACGCCAATGTTTTATATTTTTCCAACAGCTCATAAAGAGTTTCACACAGTCCCTCTTTCGCCAAAAGTAATTTCACATCATCACGCTCAGCCTGATAATGTAACAACTCTAAACACATTTCGGCTAGATCTGGGTTTGTCGATCTCGCCAACACTTTAGCCAAATAGCAATTCAAATCGTTATCAAACTGTAAGTCAGACACATTCTCGGTCAAAATACTCAATGGAGGTAGTATATTGATCAGCAGCTCTTCCTTTTTCGATACATCGTCGAGTGACTCTTCAATAATATTTTTTATTCTGTCAATCAAATTCAACTCCATTGCAGTTTTTGCAATATTCTCACGCCCCAGCAAATAATTCGATATTAAACCACATCGCACTTTAGCAAACTGTAATTCCTTCTCATTATCACAAGCAATCGGAATTTTTAACAAATCAATAAGTACAACAGTGCCATTAATTTTTGTTATAATATCACGTGCCGTATCATTCAAATAGCATATATTACCCAGCGCTCGACACGATTGAATCAAAAGTTCAATATTTGTTTGATTCTCGTTCGAATTAAGTGAATCGATAAGGTAGCTGATGATTTCTGAATTTGTTAAAATTTTTCGTTGTATATCAATTTTTGTAAAATCGGCAATGAAGCGGGATGCACTAACGGTAATATCTGGATTATTTAGTTCCAGCAATTTTAAGAGATACGGCGTAAAATCTGTATTCTCGAATGCATTTGATTCAAGTGACAAAATTTCTTCAAGTACTGGGACTGTGGCTTCCGTTTTATTCTCCAGTGATGCATTGTTAAGTTGTATTATCAGCTCATCGAGGTTACCTAAAAAAAGCAAGAAATAATTTATTTATGTAAATAGGTAAATGAAGTATCCATGGGTAATGAACTAGTTTACTAAACAATTTTTTTTTATGATCTTCAAATTTTAGTACGATTTGTTTATGTTAACCGATAATGTAAACAATATTCGATTCATTTTTATGAAGTGCAGTCTCGGTTCTACATATTGTACTTATGATTTTATGAGATGAAATGTTTTCTGTTTGTAATCAGTAGAAATTAGCGACACCCAAAAGTAGTGTCTCTTTGGACAATTGAGCAAATAAAATTACTGGAACAGCCATATGGTAATATCGAAAATTCTGAAAACTGATAAGTCATAATAGATTTACATCAAGCTCGATTATTTTGAAATTTCGTAATCGACAATGTGTTACAGCCACAAAAGATACCCGGTACATTGTTGAGTCATTCATCATAATACATCTCCATGGAGAGCTGCTGTATCATAAAAACGAGAGTTGCATGTATGATAGGCAGTGCAACGAAATGCTCAAATCCGGCAAATTTGCCATATGATTATTATTACAACATGTAAACTACAATATATTTTTATTAATAAAATATGATAAATTGGAACATTAAAAACCTACACACGAAAATTAAAGAGGTACACCCCACCCAGAAATAAACAAAAAAAAAACAATTTTTTTATTTATAGATTTTTACGAATTCTTTATAGGTTAAATGAATAAAAATAAAGTGAAAATTGCAACATAATAGATTTAAATATCATTTCTACACAAAATAAACACACATTCATGTCGGAGTCGTTAGCAAATCTTAAGAATTTATGTAAATATTTGCGCTTTGATCTGGCCGACCGTGTAAAAAGCGGTTCATACAAAAAACAAAAACACTTACAAGACATTTTTGAATACTTTTTTCTTGTCGATAAATTAACTATTCACGTATAAAACTTTAAACACTACTACTTTGTGATAATTACAATTTTGATTTTGAAATTGAACAATTTTTCATTTAATATTTGGTTTTATGCAAAATTTTGTGAAAATCTCACAATCTTTTTTGTTTTTTTATTACAATCCAAATGAAGTTTGCATGTTGTTTGGGTAGATGTGCGAAGTTTGGTTCGATTTGAGGTTTAGGTGGGGTTACATTTAATAAAAGTGAAGTTTGGTTTTAGTTGAGTTGAAGTTGATTTGTGAATTTAATTTTTTTATTTTATACCTAATTCGAGTTGTTACTATTCTAGGTATAGTGTTCAATAGATAATTCTAAGTCGTTCTGAAAGTTATCCTGAATTTACCTATTTCACTAACTATAAGTGGCTTTGGAAACAAACATAATTGGATTGGATTGGACTTCTAATAAAATTTGACAGGTCCTTGATTAAAATACATAGATTTAAATCTAAAAACCAAATCATAAATCGTTCAATTCTCGTCTTGAAAACTTATACCACGTTTACATTAGTAGAATAAAAGTATGTAGCAAAAAAGTATCGTCATGTGAACTCAAATTTAAATATTTTATCACATACTTTTTTGATATTTCGGTAAAGTATGTATCAAAAAAGTATTAGTATATTACGTTATAATGTAAACCCTAACTAATAACTATATGTTAATGTCATTCGTATATTTGTTGTCAAAACTAAAATTTATTACGTTTTTTTGTTTCTAACTGCAATTAATCAAATAATTTGCCGACAAATCTAATAGAGTTTGAGAAGAAATTCAGAATACATAAACTGAATTGAATACAGATTACAGAAGCCTATCTGTCAAAACAACAAACTTTTATAGCATACGTTCACACTGCAAATCGCAACACTAGTGTGAACTGCAGCGGAAAAATAATTAAATAGCAAAAAAGTACATACTTATTAGATACGTATAATGTAAACGTGGTATTAGTCCAATTTCCTCGTATGTACTTACAAAGGTACAAGCAAAAATAGAGAACATGATAAAAAACGTCCATATTACCTGTGTTTTTTATTCGCTCCCGATAGCTGCTATCGAGAGTCGTCATTTTTCTGCTAAGG
Organism: Tipula vernalis; assembly: GCA_958295665.1. Classification (NCBI taxonomy): domain Eukaryota; kingdom Metazoa; phylum Arthropoda; class Insecta; order Diptera; family Tipulidae; genus Tipula; species Tipula vernalis. Next base: position 41,682,405 of record OY282560.1, read on the forward strand.
ACCGGTCCGAACCTTGTGATAATTATTCCAGCTGTAGTAATTATGACATTATTTTGTACGCAACCAAATTATCACAGCCACTACATGTTGTAAATTTAACACTTCTGTAATAATTTTTTAAAACAAAAACCCGCAATAACAATAATTAAGCGGTTTTACGTTAATTTATATCTAAAAAAACAAATACAAATAAAACTTATTACGAAATATGGAAGAGAAAATTATTTCACTTTTGTCAAAATTATTACAAAAAAAAAAAAATTATCACAAACTTCGGACACGTCCCTAACTTTAAATTTTTGACACGCTATTTATTGGTAAACTAAATTTATTTATCATCAAACTATAATTTTTAATTCAACTGTTTAGTGAAAACTTGATTTATAGCCCTATTATGGTTCTCACCTCACAGAAAAATTTCATACAAATCTAGCATAGTATTTTTCGGTGAGGTGAGAACCATAATAGGGGTATTAACAAATATTTGGCTTTACCTATTTATACGGAGCACTATCGGGAGCCACTTTTTATGAACGATCTCGATAGCAGCTATCGGAAGCCAATAAAAAAACGCAGCTAGTGCAGTTGAACAAACATTAAAAAACGGGTGATTACCAAAATTCATCCAATCCTCAAACCGAAATTATTAAATAAAATTGGCTTTTTGTTTCTTTTTATAATTTTATTTTTTTAATTTTTTTTTTTAAATTTTTCTCGTTTTCCATTTGTTTTCTTGTATTTATAAAAATTAATTTATAATTTAAATTTGATTATAATATATATGTATTTATATATAATAATGATAATCGTAACAATAATAATTAAATTATGCAAAAAAAAAAAAAAAATATTTATTTATTATTATTATTATCATTATTATTATTATTTTTGATTTTATTATTTAATTAATTTTTTTTTTATTTAGTTAGGTTCTTTTTTACAAAACAAATTTACAATAAGATTTTTTTTTTTTTGTTTTTCCTTTTTGCCGGTTGTTTAAATATAAATCGTCTGTTGTTTTATTTGTATTTAAATTTTAATATTTTGGACACTGTATTGAAAATTTTATTTTTAAGTTTTTTAGTTTTATTAATTTTTTTATTTATTTATTTACACAACTTAATTTCCCTGTAATTATAATCAATAATATAATGAATAATATACATAAAATAAAAAATAATAAAACTTATTATTTTTTAAATATTAATTTGGGAAATTAATTTATTTAATTTTTATTTTTTTGTTATATTCAGTCAATAATAATATTACTTATATTTTTGTTTTTATTTAAATAAAATATTATTAAACAATTTAGTGAAAAATTATATAAAAACAAAAAAAAACATATATTTTTAATTAAGGCAATTTTTAAATGTTTTTTTTTTTTAATATAATTTATTTTTTTAATTATTTATTTACGAAACTAGAAAAGAAATTAAAAAATATATATTTTTGGCACTGAAGAAACACAAAACATTAAAAAGAAAATAATTTGCAAATTTTAAAAATGTATTTTTGTAGCGGATTTGTTATGAGAGAAACAGAGATAAGATGCACAATAATTTCGATATTACCATCACCAATTATATATAGCACGCTTTCGTACAAATTCGACCACCGGCTCTCGGTGACGGTTATGTTGAAAATAAAAATTATATTGTATAATTAATTTATTCAGTATAAAAATACAAACATTATATGTAAAATAGTATTTTTATATAAATATATTATTGATTTATTTAATTGTTTTTTTTTTTTTTGTAATAATAAAATAAAATAAAAATAAAAAATATATTTTTATAAAAAAAAATGTTTAATAAAAAAAAAATTTATAAATTTTTTTTTGTATTTTTATAATTAATTAAATTTTTTCCGTTCCTAGAGAATTATCCTTTTAGAAAAGCCAAGTCAAATATATTTTTTTTAAAATTTTATCAATTTTCCAAATAAATTTTCATTTTTTTTACAAAAAACAACAGCAGCAGTGATTTTGCGAGATGAGTGGAGTGTTATACATGTATAGTATCGGGGGAGATGGTTTGGGAGAAGAGTTGTTTTAAAATTGTTTACTCTGCATATTTAACGACGATTTCCCCAAGCGGAGGAGAGCGGTTGTGGCTCGGCAATATTAACTGCTGGACCACCACCTAATCCGGGACCGCCACCAAAATCGGGGAAATCTTCATGTGACTCAGTATTTGGTGCAGCAATACCATGACCACCTCCACCACCACCACCACCACGTTGCCATGGAGCACCCTTTACAACGAAGCCAGTAGGATTTTTCTGTGCAATCGCCTCTTCAAACACTTCACTAAAAACGTTCATTTGAGTAGGTGTCGAATCTGGGACATCATTCAAGAATTCCTCCTCTAAATCGAGAAGATGATCCTTCGCCAGCATTACGTTATCCTCAGCTCCACTAATGGTAACCGCACTCGGGTCAGATTCTCCAGCCCGTGGGAATTTTATTTCCACTTTATAATCCTCCTTAATTTTTAAGATATTGCGACCACGATGGCCAATAATACGTGGATGTGTACGCTCATCTATAATTACAACCTCCTTGTACACATCGCTTAATTCGTTAACAATCTTCATAATATCATCCTTAGCGGCCTGGGCAGCTGCCTGATAACCTTTCACCGATATGATATGAGAATCAGGATCATCTTTATTCGGGAATGTAATTTGTACACCATGCTGGGCCCGAATCTTATTGATACTTGCACCCCTCTTTCCAATAATCTTGGGATGATATTCTGGATCAACTTCAAATTTCAATTCGTGCGACTTAAGCTCATTATCAATGCGTTCCTCTTCCAATCGAATGTGCAACTCTTTGACACGATCTTCAATTGCTGCCCTTGCCTTTTCAACATTATCGGCCGGTCCTGTTATCTTAATAAAATCCCATTTAACATCACGTGGCGACAACTCAACACGAACATCGAATTCATTTTTCAAATCGTTAATGTCTTTCGAATTTTGTCCGCGTAACAAACGATGCAAATCATAGGGAACATCAAGTTCTACGGTGACCGGAACAAGGGCCAAGAGAGCATCTCGAGCCGCATCACATTTTGTATTTAAACCGGTTATTTTTATTATATCACATGATCGTGGTATATCAGCGTCAAGCACTTCACCATTAAGCTCTTCCGCATTTTCGGCTGCTGCACGATCGGGGAACTTAATTTGCACATTAAATTCAGATGTAATCGCTTGCACTTTGGATCCTTTCGCTCCCATAACGGCCCCATGATACCGTTTTGGAATAACACATTCAATTGTCACTTTGTTCTCCTGCTCCAAAACGAATTCGGAAATTCTTTGCTTGGCCACTTCGAGTGCATCCTTAGGACCTTTCAGAGTGACACGAGAACTATTCGAATCGGAACGTGGGAATGAGATTGAAACACCACCACATTCGTCCGAAATACGATGTAGAATTTCACCGCGCCTCGCTACAAAGTACTTATGATGCTTAGGATCAACATTCATCTCACCCTCTTGGATGTTATCACTCTCGCGGATCATCACTTCTAATTCCGCTTTAGCTGCTTCAACACTTTCTTTTGTACCAATAATGGTGATTAGCTCTTTATCCTCATCGTTGGCCGTTGGGAATATAATGCGGGCACCAGTGCTGTCGCGTAGTTTTTTAATCGATTGACCATTTTTACCGATCAAGAACCTATGATATTGTTGTTTTGCGCGAATCTCAGCCGAAAACGACGATAGTTCGTGCTTATTGCTCAACTCGAGTAATTGTGCTTTGGCCTTTTCGACATCCTCTTTTTGACCACGAATCGTTACCTTATCGGATTTCGAATCGGAGGTTGGGAATTTGATTGAAACTCCGCCACACTCTTCCATAATGTGATTGATCAGTTTACCACCGGTACCAATCAACGAGTTATAGTATTTCGGAGGAATTATTATCTCCTCGGTTACGGTGTCAGCCAATTCATTCTTAATTTTCTGAATGCGTTCGACCGCCTCCATAACATTTTCCTTTTTACCCGTGATCACAATAACATCATTCGTATCACCTTCTGGCGGTAGATCGATTGTTGTTTGAGTTTCATCGCGGATTTTTTTGATGTTTGCTCCACCCTTGCCGATGATAAACTTATGGAATTGTTTAAATATTGGTACTTCCATAACAAAGGATTTCTCTTTTAATTCAGCAACTAATTTTGTAAGAGCCTTAAACACACGATCAACTTCATCTTTAGCACCACGGATGCGTACCGATTCACCATCGTCCATTGATCCGGGCAAGAATATTTGAACTTGGCTATTGCGTTCCTTTAATTCGGGTAATGTCTCGTGATAGCGAAGTAATCGTAGCACATAACGATCAATCGGGATGGCTTTTTCCTTTTCGTTCTCCAACTTATTAATTTTTTCGCTCAATTCCTTTTCAGCTTTATGTACACCTTCGATTGGGCCCTCCACACGAATACGATTCACACCATCCTTCTCCTCGATATTAATCATAACATCTAGTTCATCTTTGAGTCGATTGATATTAGCGCCGGCCTTACCAATAATATGCTTGTAATGGATCGGATTCACTATCATCTCGATACAACCAAGTTTGGAAAGGTAATTGCTTTGGATATGCTCTTTAACCTTTTCAACGCTGTCTGGTGGAGCTTCGATTTTAATTTTATTTTCCAAAAATTCAATGTTACTCTTGTACTCGCCACTTATTTCTTTGATGTTGGCCCCTTTTCGACCGATAATGAATTTATGAATCCATGAAGGAGCATCCAAGACGACAGTACTTACCGAGTTTGCTTTTTCATAAACTTTGCTTAATGCAGTGCCGAGCGTTTCTTGCGGTCCACGAAGCGTAATTGTATCCGTTTTCGATTCGGTTGGTGGCATTTCAACGGAAACTCCCGTTAATTTTAAAATTTCCTGAATGGTTGAACCACGTGCACCAAATACATACTTGTGTTGCGATTTTGGTACCTCAACACTGACGGTAGTACATTTCTTTTCCATATCCTTGTAGATCGCATCGATTTTAGCCTTTGCAGCGAATACACCCTCTTTCTCACCGGTGATAAAAATTTCATCCTTCATCACGGATTGGGGTGGAATATTGATCCGGGCACCAGTCTCCTCGATCAATTTATTCAAAACCTCGTTAAATGGTCCAAAAATAAAGGGATGATACATTTTTGGTACCGAAATAGTTTCCTTAGCCTTTTTCGATTGATCATCAGAAAGAGTACGAATTTCATGTTCTGCCTTTTCAATTCCTTCCTTAGTACCAGAAATCGTGATAATATCACTCTCTTCCGTTACATTTGGTACTTGAATTTTGGTGGCCGTAACCTTTTCCAAATCCTTTAGACGCTCACGTTTTTTACCCAAAATAACACGATGATGTTCCTTTGGGATGATGATTTGCTTGCTCGCCTGCGTTTGGAAGTGAATTAAAATTTTACGACGAGCTTCCATTACCTCATTCGATTTGCCAGTAACCAAAAATGTTAATGACTTATCCTTGCCACTTGAGATCTCAATATGAGCGCCCGTATCTTTCATGATGTACTGACATGTACGCCACGATTCACCTTCACCAAATTTTTCCGAATCCAATTTCCGTTCCTCGTACGGTACACAAAATACTTGCGTTACTACCGAACTTACAACTCGCATCGAAGGCGAGCTAGTTGGGATAATATTTGTCGAGCTTTCAGGCAAAGCTGGAAATAAATCATCGTAGCTATTGGCTGTAAATAAAAATTAGGATTCTTCTTCAGTATCGAATATTTTAAAATAGCAAATCAAAAAAAAACAAAAAAAAAAATTACCTGCTTGCGCCTCCGTTATCACTGCTGCTTGCATTGTTTTTGATTTAGAAGAGTCCTTTTTCGTTCCAAGTCGTTACAGTACCACTGAAAAAAATTACAAATGACAAATATTAATAACATTTATAATTGGATTATTCAGTTAAATCGTTAGATTATTTTAATATTTTTTGTATGAATGTTTCCTAATTATGAAATAAATTGATCGATTAAATCAATCGATTTACGATTCTTATTAGGATATTTTATTTTAATCTGTGCCCCATTTGGAGGAAGAAAAATATAATAAAACTTTTCACCATTATATAGAGGCACTTAGCTATTATGTAACTTAACTACTACGGTTGATATCAAGAGATTATCAATATATCGTAACATTATTTCATAACGCACAACAAACTTTTGTTATCTGTTATCTCTTAATAAAATGTATGGCATCGCATAATTTTCAATTATCACCCAATTACCCACTTGAATCAGATATTAGTATTACATTTAAGTTAATTTTCAACGCGTTTTAACGATATAATAATTATAAAAGCCCCAGCATTGAAGTCGACCTATTCCACTAGCAACGGAAATATCAAAAAGATAAGGCAAAAAATGGTTTAGATTACAGCCTGGCTAAGTATAAAATAGTAATAAACATGCATAATTTTTTGCGACTTTACAAATATTTACATGAAATGTGAAATAAACACCTAATGAATAACCACCAAATAGTTGATTACAAAGCAAATATTTTGATTGTTTCCAAAATTTGGGCAAATGCTGGCTTAAAATTTTTTTAATCGCCCTAACTTTTTAGATCTTCTTGTTTAAACTGTAAAATTTGTAAAAATTTGCCGCTCTTGGGGCGAATAATTGATTTATGTAATTTAATCGCTGCATTGACGAATGTATGCATAAACATATTCGCATAAACATGTTTCCAGAAACTGTTTGCAGAAAGGCGAATATTTGGCGTTTTGCGAATATTGCTTGTATGAAGGTACCGCCTCATCATTTTTTGCATAAAAAATAATTACGTTAGTTTGGAATGTGTTCTTAAACTTCAACAGTCAACTATGACCGCTAAAAAGGCACCATTAAATAGAAAATCACAATGTAAATGTATGAACGCCTTTTCGTTTTATAAGAATACACTACCGTGAAAGTGAAACGAACTTATGTCATTTGCCACATCATAATGCTCCTTCAGCATAGTTAACAAATAGGTTCCCTGAAAACTTAAGGGATTTGTTGTAAAAGCATATCTATAATTATATAGATATGCTTTTACAACAATCATATAATTTTGGTCTATCATGATTTTTTTTAGATATCGAATCGTTTCGATGACCGTGTATTTTCGCCCGTAAAAAAACCTGCTTAACCCGAATCAGGATTGGTTATTTTACCGACGTATTTCAAGATGTGATGAGTCCCTCTAACTCATACGTAATTTAAAAAAAATTATAAAATTTACTATTATGTTTATTTATTTATAAATTGTAGTAACAAAAATAAAATTCGATTTCGCAGATACCTACACATTTGCGACAATTACTACGAATATTCTGCAGGACTCGTCCCATGCTGATTAGGGTTAAATGGGCGACAATCTGCTGTTATTCGAGAACGAAGAACTAATATACTATAACATAGGTGGTCAAGCCAAATTAGTATTTTTAAGCAATTTTGATAATAAATAGAGCAATAAACCACCGATTAGAAAAAAAAAGTCAACTGGACAACGCGGCATTTATTTATATATCCAGAGACCCAGAATATATCACTTGGAAATGGAAGTGAGGAACCTCACGACGATAAATAAATGACGCGTTGTCCAGTTATCTTTTTTTTTCTAATCGGAGTTTTATTGCTCTATTTATTATCAAAATTTGTCAAAAATACTCATTTGGCTTGGCCGCCGTGGGACTATAATAACATGAATGGACGTTTAAAATTTATACAAATTAGTTAATTGAAGAATTTTTGTTTAAAACCTCTTCTTGGAGAAGTACTCAATCTAGAATTTCGCAGCTGCTTTCAATCTTTGAACATTTTTTAATGATTGTGCAACACGGTATCGTATGATTGGCCGCACTGAGAGTAGGATTGATTGCAGATGCCAAAGGATGTCAATAATTGATGAAATGTGCTCATTGAATAACCTAACTAAAACGACAGAGATTGGATTTTACAGCCACATTAATAAACAAAAATTCTGGATATTTACGATTATTACGCTCCATTAACTATTTTTATCAAAAAATTCAAATTGCAGCCCAGCCAAGATCAACCTACACCATCACACCACTAAAAAATGACTATGAATTTCCACTTCATTAAAAATGTCTCCACACTTTTCCGTTTTTTTAAAAGAATATAAAGACAACAAAAAAAATGCCTAAAAAGCCCAACCAACTACACTCAGAAAACCAATTGAAAATTTCTTATCACGAAAAACATAAAACACAAAAAAAAATTGTACATTTTTTTTTTTACTTTTTTAAAGAAACCACAAACAATTTTTTTTTTTTTTTGGGGCCTTCATAATTTCAATTGGATGTACGACATCAAAAAATAAAAAAATGTGTTGTAGTATAGTGTACAGCGCGTACAATAAAGTTCCGAATAAATGTAGTGTTGTGTACACGTGGCGCATCCAAATTATAAATAAAAAAGCAAAAATTGACAGACAAAACACGCGTATCGTTCGTATTTCCTCCAAGCTAAAATGAAAATTTGAATTAATTTTAAAAACATTTTTACTGAAATGAAAATCAAACAGCCGGTATAGGTATACATAATTATATATACACAAAATATCTATGGATACATATACAGCTCTAAAATTAAATTCATTGATATAAAACTTTCTAAATATTCGTTGCTCTGTTGCATTTTTGTTTTTTTTTTTGAGGATTTCTAATTTCAGATTTTGTTAGAAAATGATAAGATGAAAAATCATCTTTTTGAAAAATCATGTCGTCTTTCACTCGCGACTCTACGTATCAAAACACGAATCTCTTTTTTATGTGTGTGTGTGTATACATATATGTATACAAATGTTTAGCCTGTGTAAGTAAATACGTCTTGAGGACGTGTCAGTGGAATTGGAATATGACATGCGAGTTCTTACATTGAATTCTTAATTATGTTGAAATGCATTTTCATTTTATTCTAACTGTTCTTATTATTATAACAGAGGCATTTGATTAAAAACCTGGATTTGTACAATTTTTTATTCAAAAATGATTAACCCGCTGTCATTTTTTTTTAATATTTTACCGATTTTTAACGCACACGATACACACAGTACATTCACATTGAGCACACCACACTTTTTTTTCAATTTTTAATTTATATCGAAAGTTCTCTAACATACATTTTTTATATATTTGAAATATAAATACCTATATACTTTTCACTTATTATATTATTAGTTTTAAATCATAATAAAAAAAAACCCGTGGTATTTAACTTATAAAATTTAAAGACGACGACGTAAAAAAGAGATGAACGAAATTTCTATAATATATGCGTCATTGTTATGTTCACACGTCGACAAATTTATCAAATATCTCTTTATAAATGAAATACTTAAAAAATACTTTAATTTTTATAAATTATACTTTTTTGATTAATTATTAGTATTTTATAATGAATTCATAGTTTTTGATTTTGTTTAAAACTTACTGTACTGCTTATCAAAAAAAATCCGGTTTAAAAATATATTTCTTTGATAATCTCCAGTTTGAAGCACTTATGGTGTCGTTGTAATGTGAAATCTGTATATTAAATTGAAAAGAAGTATTATAGTATTAGAATTATATAAATATTTATTTAATAGATTTATTATTAGACAAATATATATACATATTTATGTCTTAATATTAAAATAGCTTTTTCTTTAAATAAATTAAAAATAGAAAGAAAATATTCAACGAACCACAATCACCGACCACCGATTATTTAATGAAAAGAAAATATGGGAAAGATATGCGCATGGTAGCAGAATGGTAGCTAGTTTAATGTGGTTGTATGGTGGTTTGATAAGTTTTTGGTTGAATTTGAACGAGAAGTGTCAAGGTTTGGCAATACATACGTAAAATCATACTCGATTCGAGGGATTTTGCATTTAATTCATTGCCATAAATATCCCCGAAGAAGCTACATGTCAATTACTAAATTTTTTTTTTAGTTTTTAATTTATGCAATCATTTCCTGGAAGGGCGGGGGCTCAGGGCCCGCTCTACTCTTTCGCAGTTCATTTTACCGTCCTACCTTATGCTAAATCGGGTACATTGCATTGCTTCATGCCAGCCAGTGTTGACATGAAATGTGCGTCGGCCCATGGATTCTGCACTCTCAACAAGAGGTCATAGTTGAGTTCATCGTCATCATCGATCGTTAATCAGATGATGAAAACTCCTTTTTGCATCCCCGCCCTATAGAGATTCGAACCCGGGACCTCCCGAGCCAACCCTAATTTTTAAACCGACATTTTCAATTTGCGAAAAAAGTTGTTTCTTGTACATTGAAACTATGATTAAAAAATATTTCGAATTTGTAAGTCACCATTAAAGAATTTGTAAGTCATCTTTAATTTTCATTAAAGAATGTGGCATTACGCAAGTAATTTTTTTGCCCAGCTATCACATCAACTTTAAAACACGATTTTAAAAAATAAAACATGTAAGCAAGGTAAAAATGGTAGCAGTTACGAATCAAAATCGTGCCATCTATATTTCGATAAATCCATTCTCAATTAATATTCAACTAGCGCGCGACTATCAAGGAAAATAGAAATAAAAAATACACAATTTAAAACAATTCAATTAAAACGCAAAACTTGTACTTTAAAAACTACAAAATATATATTTTAAAAAAGAAACAATAATTTTTGTGTTTTATAAAAGAAAAACGGTCGGATTTAAGTTCCTTTAAAATTATACCTTATTAATAAAAACCTTAAAAATTAACGGAATATCGTCGTAAACATTTTTATATCTTATAATTATTGGACGGAATGTTTGTAAATATCTACATACATGAGATTTATAAAATTTGATAAAAAGTAAGTTGTTCTCCCTTAAAAATTATGTTTGGTTGTCGATTTTCTAAAACATTATAAAATTTATAAAACAAAAAAAAATTCCCTATTCTGCCTTATTTATGCTCTACACAAAAGAACAAAAGCGGCAAATAAAATTGTAACTGTCGACTCGGTTAAAGATTGTACATCAGAAGTGGTGTATGATGCACCACAAGCTGGTGGACATGTTGGGATTGAGGTTTCGTATAAATGAACTTTATTTTCGGCGGACCCCAATTTGTTGATAGCACGACAGTAGTAGTCACCGTATTGACGTTTTTCAATTGTGACTACACGAAGTGTTGTGTCAGTAAACTCGTCGGCGGTCGCATATTGTGATATACTGTAATGTTGATTTTTGGATAGATGCGTTTCTTCCTTGATCCAGACAATGGCTGGTGGTGGATAAGCCTCAACATGACATTCTAAATCCATATCATATTGTAGTGCCTGGCCTACACTAGGACGAAGTACTGTTATTACTGGGGCGAATTCAACTTCCAAATTGATATTACGGCGATCACCTCTACTGACACCATTATCGGCTACACAATAGTAGGTACCACGGTCTTCTTTGCGTACAGATGTAATTTTCAAAAAATTTCCAGTGTATGTAGCTCCACCTAAAAAAAAAAAAAAATTTGGTTTGGAACGCATATTAATTTAATAAAAGTATGGATTTGACCTACCTGTAGGTAAAATAGCGTTATTCATTCTTCGCCACATGATTGTGGGTGTGGGATAACCAGCCGCATAACATTCCATTTGCACTGAAGTTCCTTCTGATGCAACAAGCGATTGCGTTGAATTATCGGCAATAATTGGGGGCCTTCTCACTCGTAAATTTACATCTGCCGTAATTTTATTAATAACCGACAAAATAACACGGCATTGATAAATTCCAGCATCTGTCTCTTGCATATCCTTGACTTGAAGTGTATATTTTGATGAGGATGGATCATAACGTAATGAAAATCGAGAATCACGCAATACGAGCGTACTGCCGACCGAAATAATTACTAAATCAGATGAATCTTTTCCAATTTTAACCCATTCTATATTATAATCCCTTGCATACTGTACAGCGCACTCAAGTGAAACGGAGCCCCCAATGTCTTTGATCTGCTCTTGAGATATATACGATATTGACGGTGTTCTTTGCCCGAAAATATTTAATATCGGTATTATCGTTAATAAGGCACTTAGTTTTATCAACATTTTGTTTAAAATTTAATTTGTGTATAAGAATTAAATAAAATTTTTAAAAATATATTATCACCACACCCAAAATATTTTGTTTGTTTCTCGTTTCTTTCAATTTGTCAGTCGACACTGGTTAGAGCGTTTTCATTATCATTAAGACGTACCAACCTAAAGAAAACTTAAATTTTATCATTGGATTATAGGGTGTCATCATATTTATTTACATATTTATTATACCCCAAACACATTGACGGAGCGAACAGCGGCGCTAAATTAGAATACATGTATTTCCATAAGAGCGAACACATAGAGCGGCGTCAAATTAGCAAAGTTTGTATTTTTTGAGGCGATGAATGACATTTATATTTATTGTTGTTGTTTTTAAAGTAAATGCTTGGAAACCTCTAATTTTAGCTGAGTTTTACATCCAAATGGGCATATCAGAAAGACAATTGTAAAAAAAATCTAAATTTGAAATTAAATTTGTCCGTAATAAGTCATTAAACAAATAGTTTTTTATGAAAATGTTTTATTGTAAAAACCCAAACAACATTTTTCATATAAATAAATGTCAAATTAGCGGCGTCTATGTGGTTGCAAAAAATAATAAAAACGAAGAGAAGCGAAGCCAGGCGTAGAGCGCCGCTTATGTATTTGGGGTATTAGTTCGTTATTCAGCGTTCGTTTAATGACGTATTTTAAACGGAACGCTTTAACAATAAACCAGTCGGGAAAAAGTGATAAAATTTAACATGATATTTTTTATCATGTTTTGCCATAAAACGCACTCATTTATCACAAAAAAAACCAAGTTATTTTTTAGTTTTAGCTGTCAAAATAAATAAATATTTGAAAACAAAATATTTGGCTTTTGATTGTGGTGTGATATTTTTAATATTATTCAGGAAGGGTATTGTTTAGTATTTTATAAAAAAACGCGATAAATTGGTTTTGAGTTTGCCCAAATAAAGATGCCTTCATTTTAGGGTAATAAAAAATGTGATATTTTTTATCATCTTTATTAAAAAGCACAAAGTTCCGGAGCTGTTGCAGTCCGGTGACCCTATTCTGGTTTTTCCGTGTAGGGAATTGCTTATCCTTCCCAGTTTTCTAGCAGTTTTGTTTTTTCCCCCAAAAAGTGTATTCTGGCAATCAAGGAGAAATATTTTTTGGGAGTTAATAATTCAGGTCAGAAAAGGGGTTAGACCATCAAAGTATGGATTTATGGAAATCAAAATTCATGTTAGATAGTTTAAGATTATTTTAGTATCAAAATCGTACGTTGAGATTGTCAGGCAAATTTTTATTTTTACACTACTAAATTAATTTTTGCGTTCTGTGCGTAATTCCGTCTCCGTTCCGTCGAGATTTTCTCTACATTTAGTATTTGTATTATGTATTTTAGTTTTTACGCTATTGCAGTAGCGCCTTCTGGCAAGAACATGTTCCGCCCGCTCCGTTTTATTATACCTGTCAATTTGTATTAAAAAACGAAAAAGTGAACACAACGAACAGAGAAAAGAAAGCGGAGCGGACACTAAACACAAATTTTAAATTTTGTGGACGACATAACCTCAACCTGTATAATTTTGACGTTTTGAACAAAAATATATTTTATTTTTTATTTGTAGGAACTTTTAAAAATATTCTGCAAACAATCAAATCGTTTTAATGCCTCCTCCCCCCCCCCCCCCCCTTAAGCTGATTTTTTTTAATCAAAAAATTATTTTTATTTGAAGAAATTGTTTAAATATTTTGACAAACGGAACGGCTGCATTATGTTTTGTGAAACGGGTGGTGTAGAGCGGATAAAATACGGACGAAGCGGAATCTGTTTAAACCTTTTCTATTACTGGCTAACTGATTCAACTGCTGCGTAGTTGTTGTATAGTGGAAATTTTGCGAAAGACAATGTGAGTGAGCCACTGAAAAGGATGACCACATTTCAAAATATTTTCAGAGAACAGATGAAAAGTAAAATGACGAGGTTATCTGTATTACGAAATAAATTTTTTATAATTATTTAAAAGAAATAGTGAACATTTTTATGTTTCTTTCGGGTTTGGCTACCTTATCTAGAAAAAAATATTACAGAAACTGAAAATCCCGAAAAAAATCCAGAAAGACAAAAATTCGGAAAAACAAAAATGCAGAAGCACAATTGAAAAGTGCTGCCCAAATTAAAATTAAAATTTATAACATGTTTCAAAAATTTGAGATTTCCGTAAAGTTCTTAATATTTATGATAATGGAAATTGCTTCGTCAACCTTTCAGACGCAGACCAAAGGAATTGTATCGCTTATATCGCTCCTACTGTTAGTTCTACTATAAATGTTTCAAGTTGTTTTGTGGTTGGGTTAATTCGTTGGGTTAGTATGGTAACGACGAATGTATTGGGGCGAATTTCAGATTTAATGCTTCCTTAATGCTTCGTCAACCTTGCAGACAAAGATCAAAGGAATTTTATTCGCTCGTATCGCTTCTACTGATAGATGTACCACAAATGTTTCATTTAATGACAAAAGTCTAAAAATGCCTATAAAATTGAATTTTTTTCTTTATTTTAAACCAAATATTTTTTCTGGATTGGTTTACTGGTAATTTCTAAATTTTGTTTTCGGGATTTTGTTTCTGGATTTTTACTTTTCAATTATTCTGGATTTTACAAGGATGAGAGACAAAATTTCGAGACTCAAAATCTCGAGTGTACAAAATCCTGAAAGTTTCAAAAAATCCTGATACACAATCCCGTCGGTAGAAAATACCGAGGGTACCAAATCCCGGCGATACAAAATCTCGAAGATATTAAATCCCGAAGATACAAAATTCGTAGGGTACAAAATCCTGAAAGCCTATGAAAATTCAAAAATCTAGTTCTGACATAACTGATGAAATTCTCCCTTGATTTAAAGATGTTTACACACGAAAAATCGAACGCAAATAATGCATTTTTCGATACTATCGAAAAATTCGATATGATCGAAAATACTTTGTGATCTGATAACCAATAGTTACTAATGATTCTGACATGAAGTAGATTGCGAATAATCGAAAATTAGTATTTAGTGGTATTTTTTGGGATCATTTTATTTGCCTGACAAAAAATCCAAAAAAGTTAAAATACAGAAAAAAATCTAGAAAATACCAGAAAAGCAATCCAGAAAAAATATTGTCTAAAATAAATTAAACAAATTCAATTTTATTGACATTTTTAGACCTTTGTCATCACTTGAAACATTTGTGGTACATCTATCAGTAGAAGCGAGACGAGCGATACACTTCCTTTGATCTGTGTCTGAAAGGTTGATGAAGCAATTTCCATTATCATAAATATTAAGAACTTTATGGAAAAAATCAAATGTTTACATTTTATAATTTTTAATTTTAAGTTGAACCGTACTTAATTGACATGAGCTAAAACTATTTGATGCCCATAAATCCATAAGCTAAATCAAAATGCTTGTAAACCCCTTTTTGAAAGAGTTAAATTTGAAGTCGTAGGTAATGATAACCCGCATTTCAAAATCCCGCTTTATCAAAATCCCATCCAAAAAAGGAATCCCGCTTTTTAAAATCCCATTTTTCATAATCCTGCTTTTCAAAATCCCGGTTCTGCAAAAATAAAAATCCCCGGTTTTCATAAATCCTGGTTTTTATTTTTATTTTACTTTAAATTAAAATTCTCCTTCACTAGAAGGGGCAGCCCGAATTAAAAGAAATATGTCTTCCAAAACCAAGATTTTCGCTCGTAAAATCGCCTGTTTCTTTTTATATTTCATTTTAGCTGTTTCTTCCAAAAAATCATTTAAAACCCGGTAATCCCGAGGAAATCCCAAATAAATTTGAATTCCGCGCGGAATTCAATTTTATTCGAGATTTCCTCGCGATTATGGGTTTTTGTACCCTTAGGATTTTGTATCCTCGGGATTTTGTACCCTCGGGATTTTGTACCTTCGGGATTTAGATTTTTGGAATTTTGTTCCTCGGAATTTTGTACTTTGGGAATAAGTCACCAACCCTTTTAAAATTATTGGATTTCTTTTTGGGTTGGTATCGTTATCTAAAATCAAAAAATCAAAAAACATCAATTTTTTTAAATATAACAAATTTTTGAATATTATTTGAATCCGTTTTATATCTTAGAGGATAGGGGCTGCCACCCCAAACCCCCCCGTATGTTTTTTAATAATTATTCATGTACTAAAATGGAGAACTCTCCAAAGCCGCTTAGCAATGGACCCTTTGCGCAAGTATGACAGGAAAACGTCAGAGAACTTTTAAAAATGTTTACATTTATATAAAACTTCCCAAAGCCGCTTAGCATTTGTCCTTTCCGCGCAAGAATGGCAAACAATTATGTAGATTCCTTTTATTTTCATGTTGTGGTTAACAAAAATTTAAAGGGGTCTTCCTTTTCGATGGGGCAGTTTACTTTGTATTTCTCGGTATTTATTTTTGGGATTTTTTCAGGCAAATGTAGTGATCCCGTTTCTTTCAGAAAATTATTTAAAATTCCGAAATTCAGAGAAAATCCCGAATAAATTCTCATGGAATACAATTTTATTCGGGATTTCCTCGGGATTACGGGATTTTGTACATTCGCGATGTTGTACCCTCGGGATTTTGTACCTTCGAGATTTGGTCTCTCGGAAATACGTCACTAACCCTTTCTATACTTTCACTTTTCATAGTAAATTCAATTTTATTGAAAATCACTGAGCTTTAGTCCACAAAATTTCAGGTCCGAAAATCCGAAATCTTCGTTTGTGCTCCGATTACGGGGTTGATATCTATAACAGTAGGTTTCAGGATGAGTAATTGTTATACAAAAAAGCATTAACATAGCTCGTTTATTTCTATACCAGAGCCATAAAATGTGTCCATCAAACTGACCATAAAATTTGGAGGCCAAAAATCCAAAATCTCTAGATCTTCTGGAATATTGTCAATTAAGATGGAACTTGACTATTTCTTAACCGATTATGATGAAAATCGGCATGTGAGATGAAAATGGTATCCTAGAATGCTTGTTAGATGAAGTTTAATCGGACATTTCAACCATTGGTGGGATGTTGTACCATCAGTTTCACAATTCAATTTATCTCTTGTCTCAAGAATAAAATTGTAGCCTGTTTCGCTTTTATGTTTTTATTGCTGCTATCTTGGCTTTTTCGAATAAAATAACATTCTATTTCTACTTCTATTCATCGTTCTTTATCATCCAAAATTTCGTTTGCGATACTTTGTCGATGCGAAGAAAAGATAAAGTACACAACTTACTGAGATAGAAATAGAAAAAGCATAATTAAAAATCGAAATAGAATACAATTTTATTCTTGAAACAAGAGAGGTAAACTCTATCGAATTCGAATCGAAAGTGATGTTACCTACAACATCCCGGCCCAAATCTTTGGCTGGCAATTTTTTCTAATTTTAAGTTTTCGGTCACTCCACAATATCTAACGTTAATGCAATTGCCTTAAATTGATTTTTTTGATTCACTAAACATATAATGTCATTTGAAGCAAACACAATTGAGCTAAGTAGTGCGACGATATTTAAGGTTATGTTGTCTGTTAGGTTATTTTATTCCGTCATCGGTCGCTGATGATGTGGTTGAGTTTACTAAGACGACTTGCAGTTATTAATCTCTTTCTGTTCATCCTACCTCTATTGTGGCGGAGAAAACTAACAAGTCAGATAAGTGGTTTGGTGGTGTAGGCGGATACAGAATTTGTGATTGATATTGTAGGAAAGGAATACGTGAGGGATTATAAGATGGAACTTAGAGTCCAGTCTTCAAGAATTCTAGTTTTTATATTGACTTTGAGTTTCTATAAGTTATAAGCTAACGGGAAAGCCTCATCGTCCAGTCCATGTCACAATCACGTCCTCCGAAGCAAAAATGAATTTTATTTTTATTTTTTTAATATCAAGACAATGAAACCAAATATTATCTTGGAGAATAACCAGTAGAGAGAAATATAGTATAATAGATTGACAGTACTGTTCCACAGATAATAAGATTGCAGATACAAACTTCCCAATTTAAATACAATTTATATAATTAAAATTTATTAAAATATTAAATTGGGATAATAAAATTGAATTATGTAAAACGCGGGTTTTGGTAGTCATTTCATGGAGCCATTAGAGTGATGTTGTTGTAAATATCATATTTGGCCCGATTCTGAGTTTTAAAATTTTATGTTGGGTTTTTTTGCTTTTTCAATATAAATTCAATGAATTTCTGTTTTGTATTGAACAAACAAAAATAACCGAACGCTACTTAAAATTATAAAACCAGAAGAAAGATTCTAAGACATATTCAGACCCAATTAAAATCGTTGATTCGATTAAAGATTACATATCGGATGAATCATCACAATCCGTTGTACATGTTGGAACTGAGGTCTCATATAAATTAATTTTATTTTCGACCGAACCATACTTGTTGCTAGCGCGACAGTGATAATCGCCGTATTGTTGTTTTTCAATTGTGATCACACGAAGGATTGTGTCAGTGAGCTCATCGGTGGTCGCAAAATTTGATAAACTGTAATGTTCATTTGTAGATAGATGAATTTCTTCTTTGATCCAGACAATGGCTGGTGGTGGATACGCTTCTACGTGACACCCTAAATACTTGTCGTACTGCAGTGCCTGGCCAACATTAGGATGAGGTACCTTAATAACTGGTGCAAATTCAACTACCAAATTGATACTAAGTCGATCAGCTTTACCGACACCGTTATCGGCTACACAATAGTAGGTACCCCGATCTTCCTTGCGTACGGATGCAATTTTCAAAATATTTCCAATGTATCCACCTACAAAAAAGTTTAATTTTATAATGCCAAATAATTTTAAAACAAAACATTAATTTGACCTACCTGTCTGTAAAAGAGCGTTATACTTTCTTCGCCAAATTATGGTAGGTGCGGGATATCCATCCGCATAACATTCCATTTGGACTGAATTTCCTTCTGAAGTAACAAGTGATTGCGTTGAATTTTCCAAAAAAATTTTCGGAGGCCGTCTTACATGTAAATTTACATCTGCCGTAATTTTATTATCATCAGACAAAATAACGCGACACTGATAAATTCCAGCATCCGTTTCTTGTATGTCCATAATTTGAATTGTGTATGTTGATGGTGATGATGGATCATATCGAAATGTAAATCGTGAATCTCGCAATACTTGAGCACTTCCAACCGAAATAATTATTAAATCACTTGAACCATTTTCAATTTTAACCCATGCAACATTATAATCTTTTGCATCATTTACAGCGCACTGAAGTAAGACGGAGCCCCCAATGTCTTTGATCTGCTCTTGTGATATATACGATATTGAGGGTAGTGTTTCCCCGAACACATTTAATATCGGTATTATTGTTAATAATGCACTTAATTTTATCAACATTTTGTTTAGAATTTAATTTGTGTATAAAGTAATTAAATTAAATACAAAAATTTTTTACGGCCTACACCGAAAAACAAAATATTTGGTTTGCTTCGCGTTTCTTTCAATTTTTGCGTTGTCAATTGATACCGGTTAGAGCATTGATCTTAATAATAATTCATGTTTATTTCTTTATTAAATCGATGGGTCAATCATCAACGGGTGGGTTATCAAGCAGTTTGCAGGGTGTATCAAATATCTTTAGTTTTTCGAGTGATGCAAGCATGCGCTTTGTTAAATCAATTAGAAGATATTTAATTAGGATATTGAGTGAAAACCATTAACGGTCCCATACACATGTTTGCACAATACCTAAATTTCATTTCCAACCCAAAATAAATGTATAATAGTAAATATCTGATTTGTGCTCAATAATTTAAAACAAGAAACGGATGAAAGATTCGACGAATTTATAACTAAATTTAGATTGCAATTAAATAGATGTACTTTAGTAAAAACAATGCCAAGCGATCCCTTGAAAGACAAAATAATAATGGAAATAGTAAAATACGACCTGCGACAGAGACTGTTTGTTGTCAGGCGGCAATTTGACTCTTAGCGAGGTCATAAAGGCAAAACTGATGAAATCACATTCCGAAATAAAAAATCCAGTGTAGATAAACAAAGTACAAAATACATTTTCTTGCAACAGGTGCAAAATCATGCATGGCCCCATAAGATGTCCAGCTTTTGGTAAAGTGTGTGAGTTGTGCAAGAAAAAGAGACACCTTGGCCTGGCTTGTAGAAGTAAAAACAAGGCCTTGATACTACAATTAGTTAAAATTGGTTAAATGAACAGGCGAGATTGATAAAGGATATGTAACGAATGAGTCATGCGAATAGTGACGCAAAACTCTAAATTCATATAAAAATGAAACAACGAAAAAACAAAAAAACAATGAATAAAATTCCAACTGGGAGTCGGCACAAGTCTGGGCACAGTTATAAACAAAATTATGTATCACTTAAATGAGTGCGCAGCTGTGTTAAATATTGTGTTTTGTTTCGGCTATTGAAAACACGTTTTTGAGGCGCTCGTATCTTGATGAGGAAATTTGTTTGGTTTTTTGTGGACAGCAACTTTTGTTTTTAGAGTGGATCGATTTTGAAAGAAGACAGACGTGCAGAAAAATAATAATATTTGTGTCGGTGAAAATTAAGTGATGTTTCAATTATAATTACGTCGACAAGTTCGATAGGGCTATATCTCAAAAAGTAGATATTTGTCATATAATAGTTTTGTTCCGTGAGTCAAGGAAAGTTAATCCCCGCTGTGAAACCAGTTTTGTCAACACAAGTTGTTGGTAGTGGAGTTATTTGCCTCCAAATTAAATTAGTAACAAGCATTACCGTTAGTGTCGATTATAAAAGCAGTTAGCGGGAAAACTGTACCATTGTGCCGATATAGGGGAGGGTGGGGCAAGATGACGATAGTAAGCTATTTTACTGTTTTTTCTTTTCATGTGTGTGTGCTAATACCTTTGTTTGTTAATATTAGTTTTCGTTGTAGTTTTACTTTCCACTACAAATTTTCTAGGTATCGTAACTTTAACAGTTTACAAGTTTTTTAAGCTTTTGTAACTTGATATCAAATTCGCCATCTTGTCCTCATAAGCGGGTAAGATGACTTCACCAGGTGGGTAAGATGACGACAAATAAGAAATCAAAGAAAACCAAGACAATCAAAATAAAATAATATATTTCAAAGTATTTCTACAAAATTTCACAAATAACTTAAGCTATAAAAATAATGTCTTAACAGAAGTCGCACACGTACGATTTGCATTTTGCCTCTGCCAGAGTAAGTCCACTACATGGGGCATGAGCACATTTCTGGCATATTTAACACTCGAACCAGGTCTCATGTTTGCCAGAATCATTGCACACCAGACAAAGGTCGTGTTCCACGATGCCATCAGTGTCATTGTCATCATCTGATTCGACATAGTTGACTGATATTGAGGAATCTGAGGATTCCGCATTATTGGAAACGTAAATACTCTTATGTCTATGACTTTTATGTACTACACTCCTTTCCGCTTTTTTTATCTTGTTTTCTGCTTTTTTCTTTTGGTTTTGTATTTTCCTTTGTTCTTTGGCTTCATTGTCCGCTTTTCTAACTTCCAAAGCATTTTTGACTGGGGTACCCGTAATGTGCAAAGACGGCAACTTTTTCCTCTGCCTTCGTTGTTTAGGAGCTGCAGGGGGTAATGGAGGCAGAGCAAAAGGTGATTTATAAGATGGCCCAGCTATACCACGATTTATGTCAGCTGAATTACCGTGGGCTAGCTCATGAGATGACCCAGCTACGTTGAGTTCAGCTGCTGAACTAATTTGGACTAACTCGATATTGTTTGTGAGTAACGGTGGTACTGCCTCGTTGGGGTGGTTGGCATAAATTTCGGCGGCATTGTGCAAATTGTATTTTTTAGCCATTGCATTTACTGCAGCACCTTCTTTCACTTGTTTCATAGCAGCGGTCATCGATTCACGAGACCACCCCTGCCTATTTGTTTTCCTTTCATATATTTTACGCATGTCACACTACAAATACAATTTACAAAACCATCAAAATAATTTATGAACAGGTCGGGTAAGATGACGAGTTCGTCATTTTGTCCGCTTAGTGAATTCGTCAACTTAGCCGACCCGCCATTTTTTAAAGTTTAAGCTTGAAAATATATTTACTAAAAATATCTTCCAAGTTTAGTTATTAATTTACACATTAGAATAACACACAATTTAAGAAAAAAATTAAATTAAAACAATAGCACTTACCCGATTTAAATGTTTTTATATTTTCTTATCCTTTTGTTTCACAACCAATTTGCACGTAAACACATAGAATGATTTATCACAGCTAAAAAATGTCTGTTCTCGGGGATTTTTATTTTATAACGTATGGAACGCATGCGCAATACTATGTAAAAGAATGAAATAGTGCTACCTATGGGAAATTTCAAGAAATTAACGATTCGTCATCTTATCCGATTCGCTATCTTACCCCTCCTTCCCCTACGACTGGATATAGCACCTAAAGTACCCATCTTACATCTGCCGCTGCGGGTGAGATTGGAAATTTCATTAATAATTGTCGCCTACCGTTTCCAAGTAAAACAATAAATAAAACCTACAGGCAAATTGGAATTGCCAACATAGCCGAGAATAGTCGTCAGCATATTACACATAGCCGAAGGATAAACTAAAGTAAATCACCATTTTTTTTATTGCGAATTAATTATTTTTAGTTTATTTAAGTTAATGGTTTGTTTCCTTATTGATATCATTTATTTGTTGTTTTTCTTGGTTGTGGA
This sequence comes from Tipula vernalis, assembly GCA_958295665.1. Taxonomy (NCBI): domain Eukaryota; kingdom Metazoa; phylum Arthropoda; class Insecta; order Diptera; family Tipulidae; genus Tipula; species Tipula vernalis. The sequence continues at coordinate 41,705,307 of OY282560.1, forward strand.
ATATTCCACCACAAGCTTTATTCCGGTTTGGTTTTCCTTTTGTTTTGTTGTATATTTTTGGCTTCCTACTGGCCTATTCGCAAAGCTCTCCGTGCGCGACAGGAGAATAGTGCGCATTGGGAGCAGTTCTCATGCGAGATAAACACCCGATTGCTTACGCGTCAAGGTCATTAAGCAAACCGGAAACAAGTTATCCCCAAATTGAAAAAGAAGCGACGGCAATTAGATTTCTATGTAAAAAATTCCATACTTACAAAATATGGAAGGGAGTTGGAAGTGGAAACAAAACCATTAGCCCTTAGAGACAATATTTAAAAAAAGGCGATAGGATCAACATCACCGAGATTACAAAGAATTTTATTCGAAATTAGCCAATATAACGCAACAGAAAGGCACTTGTTATCAGCTCCGTAATTTGCAGCTTCCGCAAGTGCTCGTGTTACCTCCAAGTGGTTACCGCTGGTAATTAGATTGCTGATTTATTAGCTTCTAGGCCAAAACACGGCGCTAAAGAAGTCAACCTTAAATAAATCGCTCGGCTGGGTTAAGGTGTTATTCGTACCGTGCTGATAATCGACCAGACGGCGCCCATTTTAGAAACTAGCTCAGTTGCTAACGGTAGATACGGATACCTGGCACACTCTTGATTAAGTAGCCTTATCTGCCTTATCAGAAAAGAGTCCGGATCTCTAAGAAATCTGGAAAATGTAGACACGAAGACTCGGCTCTTTAGGCATGTCTCTAAGTCTACAACCATACAACGGGACATAAGCTGAAGCGAGTCTAGTCTCTCCACTCAGGTCACCAATCCTGAGCAAACCAAAACAAAACGGAACCAAATGACCTATAATACAAGGAGGAAGGCGACGGCCTGGAGGGCCCTCGATAAAATAAACGACATCTGGCCGGAAGACAGGACGGACAAAGATAGAGCTACGCTTGCGAGGGCAAAAACAGTTACCGAACCAAAGTCGGAAGGGCCTTCAGCTGGTTCACAGCTAAAAAGAATCAGATTGCAGGAAGTCCTAAAATCGCTAAGAGAACGAAACTCCAAGCTACTGCTATGATGCATTTCAATGAGGTCCACAAGGATCAGCTGGTTGTGGCGGTTATTGACCAATCCCAAGAGGATAACAGTATCACGCCCGCAAATTGGAAAAAGGTGGAAGAGGCTTTAGGCATCATAAGAATGTGGCCACAGGAATCAGGTGAAACTGACTGCATGTGCAGATCAGAGATCTCTACTGGTGTACAAGAAGGCAGTGGGGGGACTTGACGATGTATGACCCGGAACCAGCCCTTCAGAGTTCAGCGATCTAAAGGTGATACTCCAGATGCTGCAGATTGTCAACGCGGATTTGCCTACGCACAACTGCGAAGTTGCCAAGCCCGAGGAGTCAAAGGCTGATTACAGGTAAGCCGTTCAAATTTTAAATAGGGAGTCACTGATTACACTGGAAAGTACCAACGGTACCGATTACAAAACGCTGGAAAGATAAATAGAAGCTCATATTAGAGGCGCGATGCTGTCCGAAAAACTGTCAAAATCTCAACATGGTTATTGGAAGGGGGGATCTGTGGAGACTGCTCTTCATTCTCTTATACATTTCATTGAAAAATCTTTCGAGTGAGTACAGAGACTAAGCAATGGCAACTTTTTAGGATATTGAAGGGGCCTTTAATAACATACTTCTAGGGATATAATTCGGGCACTTTCGCATCTGGGGTTGGAAGAATCACTCAGGGTCTGAGTGGAACTGGCGAATTCCTGTTTGGGATTTGTAAGCAGAGGTACACAGGTGGCGTACTGTCCCCCTTACTTTGGAATTTGCAGGTGACCACCTTGAAGCCACTATCGTCCTGCTACTAAAACTGAGGGATAATGGCTTCAAGGTGGTTGCCTACGCGGACGATGTTGCTATTGGTTGGATGCAGTTCTGGGGCTGGGGGATTCTGTGAGGAACTTCTGATAAACATCTTCTTCCGTCTCCATATTCGCATATATACGGACAGTCAGGTTGCCATTAAAGCGCTTCAATTACACCTCCTCACGTCGAAAGTAATACAGAACTGTCTTTCATCACTTAACGAAATAGCAGGTCAATTATGGCAGGTCAGGGTGGTTGTCGGAGAGATTACAGAGCACTGTCTCATAGGCAGGCATACGAGTTGACTTGGATTCTTCTCAAATGACTACTGTCATAGTTGTGAAGTTCGAAGAGGATGAAGAGATAGTATTCAATCTTCTTTGCACATGTCCTCGTCTGGCCCGAAACAGACTAAAATTTCTAGTGGCAACCCTTTTAAATGACCCGAAGGACCTCAGTAGGATTGACGTCTCGAGTATCCAGCGCTTTGTTAACGGACTAGTTTTGTGTCTATCCCGGTCTTAGTGGAGCGCCACCTTAACCTAACCTAACCTAGCCTTGGTATTTAAATACAGGCATTGGATGTTGGTTGAATGACTATTCGTTTTTATAATGAGATAGAGTTAAGTTGTATTTGGTATATGATTAGTAAGTTAAAACCGATGGAGTTAGGATTAAATAGTGCGATTTATAAAGTGATAATAGTGCGATATATAACTGTGAAAGCGTTAGTTTTTTATAACTAATACAATGTTAGGTTTAAATTATTCTTAACATTCAATTATTTCTTTAGGTAGATTAAACAAACTATAAGAGTTAAATGTATATAAAAATGTATAAACCTTCAAAGTAACTATTTTACCATTTGTCAAAAAGGAGATTTTCAAGCAGTTGTTCACGAAACGCTCAACATTGCAACTATAAAGGAGAATGCGTCTTGAAGGGAATTGATTATCCAATTCAATAGATACGGATTTTCAACCACAGGAATTCTAAAATTCTTCAAAGGGACCGGTGAAATTAGTGTGCTTCTCTATATTGGAATTTCGTTGTAATAAATTTATGAAAATCAAAAATGTTCTTATTTCCCTTCCTTATCACCCATTTGGATATAGTGCATTTCTATATAACAAAATTCATATTTTACCGCACGAAAATTCGTTACGAAACTTGGTTATTCTGAAAATTTCGTTAAACTGGTGTTCGTTATAAAGAGAATTTCATTGTTTTGTTTCGTTTAGTGAATTAATATGGAAAGAATTGTAATAATGCACACTATAAATAACTTCTAAATTACATAATTTCGTTACAACATTCAACTCCATATTTATTTTGAAATCAAACAAAATAATATTAAATACTTCCTGTTTTGACTAGAAAACGAAAAACTATTTCTAAAAACTACCGTATACAATAATAATAAATAATAAATTATCCACACGCAGGTGGACACACGGGTATTACAGTTTCATATAAATTCACCCTCGCCTCCGTTATACCATATCGATTTCCTGCCTTACAATAATAAACACCAAATTGTCGTTTCTCTGTTTTAACTAATCGCAGTGTTATATCGGTCACCTCATCATCGCTTATGAATTGTGAAACAATATAAAAACGATTTGTAACTATAATACCCGGTTCATCTTCTTTTTCCCACCAAATTGCGGGCGCGGGAAATGCTTCGATATGACATAGAAGATCAGCCGGATGAAATATAGCTTGGCCTACATTCGGCCGTTTCACTTTAATGATTGGTGCAAATTCAACTTCTAAATTTATATTTCGTTTATCACTCCGACCCACAGCATTATCAGCGATACAGTAATATGTGCCACGATGTTCTTTGCGAACAGATGGAAATTTTAACACGTTACCATGATGCACAGCCGAGCCTATACAACGAGTTAAATTTTAAATATACATTTCAATAAAATATGCACGTTTGTATTTTTTACACGCAGGACCACTCACCTGTCGGTAAAAGTGTACTCATACTATTACGCCACATGATCGTTGGTGGCGGATATCCAGTTGCACTGCACACCATTTCCACTGCATCACCTTCAGTCGCGATTAACGACTGTGTCGAATTATCCAATATAATGGGTGATCGTAATAAATTAATTTCTGTTTGTGCTTCAATATATTCAGTCGATGATAGCTGCACTCGACATTTATAAATACCTGAATCGGTCTCTTGCAGATCATTTATTTTTAGTATGTACATAGAATTTTGATCTTCAAAATCTATACCAAAACGTGAATCATCAATTATGATTGATGCTCCAATTGTTAGAAAGGTTACATCTTCGCGCACTTTAATCCATTGCACATTGTAATCATCAATATAGTTAACGACACAATCGAGTTTCACTGAACCACCAATTTCACAGTATTGATTTTGTGTTATATACGATATGGACGGAGATCGTTGTGAAATAATCGGATAACCGGCTATAACGTACAATATCATCACAATATTGATTAGCAACATAATATAATTTTTTTTTTTTATTTATTTAATTTTAAATTGTACTAAATTATTTTTTCCTTTTATATTCGATCTATTATTCAATAAGAGGTTGCGAGCTAAACAAAATTAATTAGTTAGTCGACAAAAAATTTATGATATATGAGGTATACTATAAATATATAATAACAAACGTAAATTGTAATTCATGAACAATATAGAACACATAAAGAAACGATTTATCTACAAATACTACTTGCTTTTTTTTTTTTGTTTGTAAAACGTATTAATTAAACAAAAATCTCGCGGTATCGCATCTTTATTACATCGCATGCGCCTCGCAAATTTAAAGTTAATGAAACGGAAGGCACTCTCTCTCTATGGAATGTAGACTGTAATTTTTCTATTTAAATAGAGTCCATTCATAAACATTCGTCAATGTACTTTACTTAAATATGTACTTTTATATTTTAGATTGAGCTAATTGATAATCCGCGTTGTCATTGATTATATTAGATTATAGAATTATAGTAAGTATAACGTACGGCCGTCTCGAAGCAAGGTGATCCATAATAACTAACCCCAGTTATTGCAAATATGCAAAATTTATCTATCTGTAGTATGAGTCAGTTTTATAAACACTATACGTAATTTGTACACAGGTTAATTATTGGTTATAAAATGATGAATTAAATTTTTTTATGAAAACATCTTTATTAGTACCTTGTCGAATATGAATCTGCATCATATGTATAATATTAGCAGTGCCAAACTCAAAAAGCATAACGCTCACGCAGTCACTTTTGTATTTTTCAATTTTCCATCTGTTTCAGGTATTTCCAATCTGTGTACAGGTTTTTCTAGAACAAATACATAAGCAAATGTTGCCGTTTTTTAAATTATAGAACGCCAAAAGCAACCCAACAGCTTATAATTTCTAGGTTTTGTCCACGTTCACATTCTGTCTCTTTTCCCTCATTTAGGTTAACGCCTAATAACTTGAAACAATCAAGAAACTCTCAAGATTTCGTATAGTTTAAATATTTAAGTTTCTAGACTTTGAAACTATTTATATATAAATTCCTTAATTATAGTGGTAATGTTTTCGTTTATTACAGGTTTTGTTTATTACGCAACTAAAATAAATATTATGGGTGCTGATTGCAACTTTTTGTGGATAGTTAAGGCAGTAGTAATACATGCATAAATTTTCCCTGTAAGGCATTAAAATTCTCCACGCTAATTGGTTGAAATAGCTGTCGTGAGGTTTGTTATATGTATTTATATTTCCAAGTGAACCAGGAATTTAATGAAAACATCTGCGAGCGAAGGCAATCCCTACAATTTGTCTGAGACAAAATTTGTCAGATTAAATAAACCAACCGTCCAATTTATTATAGAAAAATTGGAAAGGAAATCTCGCCCAACAGAGATACCCTTTAAATTAAAGGTTTTATGTGCTCTTCACTTTTTTGGGCATTGTTCATATTCCGTATGTTCACTGATGGCCTTTTGACAGAAAATATCCGGATATTTTTGACAAATGTTACCCCCGCTACATGACATGAGTGAACAAATTTTGTACTTGACGTATAATTTTGGTATTTTAAACGTCAACAACACATTTTCTTTTTATTATTTTAATATTTTTAATATTTATGAAATAAAATACGGACCCGTGTTTTAGAACATCAGCTACGCATACATTTTCGCAAGAGGCTCTAGTCCGTGTACAAAATTGTTTGTTATTTTTTCATATGGAATTTGAGTAAATACGTGTCCAATAAAATTGCAAAATTGTTTGCAGTGCTATACAGGGGTTATTATTCACTTTCACTTCCGAACTACGCGTTTTCTTTCATTAGTGTATAGTCCTCAACCGATACGCAGATACACTATTTATTATACGAGTGCACCCATTATTACTTTTTTATTACAATCTTGGAAAAATTTCACTAATTTTATTTTAATTTCCCGTCATTGTATAAGACAATTTTTTTACAATCTCCGTCGGGCATACATTTAGCTGTTTGCTCGAATTCCCCGTCGGGTAAAGATAAGTTATTTAAAATCCCCGTCGGGCACAAACACAGTTTTTATTTCGTTTAATACTTTATTTTATTGTTAATTGAAATACTTTTCTTGACTATGGTTTTTTCCAAACAAAACCCTTTTTATTGGCTCCCAAAACAAATTATAATGGCAAGTATAAAATATTATGTTTAAGAATTATACAATGTATTGTATTTACAATGTATTATGTTTAAGAATTATACAGTTGACCGGGCCTAACCCGGCCTCTCCACCTGCAATCTACCGTTGAGTTATATGTACCATTAATATATACTCGTTTACTTTGACAGACACAAAGATAATCTCAGATCGCGATTTCAATTTCATTTTAGAAATGACATCAAATCAAAGCAAAATAATTCTATCTCACTTACACTTTCTGTTTCTTTTTTGTATTTCACGTTTATCGAGTTTGTACAACTAGATTACGATAGTCAGATTATGAAGCACCGCAAGGGCTCTTCCCGCGCAAGCCACTGGTGAGGCCTGGAGGCTCTCAGGCAGCGGGGGCCAGCAGAACGGCGATGGAGGACACCGATCAGCCATCGGTCGGACAAAAAAAGCATGCGGGTGGTGCCGGTGCTGGAAAGGAGGCTGAGCAGGGCCTTCAGAAGAGGCCTTCGGAAAAATCAAGGCACACATCGCCTGCCTGCAGATAAACCTGCATCATGCAAAGGCGTCTTCGGACGTCCTTTGTCGTAGGTTTATCTGCCAAAACATTAGCAGGGCTCTAATCCAGGAGCCATGGATGACAGGTGACCAGATTAGAGGTATACCAAATCAAGTGGGTAAGTTATCTTATCATAACGGAACTGAGAGTCCAAGAGCGGCTATTTTGGCCAGTTCGCAAATTAATTTTATTCCCATTTCAGAGTTCATCTCCAGGGACTTGGTTGCAGTAATGGTGGAGGTTCTGGGTGAAAGAGGCAAACAGGAGGCTATAATGGCATCCGCCTACTTTCATGGAGACTCAGAGTTAATTCCTCCACTTGAAGTTAGGCGGCTCATAGCTCATTGCAAACGCAATGGGCTGGCCTACCTGATAGGATGCGATGCAAATGCGCACCACACGGTGTGGGGTAGCACGGACATCAATAACAGGGCTGAGTACCTTTTTGAATTTCTGTTCTCAAATAACGTAGACATTGTCAATAGGGGAAGGAAACCTACTTTTATGAATGCGATTAGGCAAGATAGGTCCTAGATTTGACACTTGCTAGTCCGCATTTCAGCGACTTGGTCAAAAACTGGCTTGTGTCTGACGAGGCCTCATTATCGGATCACTGAGACCATGCAGCGGCAGGAAATCAGAATTCCAAAACTGACCGACTGGGGCTCTTATAGAGTCTCACTAGGATCAGAAATGCCCTCCGTTGTGGGGAACATATAGTAGAGTCTCCAGAGGGTTTGGAGATCTGTTCAAACCAGCTGCATAATTCTATACACTTGGCTTACGAGAACAGCTGCCCGGTTAAGCGAAGAGAGTCCACAAAGATGGTCCCTTGGTGGAACGGGACGCTGGGTAAACTGAGGAAAAACACGAGAAAATTATTCAACAAGCCTAAACGCACCGGTGAATAGGGCAAGTATAAGATGGCCTTGACGGAATATAATCTCGAATTAAGAAGATCCAAAAGGGCTACCTGGAGGAATTTCTGTGAGGGAATCAATGAATTGCCCTCTGCAGCTCGTCTCCAGAAAGTCCTTTCCAGGGATCATTCAAATGGTTTAGGACTTCTCCAGAAGCAAGATGGGAGGTTCACTGAAAACCGGAAGGAAACCTTAGAGGTACTGCTAGAGACCCACTTTTCGGATTCCGTAGTGGTAGGAGCCCAAGAGGACCCGCATGATCCCTCAAGTGAGGTGGCCTATGGGCCTCGCAGTAGGATCTGGAGTCTCTCTGGGAAAATTTTCACACCCAGCAAGGTGCGATGGGCTATTGGGTCTTTCAAACCTTTAAAATCCGCTGGAGAGGATGGTATCTTTCCAGCTTTACTTCAAAAAGGTATTGAGGAAATACTCCTCAGCTTGATCCAGATGTTTCGGGCAAGTTATGCTTTTAACTATATTCCGAAACTGTGGAGGAAAGTAAATGTGGTCTTTATACCAAAGGGGAGGTCGTCCAGACACCCAGGCCAGGGCATATCGGCCAATTAGCCTCACATCGTTTCTATTGAAGACGATGGAAAAATCCTGGACTATCAAATAAGAAGTGAGGTCCTTGGAAAGAATCCGCTGCATCGGGATCAGTTTGCGTATCAAACAGGTAAATCCACTGTGATGGCCCTTAGCGGTCTAGTCACGAGGATCGAAAAAGCAGTGACATTTAAAGAAATTGCCCTTTGTGCCTTTGTGGACATTGAGGGGGCGTTTGATAATACCTCCTATGGATCTATAGAGAGGGCAGAAATAGGAAAAAGGGTTCCGCTTTCTACAATTAAGTGGATCCGTTCCATCCTGGAACATCGTGAGATCACTGCCAGACTAGGTGGCGAGTCAGTAACCATCAAGGCGGTAAAGGTCTGTCCCCAAGGAGGCCTACTATCTCCTCTTTTGTGGTCATTGGTCATTGACGGACTACTGGTCCTTCTGAGTAGCCATGGGTTTGATGTCCAGGGCTATGCGGATGATGTGGCTATCATAATCAGAGGCAAGTTTGATGAGGTCATTTCTGATCGCATGCAAAATGCACTCAATATAATATGGCAGTGGTGTTACCAGGAAGGACTCAGTGTCAATCCAAACAAAACTGTCATTGTTCCTTTTACGAGGAGGAAAAAGCTTGCGCTTAAGCCCCCTCGTTAAACGGTACTACTGTTCCTTTACCAGCGAGGTTAAATATCTAGGGGTTATCCTAGATCAAAAACTGAACTGAAACCAACATTTGTTGAAAGTTCAAAATAGAGCCACCAAGGCTTTCTGGGCCTGTCAAAGACTCTATGGGCGTACTTGGGGACTACAACCAAAAATGATCTACTGGTCATTCCTTACAATCATTAGACCTATGGTCACCTACGCATCGCTTGTATGGTGGCCTAAAACTGAGCAGAAGGCAACGCCAACCTTATTGAATAAGGTTCAGCGTATAACCTGCATCGGTGTTACGGGCTCAATGAAATCATGTCCAACCGCGGCGATGGAGTCACTTCTAGGACTCACACCGTTACACCTGCATGTTAAAAAGGATGCTGCAATTATGGCTCTGAAAATGCAGGCGGAAGGAAAAATCAAAGCAGGCAATACGGTGGGTTATCTGGAAATCCTTAAGGAATTTCAGACAGACCCTACCATAGGAATGCCTTCCGACTGTATGCCAGCTAAACTGGACTTCCACAAACCATTCTATGTGTTAGGTTACCTGACCGGGATGTGTTGAGTGCAGGTGGACCATCCTTTGAGCGAGGGTCCCTGGTATGGTTTACAGATGGATCAAAAACGGAAGATGGGGCGGGGATAGGAATACACGGGAGTGGCACTACCCTCTCGAAGTCCTTGGGTACCAATGCTACCGTTTTTCAAGCAGAAGTACATGCTATAGAACTTTGCGCTAGGATAGGTATAGCAAAAGGCCTAAACGATGCAAATATTTATATTGTAACAGACAGCCAATCGGCCTTGTAACACGCAAGGTAACACTTATGTGAGTGCCAGGTCATACTGGAATCGAAGGAAACGAGGCAGCTGATGGCCTCGCCCGTGAGGGTTCTGCCTCTCCATTTATTGGACCAGAACCCTTCTGCGGCGTCACTAACCTACCTTAGAGCAGCGGTAAAACGCTGGGAGGATGTTCAAAAGTCCTCCTACTGGCGCAGAATTCCATGTTTACGACAGGCGAAGAAATTTATATCACCTTCGTCTGTCAGGGTTAAGGAGTGTCTTGAACTTAGGAAACCTGAGTTGAGGCTGCTTACTGGCTTCCTCACAGGTCATTTCCCCTTAAGGTATCACCTTAAGAAGATGGGCCTAGGTACGACAGATGGATGCCGCTTCTGCAATCTGGAAGCGGAATCAGCGGAACATGTTCTGTGCCATTGCCCAGCCATTTTCCAGCAAAGATTGCAACATCTAGGAGGGAGAACAATGAGCCCGGATAGTATGTATCTTGTACCGTCCAGTAGTATTATCAGATTCATTAAGAGCCTGAATATTGACTGGACGGATAATTAAGTAGGGTCCAGCACAATAGATCTTTTAGGTCGCAGTGCGAGGTGGCTTATCGCCCACATGGCCATTCAATCAATAAGGTGGTTGTAGTGATTTTCTCAGTGCGTCAAGTTTTCAAATCCTTGTTAATGAACGCTTTATCTACGCTGTCTCTGCGCCGTTCAACTTTTTGACAAAATCCGATTGTGGAATGAATTGTTTATCGAGCTCAATTAATTGACCAGGGATCCTTAATGTTGTTCTGTATAATAATTCGGCTGATGACGTTTGAAGTTCCTCTCTTAATGTATAGCATAAACCCAATATAATTGCTGATAGACTCTTGGTCAAGTCATTTCTATTGTGACACATAACAGCCGTTCTGTGTTCTGTCTGTACGATGTCATCTTTCTATCATGTCACTGTACGTGTATCTTTCTATCATGTGTTGTAGCTCATTATTCGTTTGTGTTCGAATACCAGAAATTTAGATAATTCTTTAAAGATTTGTGAGTGGAATTGTGCTCTTTGATCAGTTACAATTGATTATGCGACGGCAAATCGAGCTACCCACGTTGAAAATACCGAAAATGCGACTGTAGCAGCGGTAATGTCGGGAAATGGGATTGCTTCCGGCCATCGAATGTATCTATCGATACAGAGAGTTATGCAGTATCCCTGATTGTCTGAGATTGGAAGTGTACCAATAATGTTGAGGTGAACTTCAGTGAAAGGCTGCGATACTAGATCGAATTCACCAAGAGGGGATTTTAAATTTTTGTCAAGCTAAACAATTTTGAGTCATAATTTTAGCATCTTTGTTAATTGAAGCCACAAGCTGTATCGAGGGATGGGCTTTCCGGCGGCGAAGCTCTTCGAAAAAATGGTGGAATTGCGATTACTTTTCCTCTCTTGGTGTTCTTCTTGGCTTCGGCGGTCGCCTATTATTTTATGTGCCTGGCTATCTTCTTGCATTTGGCGATGCACGATTGCGTAACTAGTGCGCTTGCCGTGGGTCAGGGCTTCACCATTATTATGCAATTTCGCTGTACTTTTTTATTGAATGCGCGCGTGCACATATCACGTCATAGTCATCATTTATAGGCCACTGTGTTAGAGTAATTGTCTATAATAGTATGGTATAGATAGCTAATGGTTATTTCTAAAACTGCCATATACCTCTTCGGGTATTTCCGGACGGAAATTGTGATTATTTATTTAACGGAAGTTAGTTTTTTTATTTGCTCAAGCAACGATGTTGCTCGTCGATTAATTTACACTGATTGTTTTTTCTTTGGGAAAACATTAGCCCTACCCTCAAACTTTTGTTTTGCCCCGCGACTATCTCCGTATTATTACACCATTTAAAATAGTAATACTACAGTGCCACAGAAGAAAGATTAACCTTTCGGTAAAGGTTAATCTTTCTTCTGTGACAGTGCCTAGGTAGTCGACGAACCACAATATATGACATTGGCAGCGATGAAGTTTAAGTGGAATTTAGGTTGATACCGCCACAAGTTTAGTAATTATGATAATTTTCAACCTTGAGATTTATCCGTTTTGGCGTCCCCGAGCAGAAAATTTGTGCTACGAAATGGTGTCTGTCGGTCTATGGCTTTAAAAGAAAGTTGTGTGTTGGCCACACTTATTTTCTGCTTGTCCGTTCGAATCTGTCGGCGAGAAGCTACTGTACCTTTATAAGAATGTAACGTTTTCTTCTTTATAAGCTCTGAAAAATTGGAGTGGCTTACAGCCGAGCGGGAGTCAGCAAGTAATTGAAAATACCGGGACAACATCAACAGTCAGTCTTCGTAAATTGCTTGGTTCCTGCTACTTGTTCTTCGAGATCCTCCAATCTGATTGATGTGGCTTTTTAAATATGTCTATTATCCTTATTACACCCCGGAGTGTGTTCTTAAACTCTGCATTGTAGCAATATTGTAACCAAAAAGCGTAATTTTCTACCCTGCTAAATGCTGCCTTTCTAGCTGTCATTATTACAATATGGTTACAATGTAAAGTTTATGAACACACTCCAGCTACTTCGATAATACACATAGAATAAATAACTTATTGGATCCTTCAAAAATGGCCAAGTAAAATTTGTTAAGTAATTTTTGATGATACTGTAAAGCAGAGATTATAGGTAATAATTTTAAGTTGACTGAAACGCAAAAAAATCCTTAGAATTAATTTATTCGACTTTTCACCAAAAAATAACATAAAAAAGAAAAATTAATTGATCAATATGTACTTAAACATGATTAGTATGAAATTTATAATGGGACCGTTACTTCTTGTATGGATAACTTTTGCTTCGATACCGTGCCACAAACGCATTTATATCGAACTTCCGTTTACATCCAGTATAATTCATGAAACGTATTTTACCAAAAATGGGCCGCTCAGCCCATCCTTGATCATGTATCCCACCAATTGACCACATACATCCCACATACCCATTAGGATCACGCCCATCTAAACTGTAACGATCATTTAAGTAGATCGCTATTCGTAATGCTTCTTCGGGGCTCTCAGTCCATTCGAGTATTTTTTTCGCCCAATACATTCGCAAAAAACCATGCATTTTCCCCTCATTGCACAGTTGAATTTGAGCGGCATTCCATAAATCATCGTACGTTAAAGATTTTTCCAACTCATCCAATGTATACAAATATGTTCTCTTATCTTTCTTATGATCGTTTAGAGTTGTTGCGGCCCAATTCGACAGCCCTTTAAGATTATCGTAGTGTTCATTGTAATAGCAAAAGTTATCGGCTAATTCACGTCTTACGATGGCCTCTTCACAAAATGCTGCGACACTTTCTGAGTATTTTGATTTGAATTTTTGTGCGGTGAGTATACAACGCTGCACTGAGATTTGACCGAAATGAAACCAGGGGGACAAATTTGATGATGCATCGATTAACGGGTCATTACGTTTTGTGTTGTAAATTTTAAGGCGTTTTTCACAAAAATCTTCTAATACTTTCACCGCAGCTTTATATCCAGGTTGGGCCCATTTTACCTCATCTATTGTACGGTCAACATCGAGCGAATCAAGAAGTTTTGACCAGTTGATTGTTTCTGATTTTACATCACCTGTATGTGGATGTTTTATAACTGGTGGAAATTGTGTAAGATATGTGTCTAAGTTCTTGTTGATTTTATTCCGAATTGTCCGTGCTGCGTATTCCTGTTTGTCAGATGCTATCCAAACTGGGACAATATTATGGGCATCGACTTGGCATAATGGTACATCCTTTGGCAGATTTTCCTTAACCGAATCGACCCAAGACCTTGGTACTCGAAGTGGACTAAAATCGCATACCACCCCACCCACTTTTTTTTCTTTTACAAATTTTGGTACTTGTGTTCCCGCATCTCCTTTCAGCATAAAGAATTGTATATTCAAGTCGCAACACTCCTTTACTAACTCTTCAATACCGGCCAACATAAATTTGAAATGACGTATTGTGGCGTCTAGAAATTTGGGCACAAGACAAAAGCATACGTACAGTGGAACCTTATTCTTCATGGCTAATTTTTGTGCAAATAAAAATGCCCAGTTGTCTTGTACTCTACAATCCCGTGACATCCAGTATAAAATCCCGTTTGAATTTTTCATAACCTCTTCGACTTTGGTTAATATGCGGACTCTTTTCTTATTAAACTGAAAATCTAGTACGGATTCAGCTTCGTTTATTCGTTCCATTTGCAGACTGTCTACCAATCTGCAGAAGTTTGATTGACCAGAGGATGATTCGAGTTTAGCTTTTTTAGATGGTGGTGGAGAATTTGATTTCTTTTCCATTTTGTATTGTTACATTTACACATTGAATAAACATACAATTTTTTTTTATATTTCCTTATTAACGCACAATATAAACAAAATTCACCTGCGATGTTTGTTTATAAACGAAAAATCTCTAAACTGTCAGCGTAACTCTACTTTTGACAGATAATAGGCTGGGTGAGTTCGGTTTTTGAATTCGACGGCGAATATACATTTTGGTAGGAAATAAACACGCCGATTTTGAGGTTATCGCAGTTCCTGTGATGCAATTTTATTGGCCTTATTTGCACGCAATTTAATTAAATAAACATATAATTTAATTCTTTTAAATATTTTTTATTACATTTTACTTAAAATAATAACATCTGGAATTACGTTTGTTTCTGAATCACTGGTTCATTCATAAATCCAATCTGAGTTTGCTGGGGTCCATGCGACTAATTCCTCATCTTTGAACCATAAGGCGATTTCCTTGTTAGCTGATTCAACTGCATCCGATCCATGGATGATGTTGCGGCCAACCTGAATACACAAATCACCACGAATTGTGCCGGGAAGTGAATCAGCGGGATTGGTAGCTCCTAACATTTGACGACCAGTTTTGACAGCATTAAGACCTTCCCACACCATTGGTACAACAGCGCCAGAGCTCATATACTTAACAAGACCGGGGAAAAATGGACGGGATGATAAATCGGCATAATGTTGTTCCAAAAGTTCCTTGGTCGGCTAATTATCGAGAAAATATAAAATTAAAATAAATGCCACTTGTATTCAAATATGGCGACATAGAAACAGCGTGTACAAAAAGTCACCTTTACACTATCAGTTTTATTCTACGTTCATAACTAAATTACTTACCCAAACAAATTTCAATGCAACCAATTTAAATCCTTTAGCTTCAAAACGCTTAATGATTTCACCGACGAGTCCACGTTGGACACCATCTGGTTTAACCATAATAAAAGTTCTTTCTTTTGTTTCAACCATGACTGAGGATACTAGTGAAAATAATGCCAAGAGCGTAACAATCATATAAGCACTACGACACGATGCAATGCAAACTGAGGAAAATTTTAAAAAATTAATTAAATCGCTTCGTACTTTTTACCACACGCACACACAGCTGCAAGTTATTTCTATACAGACACGAGCAAGCACAATACACTCATCGTTTACCGTTACTTACGATTATATGACACGAAAGCTACAGATGACAAGGCAAGTAGAATTCATTTTGCTTTGGCGTGGTGTGCAACATACATACATATATGTATACAACTCGCATGCGTTGTTTTATAGAATTTACAATCCAGCAACGTGTCTATAGTATCGCGATATTACGTTATTTTGTATGACATTTTTGTCTTACACCTACTCTCCACCTGCCATTAAAATCGAGTTATACCATTAAAATTCGAACAGTTGCTAGTGGAGACACGAAATTGCAACGACTTGCCATATGTCATACAATCATTTGCTGCCAAGAAGGCATAACTTGATTGTATACCAAAATTTTACATTTCTTGGCTGGATTAAAAAATATTGTTACCAGTTTCGAATGGAAGTTTTCTAATTTATAGTTAGAAACTTTTTTTACAAAAATTTGTTGTGGCACAAAAAAAAATAAATTTTTGTTGAGATATTTTTAAAGTCATACTTAAAAATATGGCAGCCAAAAAAGAATCATTAAAATACATATACGTGTGACTATCTTTTTTGCAAAAATTTTTGCAGAATTTCTTTAAAATATCAAAGCGCAAATGATTTCTAACCGTCAAATTTATTGTATGTTTTCCTCACCCGACGCCATTTTTTATATTTTTGTTACAAGATATGGTAATTGTAATGGTAAAATTTATGTCAGGTGGAGTAGCCGGGTTAATATCTACAACTACACCTTCCAACATTTTTTGGATTTTTTTTAACATTGGTGTTTCGACACGCAGTCTACACTAAAAAGATAAACATTTTCCATCTCTCTTGTATTATATTCTAAAAAGTTACTAAATGTTTTTGTTGTTGTATTATTTTTGGTAACTTTTTTAGAATAAATATAACACAAGATAGATGGAAACATTTTATCTTTTTAGTGTGTAGACTGCGTGTCAAAAAGCCTGAAGTCTTTTAGCATGCGGCTACCTTAAGAAGTGAATGTGTTGGTTGGGTCCTGCGTAGAGTTCGGTTTGGTTGGTATTTCGTTCAATCTATTTGGTAGTTGATCAGTCTGTGGCGCTTCTATTACTACGTTTCCATGATGGAGTTAACCGGGATTAACGTGGATTATCTTATCATGTATCATGTTTCCATGATAGAGTTAACCTAGGTTCAACTCGGTTTATGTGCATGGAAACGCGTATTAGGGTAGAGTTTCGTTAAATCCAAATAAACTCGACGAATCTTGTTTGTTTGAGTTAGATTCTATCTGTCAAACATTTTTTAAAATTATAAATGGCGCATCGCATATTACTAAATATATTTCCTTAAAATAATTTAAAAAAATACACAAAAATGTCGTTGCCAACGTTATGACGATATATCAAATCGAAATAAACATTTTGTTTTTGTTCAATACGCAATTTTATTTTTTTATTCTATCGAAATATTTTTCTTCAACTCTAAATCCTAACTCTGTTCATGGAAACGGTATGGGTTAGCGCCGCCATATTTTCAACTCAACGAAACCTAAACCTGTTTGAACTCGGTACATGGAAACGTAGTAATGGAAACATGTCGAGTTTAGGATCTTCGTTAAGTTTCTTAATCCAACTTAACTCAACGAAAGTAGTAGGGTTAGAAGGGATTCTATCTGTCAAAAGCGAAAAAAACAATTATACCAATTCAAAATGGAATTGCGAGTATTCTTTTCTCTCCATAATACTTTATAAATCATAAAAATCACAATAAATGTTAAATTGAAAAATTTCCACCATACAAATGAAATTTCCAAAAGTGACTTTAAATTGTTGTGAAATGTCAAATTACACTAGAATTTATAATTGCATGGAAACAATATGGATTAGCGCGGCCATGTTATTAACTCAACAAAACTCTTAAACCGGGTTAACTCTGTCATGGAAACGTAGTATATGAAACATGGTTTAAGCCAATTTGTTGAAACTATCGATTCAATGTCTTTGATCAGAAGCGTAAAATATATTTCGTTGCGTGTGGAAACCTGGGGTGAGATGTTGTAACCATCACGTTTTTCGCTTCGATGCATTTTCGATAGAATAACGGTATTTTAGAAGAAAATTGTTTTAAAATTTTATATTTTTAACAAAGCAGTACAGTTATTCTATCGAAAATGCATCGAAGTGAAAAACGTGATGGTTACAACATCTCACCCCTGATGTCGATTTCGATTCACCTTTTACCAAATCTTTAAAAGATCACTTTTTAGGCTGTGTGAATCGAACAGTTGCTCCGTAATATATATGTCTGTGTGTTTTTGACGTTTATATAAACATAACCTAATTTTTATAAAAGATCGATACTCTATAAAAACAACTTAACATATTCTAATGTTATAATACATAACAACATAACAACAACAAGTTAATTCTTTAATATAAAATATTTACATAAAAATAAACAGAAACACAAAATATAACACAAAACACAATGACGCTTTCAAAATGACAGTTATATTTGTATTTGTGTTTGTAAATCTGCCAAAAAATCGAGATTCGTAAAACAACAACAACTTTGCTCGATCGAGCGATTTTCTTGGCGAATCGAACAGTTTGACAGCAGAAAGAGCAAGCCGGCTTGCTCTTTTTTGGTGAATCGAAAACCACATGAATGATTCTTCGTCTACGTCTGTTCGTATCAAGACGAATTCATATGTTGATAAATCTTTAAATCTTTAAAGTGCTTATCATACCAGACGCCTCGCCTCAAAATTTTTAGTTATCACAAATGTGAAGCTAAGTAAGACCATTTACCTGGTACGGTTCGTACCAGGTGTGCACAATTTATTACACAAAAAAAAAATATGAAAGTTCGTGTTGATCCATAAAAATGGACGTCGGTTGTCACCAAAAAAGCTAAAATTTTAGCTTCATTTATTTCAAAAACTTGCTAATGAAGCAATAAGAAAATTTCATGTCTTCCTGTTAGCAATATCATACACACAATTTTTAACACTTTCCGGCAGTTTTAAAGTTTTCGATAGTTTTTGATAATTTTTGACATATGAGGAGTGTCTGATCAAAAGTCGCTATTTACATTTTCCAAAATGATATTTTTTTTTTCTATCAGGGCAGAATTTTTTAAGTGAAATAGACCAAAAGTGGCTATTTCCAGCATGGACCAAAAATTGCCAATTTCTCTAAGAAAAATATTCTGAAAATTCTTGATTTTGGTCAAAACAAGCTATTTACTACAAAAAAGTGATCAAAAGTAAGTAGCAAAAAGTAAGATGTAAATAGCGACTTTTGATCAGACATTCCTCATATTTTCACAGTTTTTGACGACAATTTAAGGTTTTTGACCTATTTTTGACACAATTGTCGAAAAGTCAGATTTTTTAGCGTTTTACGCATAGTCTAAATATTTACAGAGGTATATGTATTTCAAACAATCGACCTGTCGCCATGTTTCTTTTTTTTGACGCCATTTCGAGTTATATATTTCGTAACGTGGACTCCGTTTGGTTGAGATTTTTGTTAACAGTCGTTGAATCTTATTTCCATTTCCAAAACCTAAAAGCTAAAACTATTCTTATGAACCAAAATCAATTCGCAAAAAAATACCCAAATTAACTCTAAATGACGTCACATTACACGTGCTTTCAACTGTCAAACATAACTCGTTTTACCCATCTCTAACGCATGTACAGCATACTTAAATTTGCCTCCGACGCGCCAAGCTCGGTGTGCTTTAAGGCGGACAAATGCCAAAAGACTTTAGGTTTTTCGACACGCAGTCTACACTAAAAAGCAAAAAAATGTCCATCTCTCTTGTGCTATATGTTGTTGTATTATTTCTGGCAACTTTTTTAGAATATAACACAAGAGAGATGGAAACATTTTATCTTTTCAGTGTAGACTGCGTGTCGAAAACCCCGAAGTCTTTTGGCATGTGCCCGCCTTCTTCAGCCTCAATACGAACCAATCATGCGAATATCCGGACAGAAATAATATCGTGATAGTGAACAGAACTATAAACATTTTAGAAACAGCGCATCCACAATGCAACTTTATACTTTTAACTTTCAGGATTGTGCTGGATTTTAAAAATGTTCAACAATACAAAACGAATACATAAAACAATTTTTTTGTCAAAATAAAATCCATACAATCCTGTAAGTAAAAGTTATTGCATTATTGTGAATGCGCTGTAAAAAATTTTTAAAATATAGTTTTTTCAAATGTATACTATAGCTATACTTGTATTCACAACTTTTGGATATACATATGTATAAAATAAGGCGAAATGAAATGAAATATGTATGAACGTATTCTGAATTTTGACCGTTTTTCTATTTTTTGTGGTTAAAGTTGTATGCATTAAAATATATTATAAACATACAGACCTATACAAAACAAAATTAACAAAATTTTCCATTATAATTTACCTTGAACTTCATTCGTATTTCGCATATTCACATAAAATCGTCTGTAAATAAATCGACTATAGCCGAGCCCACACCGATCGCATGTCCGAATCGAGAAATGTGAAAAATATATCGAAAAATTTTCCAAATAAATTTTTACTTATAAAATGGCGTTTTGTCAAACAGAAAGGTCGTCGTGAATTTTATTTTGTTTTTAATTAAAAAAAAATCAGAAGAAAATAAAAAAAAAATTGAAAATTAACAAATCAAAAACTAATAAACGAAATTTTTAACTAATACAGTGTGATATAGTAGAAAATATAGTTATTACATTATATAAAAATTAGTGAATTTTCATAATAAATCAATTGAAGTGAACTAAATACATAGAAATAAACACACATCTACACAAAGCATATCGTCGAATATCGCGTAAAATGCAAGGACAACAACAAATTGGATTATCTGCGGCAGGACAACAACAACAACAGCAACAACAAAGCATTGTTAGAGGAAATGTTGTTTTAAAAATGAATCAAGTGACAAATGTTAGCGAAGTGAACCAATTATCATCGGTTGGTAAGTGATTAGAATGTTTGAATGGTTTTGAATGTAAAATTTACTATATGTATTTACAATCAGCTTCGTACCACAAACAAAATCAATAGAGTTTTGTCATGTTGGCTTGAGCCGCGACAAGCCTTGTGTTATCATATATGTATATTTCAAATATGGACTCAAAATAGCTATTGCTGATTGGCTATATAATTAAAATCCGAAAATTCGAAATGGGGATTTTAATTTGGTGTTTATTTATTAACACATTGTTTGCGCGACGCGTAAAAATAATTTGTTTTTTAAATAGATTAATAGCAGAATGAAGGAAATTTTACTACATATTGTACTACGGTTTGTTGCTGCCCTATCTTATATACATAGTACAAACATCCACATAACAATTGATTAGATATGTAAAGGGCAAGATCAAAATAATAATGACAAATTGTGCTTATCACAAAATGCACCCCATTACAAAACGCTCGACTACAATGTGTTAAACAAATTCACAAAACAGTTTTTCCACCATCAACAAAATTGCATTTGTGTACGTACGCGCAAGAAAATATCAGTATCGATTTTTGTTTTCTTTGGTGATGGTGGTTCTGTGCAGATTACGTCAAATGTAACAGTGTAACGATGTGTGAACGACGATTGTGTATATAGTAATTAGAGAAATATCCAAACACCACAATTTTCTAATATTATGCCATTTTCTCTTTTTAGGTTTGCTTGAATTGGCGCACCGAGAATATCAAGCGGTTGATTATGAGAGCGCAGAACGGCATTGTATGCAGTTATTTTCTCAGGATAGTAGTAATACGGGTGTATTGCTGCTGTTATCATCGATTCATTTTCAATGTCGTCGTTTAGATAAATCGGCATACTATTCGACGCTTGCGATTAAACAAAATCCACTGTTAGCTGAAGCCTACAGGTATTATAATAAGCACACAATACATAAACACGTAGATAAAATGTTTTATCAAGTTGCTTGATGTATGATCTCAGCTTTTTTTTATAATGAACGACAGAAATTTGTCCCGCATTTAACAAACAGTAATTTTGTAAATTTGGTTCATTAAAAACGTTCAGATCACACATGGTGAGCATGTTCCACGAAAATTATATACCGGAATGGTTATTTCTACATTTATTTTTTAATGGGCTGTAAACGACCCAATTTGATAAACCAAAGTCATTTGAAATCTATCAGTCTCAATGTCAACACTGCCTGTCCTGCGCATCACATATGAGACACAGGCATTTAACCGAGACGCTTATGCATTATGTGACACATATTTAATGATATTATGTCTCACATATAATGCACAGGCGTCTCTGGGAGAAAGAAATATAATAACTTTCTGGAAACCTAGTGTTTTTGTTCTTATATAAAGTGATTAACAAGCAGTAGAAATATTTAGCTAAATCTGAATTTGATTTTACTTTACATCTTTCTTCTGATTGTCGCTGTCTGAAAATATGCATTCTAACAAGGTAATAACATAATGTTTAAATATAGAATAGATCATATTTCAACATTGTAATCGAATACAGTAAAGGATTTTACACAGCTATTAGCTGTAATTTAGCTGGAGTATTATTCTGTCTAATTTATTAAGTGTTTCTTAATTATGTTAAATGAGAAATATACAATAATAAGTAATCAGAAACACGTGATTTCTTTTATTATTGTTGTCAACGGAATTCTGTACATATTAATTAAAACCAAGCAAATGCATTCAATTTTTGTTTTTAGTTTGGTATTATTCTTACAATCCGTGCGATAATAATCTGCTTATCATATCAGTTCCAAAAAATGAAAGAAAATGTGTTTTGTTTAAATTTGACACTAAGCGGTCTTCGAAATGATAACACCTTTCAAAAATAATCATGATAATTAAATCATATGATTATGTATTACGTTTTTTCTTTTGGAATTTTTGTTGACCTATCTACTGAGATCATGAACAAACAACACAAATACACCTATTTTATGTTTTGTTACCAATTTATTTATTAATACATTTTTTTTTTGTTGAATTTTAGCAATTTAGGCAATGTGTATAAAGAACGTGGTCAATTGCAAGAAGCACTAGAAAATTATAGACATGCTGTACGTCTAAAGCCCGATTTTATTGATGGATATATAAATTTAGCTGCAGCATTGGTTGCCGCGCGGGATATGGAACAAGCTGTACAAGCATATGTTACAGCATTACAATACAATCCTGTATGTATATTTTATCGTTGTATTTTTGACTTTTTTTATTTATAAGTTAACTAATAAATTTACTTCTATTATGGTTCGCGCCCATTAAGTCGAAAAGTACTATGCACATATGATTAGGTTTGTAAGGTATTTTTCGACGAAGAGTTTACGAATAGGGGGAATTAGCGTATTTCCTTGACAAATTTACAACAACAATTGCGTAGGCTAAATCCCCGCAAGAATAACATTAACAAAAAAAAAATTGGGTTTAATTAAACATAATTCTAATTCTTGGTTATGATACCTGCCACCAGAGTCAGATTACATATTAAATTTTTATTTTATTTCGAAAGGTTGGCTTTTATCAATTAAATCAAATTGGCTATTTTCTTGGAAAAAAATAAACCCAAAATAATTCGAAAATTTTGGTCATTTTCGATTCGTCTAGCCACTCTCTGAAAAAGCAATCTGTAAAGTGAAAAAGTAATGTCGATTTCGATTCATCTTTTACCAAATCTTTAAAAGATCACTTTCTATGCTGTGTGAATCGACCAGTTGCTCCGTAATATATATGTGTGTGTTTTTAAAGTTTATATAAACATAACCTATAATTTTTATAAAAGATCGATACTCTATAAAAAACAACTTAACATATTCTAATGTTATGTACATAACAACCACAAGTTAATTCTTTAATATAAAATATTTAGATAAAAATAAACAGAAACACAAAATATAACACAAAACACAAATGACGCGTTCAAAATGACAGTTCTATTTGTGTTTGGGTTAGTAAATCTGCCAAAAAATCGAGATTCGTAAACCAACAACAATTTTGCTCGACCGAGTGACTTCTTGACGAATCGAACAGTTTGATAGCAGAAAGAGCAAGCCGGCTTGCTCTTTTTTGGTGAATCGAAAACCACATAAGTTTCTCTACGAAACGAACAATATAATCGAATTTGCTCATTTTTATGTACATGTGCGTGTGTTTGACGTTTAAAATGACAGTACTGAGTATTGATATTATGTCGATTTCTTTTTGCCATTTCAAATTTACAAATTGACGATTTTTATGTTTTGATTGGTGATAATAAAATGTCCTAGCAGGCATCATTCCTGATTTGTACATTTCAGTCACAAAACAAAAATATTTTTAAGCCAGATGAAACTTTAAGTTTCCGACAATCTTCCAATTCACTACTTAGTTTTGGTGCTAAAAAACAATGAGCAAGACACCACTTCTTGAGAAACACCAGGTCTTCAGCAAAAGTTATCAACTTAGAATTAAACTCAACATAAAAATAGAATTTAAGTAAATTAAAAAAAGCAAAGGACCTAGTACTGAACGTTGCTGAATGTTATACCACAGAAGAAAGATTAACCAGAATAGACATTGCGTGGATCAAATTTTTTTTTCATCTTACCTTCTTTTTTGGACTTTGAAGTATAATTATTTTCGAATATTATGAATTTTTTGAATATTTAATACAAATTATGGTGTCAAAACAAAACTTGTCATATAATATCACTAACTATACTGTTAAGGATTCTTAATTTTTATTATTTCAAATAAAAACCAGTAAATCAAAGAATACATAACCCAACTTTCTCTTACCTTCGGCAAATCAAGGTCAAAAAAATGAGTCCAAATTTTTCCATACAAAAACAGCGTTATGACTGTTCTGGTTAATCTTTCTTCTGTGGTTATACCTTGACTCAAACCATCATTTATTTTAGTAACCTGAGGCCGTTCAGGTAAATAGGGTCGAAACCACTGCAAAGTAACACCACGGACACCAGGAAAGGAAATATTTTTTTAGTAAGGTATTATGATTTACCATATCGAATGCTTTTTTCAAATTACAAAAATAGAGGCAACCGATCATCTGTGATCCAGAACTTTGTATACAAATTTGTAAATTCTAATAAAGCATTTTTGGTACTTATAAATTTCTTAAAACCGTACTGGTTATTCGAACTCTTAAATGGACTAGTTTTACAATAATTTTACCATATATAGAGAGCAATGAAATTGGTCTGTAATTAACAATTTTTTTTTTAAATGCATTTGTTGGAATAGCAACTGCTTCTTTTAGTCTGGAAGGAAAAATACCGGAAGAAAAACTGCAATTTACAATGTATGAAAAAATATCAAGAATAAAATAATTTCTTAACCAAGAAATTACTAACCTCACCATTGGCCGATGTGCAAGACGGTTTGAGCTGAGATATGATGTTCAAAATTTCAAACAAATCAGTTTCCGAGAAAACGCAATTATTTTAATTCCGAATTATTATAAATAAGATCAAAACTTCTAATTTGGCTTAATTCTTCGCGTTCACTAAAAGTTTTGAAGTATTACCATCAATGCATTATTTAAAGCGTGTAATGAAACAATCATAAGTTCCGGATATATTCGTTCGGGAATACCCCTAGAGCCAGAATTCCGATACGAAAAAAATGTTTCCAAATTCAGAAAGAGCGTAACTCGAAATTTAAGGATCCATTACTACATCAAAATCTTCAAATTCCCGTTTACGACAAACCAATATTCGATCGACGATATGTTGAATGGGTTGGGGTAACTCTAAAAAAGGATCATTGTTAGTTTTCTTATAGAATTAATTCATAAGAACTCCAGCTGGCCAAGAAGTTGAAGACATCAATTGGTCAAAAACAGTAACTGAAACTCGTTATTTTAAATGAAGAGAAATCTTGTTTATAATTATCTCTTACTTTTTGAGAAAAGTGATGAGCCACTGCATCATACAATTTGAATTTTTCTGGTAAATATTGTCTAATATTTGTTTCGGTGTAGGTTCACTGTTAAAAGGCTGATAAATCGACAAGGAACTAGTTTGATGCAGGTTGACAAGTCGGCAATGCAGTTCTTTCAGAAACAGTTTGACAAATGGATGGTGAAACATTCTATGGTATCGTACCAGCTGATTTTCGTCAGGAAATAGAACTCGTCAGGAAATAGAACATAAACAGCATCATGAGATAAGCCCATTGAACTATGGAGAACTCTTATGGCCAAATTATTGCGTTTTTGTCTTAATTTGATAATATCGGAAATAGTTTTATTATTACGTAAACATGGAGCATCAATTAGTGTGGATAGTGCCTCGATTAATTTCGCTTAGGCAACTAATAAAAGGTTTCACGGTTGTACAAGCTGAACTATTCAAGGTCAATGTTCAATTTCGATTTAATAAATGAGGTAATATTCCTGTTTGATGAGATAACATTCCTAGTTGATGATAAACTAAATAATGCCCCCATACATAACAAGAGTCATTGCTACGAAATTATAAAAAATATTGAATATAATTATTTGTCTCGGCCAGGGCAGGATTTCGATTTAAACTTGCGGAAATTTAAATTAAAGTGGAAGATATTCATGATCTAGCACAAACAAAAATTTGTAGCAGGGTGCCAAGAAAACCGAGTGGGATAAAATTCAAGGCGATGTTAATAACAAATTTTTGTACCACTTATGAGATGTTACAGAGACTAAACAAAAACATGAGTGACTATATCATTATTTAATTAGCCAAAAATAATCTTAAATATAATTGATTTACTATTTTATTTTGATCTTTTCCATATTGCACAAAAAATAATGAGACCAAATTTATGGGTATAAATAATTTTGATAAAAACTTGTAATTTCGCCTAGAACTAAAATTTAAAAAAAAATTTGATTGAAACGTAAAGCAGGGTAATTAAATTTATTGAATTAAATGTTTCGTTGAATCAAAAATTTAGCAGGTACACATAATTTTGGTTAAGACTGTATATTGGTTACAAATTAAATTTTTAATTAGTGTTCAAATCTTAGTATATTATGTAATTTACTGCGTCTGTGCAATGGCGCTGTTAAAGACATTTTTGTACAGTTGCTGCAATGCTTCAATTTGCAAAAAAATTACCGTTCAGTTACTATTATTAATTTTTGTTTGTTTTTTTATCTTTTCAGGATTTGTATTGTGTACGCAGTGATTTGGGTAATCTATTAAAAGCACTTGGTAGACTTGACGAAGCAAAGGTAGGCAATTCTTGTGATAAAATTACATTTCACAAAATATTAAATAAAAGACACAATCTTTAATAAGATTTTATTTGATGAATGATTTTTGATTTAGGAAATGGGGGAAATATATTAAATTTTTGAAAGGATGCATTTTTTTATCTAATCAAATATCGAATGGAAAATATTGCAACCGCCTTATTGAAAACAAAAAATGCGTTTTTGTTTAAATTTTTTTTTTTTTTTTTTTTTTGAAGGTTATGAAAAGGATGAATATTTCTTGATGGATTTAAGATTGAGTTTTAGTTAAATTATCTATTAAATTAATGAAGATAAAGAGAGTACAAGAAATATTTATCTGATCATAATTTGCGTAAGGTTAGATTTTATTTTTATTTATTTTTATTTTTTTTTCTCGTATTTGTTGAACTGGATTGTATTTGGATATACAAGAGATTTTGCAAAAATTAAAGCGTAACTTGGCGTAATTTGAAGACGTGTAAATGCGTAACTTTATCTGTGTAAATACAGAATTTTTTTTTTTTTTTGTTAATATAAACAATTGAAATTACAGCAAAGCCATTTCTCGATGTATGCGGGATTTTTTTCATTATATATCGCTCGAATGAGTTGTTAATTTCAAGTTGTTATACACATACATAATAGAACGGGTACATCGATAGATGGGTATGCTTTTGATTTATTTTTCATTCAAAACTAGAAGGAGGCAACAATAATTTTTTTTATATTACAGAGAAAAATTTTATAAAAAATATGAAAAATAATTTTCCATTTTATCATTCATTTTTTTTATTATACTATACTAGAAAATAAGGAAAAGACGGTTTCAACATTTAAATCGGATATCCGTGTTTTTTTTTTATTAAATCGCGCCGATTTGGAAATATAAGTATTTCGAGAATACGTGGAACTAGGTGAAAAATCGCGTTGAAAATTCTATTTTTTCTCGAGGCAGTCACAGCGCTGAAAAAATAAATGAATGCATGTTGATAATGAGATATGAGATATGAATGCGATTTTAACAAATATGTATACTATATACAACATTATTCTAATTTATTAATTAATTCTTTTACTATTATTTATTTATTTTTAATTTGTGAAAACAATTTATTATCCTTTTCTGATTGACCAAAATTCTCGCCTAAATAATTTCAGTGTATTTTCATCACAAAAATAAAAATAATAAAAAAAAACTATTTTTGAACGCTTACTAAATAAATAATAAAAACGTTATAAAAACAAATCCAAATAAACCGAGTGTATATTAAGGAACACACTTCATGCACATCCTAAAAATCTACCATTGAGAGTTGTGAAATTTGCATTTTGCTGTTATAGAAAGTAAATGGTTTTATTTATAAAAAATAAAAATACCAAAGAAAAAAAAATAAATTTATAATAAAAATAGGGTCCATGCTGACAGGTAAAGTAGAAATGCTAGGCCGGGATATTAAAAAAAAAAACGAAAAAAAAAATCCATGATTCCCATCCCAATGTGTATCCTTGTTTGCATCCAATCCCAGATGTAATACTGGGGCCATGGCATTTATTCTACCAACAAATTTTTTTTTCTTTATATACACATCAAAAAAAATATATTTTTCTTTTTAATAAATAAATAATTAATTTTTGTTTTTTATCCTTTATTTTATTAATTTATTTTTTATGTTTCAAAGCTTTTTTCAAATATTTTATATATTTCCGAAAACGAAATGTGTTATTTATTTAATTTTTATCTTGTTACGTTTCACCATAGTCGGTTTTTTTCGCGCGATATTTAAACGTATATTTTCTTCTCACTCGATTCGATATTCTTAACATGATAGAAGCAGTCGTGCACGAAAAATATTGACAAGAAAATTCTTATTATACATTTAGGGATTGAACATCTGATTAGATTACATTTAAAACTGAATTTAGATTCTCTGACGTAACTCCAACAATTACATACCTACTTTTGTGATTAAGATTCCAGGTGTAAAATTTTCTATTAGAATTAGAATAAGGAAATAAACGCGATTGTTATATTAACATTATCAAATTGTCTGGTTTTTGATTTCACTTCATTGGAATTTGCAAAGAGCCTTGTTTTAATTAAGTTTCAATAAATGCTTAAGAACTGTAAGAAGATTTTTAGGACATATTTGAAATATTTCAAACTTTTGTTGTCGTGTCAATTTTTAATCCGCACAATTTCTCATCATTCTATGGGATGATTGAATTGGATTATTTAAATATTCAATTATATCGTTGATATTCTTGTTTGTTCCGATAGTTTTGCTTTGTTTTTAGATACATAATTCTATTTGAACATAATTAAAATTGATCAACAGTTCTTTTTTTGACAAGAATCCGCTTTGAAATCTATCCATAAAATCCTTTATTTAAAATCCTATTCATTCCTTGAGCAACAATTTTTTTTTGGGAATTGAGTTAATTAATTAAAGGGGTTAAAATAATATGTATGTGAATGACCGTGAGATAGATTGGCAATACAAAAATGGAGACAATTTTCGCAATTTGCTGTTGCTCTGCAGTTTAAGATCTTCTTTCAGCATTTTTCCCTCGTTGTGGAAAGCTTCATTTTATAGGGTTTCGGATCATGCAGTCTAATATGTTCGGCGTACAGGCTTGTGTTCTGATTAATTTCTAAAGGTTCGAAAACCGGTCGACGAACCTCTTTTCTTAAGCGCGTCAGTAGGAGGCACAGCTGCAAACCCGGTTGCCGAGATCTTAGCCAAAAATCTGCAACCTCACTTTGCAGATGTGCTCCTCGACCCACCACCGTCGTACAACACCACCGGCACTCTCTGGTAATATGCAACAATTATAGAGGTTCAAAGGCTCTCTGGGCCTGTCAAAGACTCTATGGGCGTACTTGGGGACTACAACCAAAAATGATCTACTGGTCATTTCTTACAATCATTAGGCCTATGGTCACCTACGCATCGGTTGTATGGTGGCCTAAAACTGAGCAGAAGACAACGCAAACCTTATTGAATAAGGTTCAGCGTGTAGCCTGCATCGGTGTTACGGGCTCAATGAAGTCATGTCCAACCGCGGGGGTGGAGACACTTCTAGGACTGACACCGTTACACCTGCATATTAAAAAGGACGCTGCAAGTATGGCCCTGAAAATGCAGGCGGAAGGAAATATCAAGCCAGGCAATATGGTGGGTCATATGGAAATCCTTAAGGAATTTCAGACAGACCCTACAATAGGAATGCCTTCCGACTGTATGCCAGCTAAACTGGACTTCCACAAACCATTCTGTGTTAGGTTACCTGACCGGGATGTGTGGAGGGCAGGTGGACCATCATTTGAGCGAGGGTCCACGGTATGGTTTACAGATGGATCAAAAACGGAAGATGGGGCGGGGATAGGAATACACGGGAGTGGCACTACCCTCTCGAAGTCCTTGGGTACCAATGCTACCGTTTTTCAAGCAGAAGTACATGCTATAGAACTTTGCGCTAGGATAGGCATAGCAAAAGGCCTAAACGATGCAAAGATTTATATTGTATCAGACAGCCAATCAGCCTTAAAAGCTCTTAGGTCTTGTACCGTTGAGTCAAGGCTGGTATGGGATTGTCTGAAGGTTATTAAACATCTGGCAGGCTCAAATAAGGTAACACTTATGTGGGTGCCAGGTCATACTGGAATCGAAGGAAACGAGGCAGCTGATGGCCTCGCCCGTGAGGGTTCTGCCTCTCCATTTTTTGGACCAGAACCCTTCTGCGGTGTCACTAAGGGACACCTTAGAGCAGCGGTAAAACGCTGGGAGGATGTTCAAAAGTCCTCCTACTGGCGCAGAATTCCAGGTTTACGGCAGGCGAAGAAATTTATATCACCTTCGTCTGTCAGGGTTAAGGAGTGTCTTGAACTTAGGAAACCTGAGTTGAGGCTGCTTACTGGCTTCCTCACAGGTCATGTCCCCTTAAGGTATCACCTTAAGAAGATGGGCCTAAGTACGACAGATGGATGCCGCTTCTGCGGTCTGGAAGCGGAATCAGCGGAACATGTTCTGTGCCATTGCCCAGCCATTTTCCAGCAAAGACTGCAACATCTAGGAGGGAGAACAATGAGCCCGGATAGTATGTATCTTGTACCGGCCAGTAGTATTGTCAGATTCATTAAGAGCCTGAATATTGACTGGACGGATAATTAAGTAGGGTCCAGCACAATAGATCTTTTAGGTCGCGGTGCGAGGTGGCTTATCGCCCACATGGCCCTCCGGTTAATAATAATAATAATAGAGGTTCAACAGCTTTGGTTGCGAATGTAACAGCATATGGTGTGGTTGGTCGCAACCATCTACTCCACATTTTGAGTTAATTCTGCAGTCGCGGAGCCAATGGCTTCCTAAACAATCTACGCATATGTATCTTCGATGCACTAAATTCCAGCGCCTGATGACCGGTAATCATGCAAACTCCCGGAATTTACTTGTCAAGTGATCAAGTGATTTGCAAATTCACCAGATTTTTTCTCTCGTTGTACTGTTGACACTGCCCTTCGGTGCCTTGGTCTCATGAGCTCCGTCGAATTCTTTTGGCCATCTTTCAATTCGAAGTTATTGGTGTAACTGCTCCTACCGGATAGCTGATACTGATACTACAGGATTTTCGAGTCCCGCCGATCCCCTGTGACGGCGCCATTCCATCTTTGATATCGCAAAACGCTTTTACCCTCATTGAAAATGCGATGATGGTTTCCAATCGGTCGAGCTTCACGGGAGGTGTTTGCTTCATCTGCTCCATAACAAAATTGAAAATTAACTCAGGGCTTCTATCGAGCATCCTAATTTACTTAGCCGTACGTAGTGAGCTTGGCATAAGATAGTCAGTTCTTAGGGCGTTATAGGCATCCCTTTTAGGGAATTGTTCAGTCTTGCCATATTTTCTTCTTCGATGAAACCGCTTTGTTGTGTAAAGTTTATAAAGGCTGTTATAAACTGTGGCCAGTATTTGGGATTACCTGACAACAGCGGCAGCTCCTTCGGTGTCACCGTCCGCATTTACAATTAACTTTTAGTCAAGTTGAAACTCTGGACCATTGATGGGGTATCGGCCACTGTGCTGTGCTGTCTAGGAATTGTTGCTCTGTAGTGTTTGGTCATAGCCAGGACACTGAGGGATCAAATATGTGGCACGAAATATCATCCACCTCTAATTTGAATCGCGTAAGAAATATTACTTCAATAGCATGCTCGTCCACCGATTTCTCGGTGATGGTTCGTTTCTCTCCTAAGGACTCCGAAGATAAACCTTGTCTCAATTGAGGAGTGTCTGATCAAAAGTCGCTATTTACATCTTACTTTTTGCTACTTACTTTTGATCACTTTTTTGTAGTAAATAGCTTGTTTTGACCAAAATCAAGAATTTTAGGGATATTTTTCATAGAGAAATTGGCAATTTTTGGTCCATGCTGGAAATAACCACTTTTGGTCTATTTCACTTAAAAAATTCTGTCCTGATAGAAAAAAAAATATCATTTTGGAAAATGTAAATAGCGACTTTTGATCAGACACTCTTCAATTGGTAATGTCTTCTTCTTTGAAAACGTCGACTTCACAGACCTAACACAGGATTGTATGTACATATTTATTTATCACGTTCCCTTCGATGTTGATAACGAAACACTGATCACAGTTCCATTTGCCATTATTGATGTCCTCATACATGCGGTTGGTTGAACAATTTATATGGAATACCCCAAAACATATTTGACAGTGTACTTTGGGTTATTTGTCGGCTTGGTCGCTTGCTTTGGAACGAACTAATATTTCGAACGCTTAACCGTGCGATTCTAACGTACAGTCATAGAGGTCTTAACTAAGAGATTTCTCTTAGTAAATAGAATTCTCTTATGTAAGACTATTTTGCGATTCGGTTGATGCTCTTAGCTAAGAGATTCTCTTAAAAAATCTCTTAGCTAAGAAATACGAAATAGGTGGTCATAAGCATCACAAATTTGACGTTTCTCGTAGTCGTATTAAAGAAAAACAATTTTACCGTAGTAAGTTTCAAAATAATATTTAATGTTGAAATAAAATTTTATATTTATTGTTTATTTTAGAAATAAACATATCCTAAAATTTGATAAAAGAAAAATTATGAAATATTTGATTCTTATAATGTTTATAAACCTTTAATTATAAACCAAATATACATTTTCTTTGCTTTCCAGTGATTTTATTATTTTTTTTATTAGAAATGGCGTGTTGTTGGACGCTTATATTTCGTGTAAATTTTCTAGATATTTATGTACTTCATAAAAAATAAACGTATTTAAATAAAAATTACTAGAATTGTTTTTATTTATTTATCAACCACCAAAAATGTATCTAGAAAAAATGTAAAAATTCAAATTGACAGGTCTCCAAATATTTTCCAATATATTTGGAGAGTTTTTAAGAGATATTTTAGGAGTACTACTAACAGAATACCAATTAAGAGATTCTCTTAAAAAAAACCTCTTACCAAAATTTCTCTTGGCTGTGATACTCTTAACGGTCTTAACGTCAGAATCGCACGGTAAATCTTTATAAATAAAATAAAACTCAAACCACTTGATGCTCAATATTATATTTATTATTCAGTAACATTGAAAATTTAATTAATTTTCGCTCGTTACAATTTTCTAAACACTTGGAGGTCTACTTCGTAGAGTTCTTGAATGAAATTTTTTCATAAAACTCAAAACTAAATAAAAAGGCAAAACCGTATGCCTATTTTTAGCTACTACGGTTTCCAACAAAATTATATGCTGTTAACACTACTTTGTGTTTTTAGTACTTCTTGGGCCGAAAAATTTTGACTGCGGCAAAGTGTCGCTGCCCGCAACAGATATTTAACTTTGTACACCCAACTCTTTTTTACACTGTGATTTTTTACACGGTGTTTCATTTAAAACTTTTTTCGGATTATTTGAAATGCGGTTTTACGTACATCATCTGAAATGAGGTTCTATCAAATAATCCTAAAAAAGCCAGTGTAAATGAAACTGTGTAAAAAAAGAGTTGGGTTCTGAGTACTTTTTTTATACCATTGTTCATTAATTTTAATCGAAAAAGGGAAAACCATTCCTTTGAATTCGTGTGCAACGCTTAAGGGCAAATCTTAAAAATCGATATCAAACCGTTTGTTTTAAACATTTTTTTTTTTTTTTCTTACAAATTGTGTTAAAGCAGTTCTCTCAGAACTTATGAACCCTGTTTAGTTTCATTTCGGATATTATTAACTGAAGAGCAATATCAAATATCAAATAATCACAATCAGCATTTTCGTTTCATTTCTTTTATTATCATTTTCACAAAATTCTAACCTTCCTTATATTTTTTTTTGTTTTTCTGCAAATTTCACGAAAAATATGTCTGCTAATAACTTGTACTTATCACCTTTCGTAATAATATTGTATAAAAATAAATCATGGCCAAATATATATTCAATATTGTTAATGTTTGAGTTTTTGTTTTCTAATATTTTCTAAATCGCTTTAAGTCCTTAGGTAAAGAAACATTCGCTACATAGTAAGACCATAAATTCATTTTTAAATATATTGAAATTATTGTACCTATAAGATGATGGTCGCGACGCGCGTTTGCAATCAGAAGCTCCTTAAAATTTACCAGATTTCATTTTTTTTATTGTTTATATTTAATTAAATGTTTACAATAAGAAAAATTTTATTTGATTCGAAACAAAATATTTTTTTTTTTTTTTTAATTACCCACTTTATTTTGTTTCATTACACACTTGAGAAATTAATTAAATTTCAAAGAATTTTTGTTTATATATTGAGAAGAAGAAAATATATATGTGTCTGTACTTAAAATACAAATTAATTATTTTTTTACGAAATAAAATAAAATAAAAAATAAATAAATAAAAAATATAAATAAATAAAATTAAAAGAGAGACGTTGTAATCAGCCAAAACACAATTATATATACAGAAGTATAAATATAAAAAAATAAAAAAGAAAACAAAAAACGTTGAGGTTATTTATTTATCTTTTATAATTTCCTTTTTCATTTTTTATTAAGTAAACATATTTATTAATTTTTTTTAGGAAAAATATATTTATTAAAAAGTAAAATGAAAATTGAAAAAAATGAAAAAAAATATAAAAATAAAATTTGCGTAAATTTTTAAACATTTTTCTTTATTTTCAGCCACGAAAATATAATAATTTCTGTAATTAAAAACGAAATCACAAAAAATTTTTATTTACAAATGTAAATAATGATTTGGAATTAATTTGCATATTATTCATTAATTAAATCGTGTTTGTTTAATTTGTTGATTTTTTTTCGACAGTATTAACATTTAACATCGAATTTCGGGCGCTTTTTTCTCAAATATTAATTTTGTGTCATACAGGAGATATGCAGATTAGTTCGCGTATTGTTTTGTAGCGTAAAATATATTGAGATAATAATCAAGTCTCTCTATTATCTATTTGCGTAATGCGTCTTATTTCTGTAACGTGCAGGTATATTTTGAATTTTACAACCGGTCTACGAATTTCTCGAAATTTTATTTGCGTCCTTGGCTATTTATCTTGTTTTTATCAGCGTAATTTATAAAATCACTCGAGATGGCGATTCAAGCGAAAGGGCATAGCATAGTTAGCGATTTTTTTCTGTTTATTTTAAAATTAATTAACTTTTTTTTTAATTTTAATTTTGATTTTTTTTGTGAGATAATTTTAAACATTAAAACTCGAAAAATAATACGTTTGTACTGTTGGCAGGGAGTTGTTTTTTTTAATAACGTTACTTTTTCAAAATTATGAAAATACCTCAACAGAATTTACAAATAGGTTTCCTTTTTTCTTACTTGTTTGCGTAGCACATTTTTTAATTGGTTCTTCGAGTATTGTAAATAAAAAAAACATACCACAAAATTTAAAAGAAATTTAAGGAAGAAGGAAAATTTGCGTTGCTATTTTAAAATATACATAATGAACATGAAAAATCAAAAACAGAATTAAAAAAAAAAAACAAAACAAAAAATAATAATTATTTTTTCAAGGAAAATTTATCCCCACCACAAAAAAATTATAAATTATTTTAAATTTAATTAAAAATTTCTTTAAATTAATATAATTTTTTTTTGTTCCCCCTACTCTCCTTTGTGCATCACGCACTAATTTATAGGCATGCTATTTAAAAGCGATTGAAACGCGACATGATTTTGCCGTGGCATGGAGTAATTTAGGATGTGTGTTTAACGCACAAGGCGAAATATGGCTGGCGATACATCATTTTGAGCGTGCTGTGGCGCTTGATCCCAACTTTTTGGATGCCTACATAAATTTGGGCAACGTTTTAAAGGAGGCGAGAATTTTTGATCGGTAAGCTAAAAAAAATGATATTTATTATGTTTTTGATTTCTTTTTCTGCTCGAAACGTCGTTCTTCTTCTGCAAATAAAATTTTTTATTAACTTTTTTTTTTATATTAATAACAATTTAGTTATTTTTATATGTAATTTAATTGACAAATTTTTTCTTTAAAGTAATTTAGATTCTTAAGTCCAATTTCGGCTACTTCGTCGATTATTTTTTAACAACTCCAAACAACAATCCCAAAAAATGTGGAATTAAACTCGGAAATTCGGCTCAGATTCTGAGGTTCCGCAGCTTAATTATTTTTTTCCAATATTGAATTTTCTATTTTCAGCAGAACATTATATGTGGCTTTAACATGTCTTTATACCGTCTATTCTTTTGGGAGCTTAAAATATGTTGTTATTGTTATGAATCCCGAATAACTAAGGGTTATAGGTGAGACTGCCATTTTCATAGAACGAAAGTAAAAAAAAAAAAACAGGCGCTTATTTATCCGCAGACGGTTTCCGGTGATACCAAACTTCTGACACTTGAATGAAATCTATCGAAAAATTATGTATCTCGTAGTGACTTTATATTATCTGTCGAGAGTATAATCAGGTTACATTTACCACAGAGATTAAGGTTTGGTTTATTATAATAGCTTCGGTATCGATTTGAATTCGCCAAAAATTCGACTATTACGAGATCGTCGAATTTCTGAAGCGATTTGGACAATTTTACTTTTTCTTGCGTTTACAATTTGCCTTTGGACAATTGTACTTTTTGTCATCTTGACAAACAATGCTATGCCCCTATTCTGTTTCTCTGTTACTTTATTTAAATGGCTGCAGCGGTAGTCACAATCAGCGTAGACCTTCGTTGCTG
This sequence comes from Tipula vernalis, assembly GCA_958295665.1. Classification (NCBI taxonomy): domain Eukaryota; kingdom Metazoa; phylum Arthropoda; class Insecta; order Diptera; family Tipulidae; genus Tipula; species Tipula vernalis. The sequence continues at coordinate 41,742,281 of OY282560.1, forward strand.
TTAATTTTCCTACTGGTCGTGATTCCAATAACTATGATTCAAATCGGCGTTCTGCTGGTATCGATTGTTTATCGTAGTCACATAAACGTATTGTATTATAAACGTGCGTATTACGTTTATGAATTAATTTGATCAGGTCGAATACAAAGACATATCGGAGAATACGCTTTTGTATAATTTTTAATCCATTCCGTCATGTGTTCAGGTCTATCTTTTTCAAGTGCACCCCAGATTCCTAGGATAAATCGCACATTACAGCATTCCTGGAGCTAATTTAAATTTAATTCTCTCCCTAGCATTGCAATAATTGTATTTTCACAACGTGACGATCTGACCACAACAAATTTTATACACAATTAAATTTTAACTACTATTAAATTTTACAATCAAGTGACACCAAACAGCTTTAAATTCCAAAACCACTGTACCACCATAATATATCCCAATGGAAATTGATGTCGTTTTTAAAAAAAAAAATTATTGAAATTATAATTTCTATTTATTCTACTTCGGGTATAATAAAATCAATAAAATATAAAGTTATGTTTGGGAATAATTTTCCAAAATAAGTTTTCATATGTTTTTCTTCTTTTCTACATTATCAAATTATTCTAGGAACGAATGTGATATGAGTACGAGTATATGATTATTTTCGGTGGGCGGTCAAATAACCTTTTTGGGGATTTGTAGAAGCTTAATAAAATCTTTAATTACATTTTATTATTGATAAGATGTTATTTATTTATCTTTTGTATATCCTTTCTTCGAATTATTATTTATCTCAGCCTTAATATGTTAACTTTGTTTTTCCAAAATGTCTTATATAATTTAAATCCAACAGAATCCTTTATGGTTGATTAAATTATCATTGCAAAAACAAATTAAATTTTCTTCACATTGATTGGGTGGGAAAGCTTGTACGACAAATATTTTATTATAATATGACAGTTTTATGTTTCATTTAAATTCATGAGTTCCAGAAAGTTGTGTAATAATAAATGCACAGTTATTTATTATGCAATTTTCTTTTTTGATGTAGTTATAAAGTGTGAAAAAAGTGTACAGTGCAACCGAACAAAAATTTATTTTAATCCCCAAACTGCAATAAATGTATATATACTCTTATTTGGGTTAAATACGCCTTATACCCCAATTTTGTACATTTAGTGAAAACCTATACAAAAAAATTAATGTTTGCGAATCATATTTTTGCACATTTAATAGCTTGACTTAATCATCATACATGGCTGGTCTGTGTGCTGTTTGTCAAACGCAATAATATTTGTGTTTGAAACACAAACAATAAGAAAATCAATTTATTCCACCAAAAAACATAAATACATATAAGACTAGATAATTTTTAGTATGATAAGCATAGAAAATATTTTCCCTTTTTCGTCATTACTTTAAAATTTTATTTTGCGAGCATTGGCTGTTACATGATTAACGTTTTATTTTTTTTTTATTTTTTTTTTATTGATGTTGGGGCAGGCGCACTATACAAATTCTCCCTTCGCTCACACAGCTGAATGGGTGAATGGGTTTTTGCCTTTAAGTAGTTTTATACGTTTTCTATAATAGGAGCGAGAGAGGATATGTACAGTGCGCGGATACAATTTTCTTTTATGGTATTTAAAGATGTTTTTAAAGATAAGGAGGATTATGAGGAAAGAATTTAATAAAAGCAATCGTAGTATTTTAATGGAAGATTTTTATCAGAAGCGATGGAAATTGTTTTGCAATGCTACAAAATAGCAATTCAAATGGATTCTGTATTCTGTTAGCTAAGACTACTATTATGTTCAACGTGTCTGAAAATTTCCACCTTCTTGAGACAAACAACAAATTCTTGAGGGCGATACTTATTATCAATTTTAGGAAATTCCTCTGACTTCTAGATACCTCATTCTAAATTGTAATAATAACATATTTTATTGGAAGATGTTTTTATAATAACTTGCCCTACCACTAAAGAAATTCATTTTTTTTTCACATAAAAATTGGATGGGTAAAAAACAAACATTATGATAGAAAATCCATCCCAATACAGTTTTGATTTACATGTGCTATTTTACGGATGGAAATTTGATGTCGTTTTACGAAATTTTATTTATAAAATATTAAAATTTTAAGTTGACGATAATCGCATAGATATTTCGATCAACCTAACTCATCAAGATGTGGATAATGAAATACGCAAAAAAATTAATTAAATAACAGAAATTTGAATCTTAAGATAATTTGAAAACTTCCCTTGCCTTAAGAACGAAATAAAACAAAAAGTTTGCAGATGTGGTGAGAGTATGAGACAATTAAGAAGAAATACTTAAAACTTTTGTGGCATTTTTGTTGTTATGGTTTTAGTTTTAAAAACGAACAAAATGATAATGGCATAATGATTGTCATCACAGTGGCATGTACAAGATAAGAGGCTGTGTTCTTAATAAAAACTTTAAAGAAAGTTTAAAGTTTTATATTTATTTTGGTTGCATGAATTTAGCTGCCATTCAAGTTTTTTTCTATGCTTATTTATAAATATAATGGACTTTAATAAATTTTATTTAAATTTACAGCACGTTCCACAAAAAAGTATCTCAAAGAGAACAATAAAAACTTAATAAATAAATTAATGATATTCATTTCTCAGTCGCCATTGTTGTTTAGTAAAGGTTGGCATGTCCTAGTGTAACTTTCCACCACTTAGTGGTGGAGTGAAGTTTTTCAAATACTTTTGAGAATGTGAAAGTTTAGGATCGGATTAGCTGCTTCACACTCGTTTTCGGTCCTTTGGGATGGGTAACTAAGAACCCCATTGCTAAACGCTTTTTATGTTAACACAAAAAAGGTAATAGAGTGAACAGAATAATTTTACCTGCTACATTGTGGTGGGGGTTAAACAGAAAGAATAAATTGAGTTGTTTTCTTGTGGAGCATCCTGCATGTCTGAAAAATTATGTGCTGAAGACATGATGACACAAAATGAATTTTTTTTTTTTTTTTTTTTTTTTTTTTCGTCCCTGCCCAAAAGCGGCTAGCACTACGACCTAAAAGATCTTTTGTGCTGTTGGGTACTGTTACTCCAGGAGCTTCTCCACCTCTCTAATAAAGGCGAGAATGCTATTTATAGAGGCCAATTTACATTTCTCCGGGGTCAGATACCTCTCTTCAAAATGAATCCACCTCCGTGTGCACAGAGCAACACACTCACATAGTATGTGTTCTGCGGTTTCTGTCTCTTCCAAACAGAGTCGGCACTCCGTCTCTGTGGACAGGTTCATTTTGTTCAAATGATATCTCAGGTTACAGTGACCTGAGAGAAAACTCACAAGTTTCCTAATATTTCCTTTGCTGAAATTGATCGCCAAATTTTTGTGGTGAAATGGTCTGATCAAAGATTTGGCTTGTCTAAGGCCGGGAATACAGTTCCAATAAGTCAAGCACTGTATTTTTTCCCATTTACTGATTGTGTAGGTTGCAGAAGCCCACGGGATACCACAAAAAGGCTCAGGGCCAATGAGTGTAGTCGACGAGCCTGCCCGTGCAAGTTCGTCGGCTATCTCATTTCCAGTGATGCCCATGTGACCAGGCACCCACCACAACCTTACTTTGTTTTGACAAGAGAGAGATTGTAGCAGTTTATAACAACTTTGAACCGACTTGGAAACCAAGCAGTTAGAAGCCAATGCTTTCAGTGCTGCTTGGCTGTCAGACAAAATGTGGATGGATGCGCCTTTAAGACCTTTGGTCATAATAATAGAGGCGCAGATTTCGATGGCGCGAATTTCGGCTAGAAAAACACTGGGGTAAGTACCCAGTGATTTCGATATTTTGTGATTGGGTCCAAAGACACCAATGCCGACTCCACTATCCATTTTTGATCCATCAGTGTACCAGACTAGGCTGTTAGGTTCCATCTGCGGTAACCCAGTATCCCAGTCTGTTCTATCGGGGATTGTTACCACGAAATTCCTGCCAAAGCAGAGTTCTTTCGGCATAACGTCCGGGACACTAAAGAACATATTCAGGTCTGGAAGTTCATTCAAAATGTCCAGGTGACCCATATGGTCATCATGACTGTATTGATTCGCGAGCTTCAATCTAGCTGCACAGGTAGCAGCTGATTTTTTGACGTGGATATGAAGTGGAGTGAGCCCGATGAGAGCTTCCATTGCCGCCGTAGGGCAGGTGCGCATAGCACCTGTAATTCCGAGACATGCTAGTCTCTGTAATGAGGTCAGCTTGTTCATAATAACTTTTTGCTGTACCTTAGGCCACCAAACTATTGCCCCATATGTTACAATTGGCCTCACTATCATGATGTACATCCAGTAAATCATTTTTGAGTTCAGGCCCCAGGTCCTGCCGAACATACGCCGGCAGGCCCACATGGCCCTGGCCGCGCGTTCGGTAGTTGAAGTAATATGAGAGTTCCAAGTTAGTTTCTTATCTAGGACAACACCCAGATATTTGACTTCATTGGAGTATCCGATATTTATATTATTAAGACTAATTGAACCAAGGTTCAAATTACGTCTTTTGGTGAAGGGCACCAGGACTGTTTTGCTAGGGTTAATCGAAAGGCCCTCCCCAGTGCACCAATTCGAAATAACAAGCAAAGCCTGTTGCATGCTGGCGGACATCGTACGTTCATGCCCTCCAGAGACTATGATAACCAAATCGTCCGCATAACCAATGGCATCGTACCCAAGTAGATGTAAATTATCAAGCAACTCGTCGATCACGAGTGACCACAGCAAAGGGGACAGGACACCGCCCTGCGGACACCCTCTTGCTGCCGTAATCGTGACTGACTCATTACCTAATTTAGATGTAATCTTCCTACTAACCAACATGGAACTAATCCAGTGGTTAGTCGGATCGTCAATACCTCTACGCTTGATTGCCCTAGCAATTGAGTCGTATCCAGTATTGTCAAAAGCTCCCTCAATATCCAGAAATGCACACAGAGCAATTTCTTTCGAGCGATAGGCTGCTTCAATCTTGGTGACAAGTAGATGCAGCGCACCCTCTGTGGATTTGCCTTTCCTATAGGCGAATTGATTTGGATTTAGAGGTCTGGTTGCCGTTAACCAGTCTCTGATATGAAGATCTATAAGTCGTTCCATGGTTTACACAAAATGAATACTTTCGGGTTTAAATATATTTTCCACGTTTATTGATTTACCTTTATATTAAACAGTATTTTAAAAACTATTTATTGAAGTTCGAGACACAGTCAATATATATTTATGTACATACATGCAACTGAATATTTTGACAATAAAAACGTTTAATTTGTTATTCTGTGCTCGTTTTGAATATTATTTTGGCACGAAATGTTTTTTTCTTGTTATTTTTATGATGGATAGTATCGATAGTTTGACTCGGAATTTAGTTTTTGTGACTGTTGCACATAGTTATAAATAGTTGTGAAAATAGTTGTTTCAGTATAAACAGGATTTGAATTATGGATATTTTTTGTTTATTGAATGTCATGATGCTAAAACCACCATGATGTTCTGTTTTAAAAATGGGATAATGGGATATATCTGGCCAGAGTCAAATCTGAATTATTTGTTCAACAAGAATATTCCACGTTATTGAAGAAGAATTTAGTACAATTTCCAAATATTTGTATTTAATTGTAAATTCGTAGAGATGTTAAATATACAAATATGTTCTTCTAACGTATTTCAACATAAAATTGTTTGTAACAAACCAATCCAAATTTTATCAAAGTCGACTTATTGTTTATGACCATTTAACTATTGTTTGAGGTCCTTTTGTTTAACGGTCGTTTGTCCAGGGGTGCGATTTTAGAAGCATTACGAATTTCGAGTTATGAGAAATTACGACAAACGCGATTATGTGTAGACATTACGAGTTTTCTTAATTTCGAATTGTTGTTGTTTTTTTAATCGTACAACTATTTAAGTAAAACACAGTTCTCGAAACTCGTAACTCGTAATACGAGAGATACATAATCGCACCCCAGATACAAAAAACCCATTGAACGTCGTAGTTGTAATAAAAGGAATCACTTCATTTGCTTCGAGCATTTTAAAATCCAGAATAATGAAACAGTTAAAACCCAGAAAAAAAAATCCAAATATTACTAAAAAAAAAACCGAAGAATTTTTTTCAACAGAATTTTTATATCTTTCGTTTTATTTTTCAAATATTTCAGCAGTACCTACATACTTTTTGTGCATGCATAGGCTAAAGGATATAATGGCGGTGTAAACTTCATACTCGGCCATCCTTTAAAATCTTCTGTTCCGGAAGATTTGTTGTCTCCGCCATCATTGATCATCCAGAGCTTCATTAAATCTGCAGATAATGAAGTCTTTATTAGACCTTCGCTTTCATCCATCCTTCGAACCTCCTATGTGTCATTCCCATCTCATGCAGTTAATTATATGGCCCGAGATATCTTGCAAGAATTTTCAGTTCTATCCCAAACTGAAACAATTTCACCTAACATATATTGTGCAGCTGCAGCCATCTGTAATTTAATTATTTACTACCTAGCTTCTTCTAATATTATCCTGTTGCTGTTGAAATCATTAATTAATTCCTCTTCCATTATTTTGGTGTATTGTTAGTACTACGACTATTCGTGGAATTTATCTATTTCTGTAAAGCTGTCATGTGCTTATACCGTTTCATAGGCTCCATGAGAGCTAATTTGGTAAAAATCGGTATAATCGTTCCTCACCTGTCTGTGAGGGCGTTCCTAATTCTTTGCAAAATTCCCTTCTCAATTATTAGAACGGTCGGGTTTCACAATCGTAATTAATCTTAAACATACTAAATTATCCACATTGAAAATAATCACCTAGTATCATACAGAGACCAATCTAAATGAAAATGATGTCTCATTAATAATTTATTTAGTATTATATATAGTTTAAAATAAAATCACTTAGCTTAAAATTCTTGTGTACACGGTACTTCACCATAACATTTATCAAATGTCAAAATTGTAGTTGTAGGTGAATTCATGTTTAATTTGTGATGCAGTTTGGAAATTTATGAACACCGACACGACATCTGTGTTAATAATAATGAAGTACAAAAAAAATTCGAACATAAACCCTGAGTTCCATTGCGAATAAAAGTTTGTCAGTTCAAATAAAATGAGAAGTAATCTGTACAAACATAATTAATTAAATTTATGTGCGTTGAAGCATTGTTCAGTGAATCAAGAGCGCCCATTTTCGGAAGCAATCATTTCGCTATTTTCATAAAGTTAATTAACAAATATTTATCGGGGTTTTATTTTCTCCATGTTCTAAATTATATTTAAGTGCGTTGAAACTATGTAAAGTCAATGGGCCTACGAAATGTCATTGAATTTTGTGTTGAAGTAATTTTGAACTAAATATTTCACTGTTGATCCAAGTGATTTCTGTAGATGCGCCTAGCTAACGTTCAACCGATGTTCATCCATTTTCGGAAAAGTACACATTTTTAACGTTAAATTTATTCAAACTAAGTGAACGGAAGTATAATTCGCAGTTTTTCAGATTGACTCCATGATCTGAAGTTCAACATAATAAGTTAAACAATTCATAATGAAAGTAAATACAATTAACTCGAATCAAGTCATCATCATCATCAGGCACATTCGCAAATCTAGATGCATCAACGAATCTGAATTATTCAGGAGGCACTGAACACCTGATTACCTTCTTCGTTCTCTAGAGCTTCACACAAATTCAAAGAGTGATATGATAGGAAGCGGCCGATTATTTATTACACCATAAACAGTAAAATCGTACATTTTTTTAAAAATTTTGAAAATTCTTGTTAAAAATTTATATTTCAATATGTGAATCGATTGACATAATAAAAAATGGGGAAAGGTAGTTTTTTAATCCCTTCGCGTATTTCACTATAAATTTTATTTTTAACATATAATGTAAAATTATTACCAATTACAATATATTTAAATAGTGGAAATATGATTTTAAAACCAAAAACTATCGTTATTTGCTTCAGTATCATTTTAAAATTTCTTACGACGAAATTACCATTTCAACTGACAACAAACTTTCCAAATGACTAAGGGAATGCCAATTCAAGAGACGTTTGTCATTTCAAATAACGATTTTCATTCAAATCGACTAAGATAATCCCAAAATTCGGTTGTCGGTACAAACAACAAGTGACTAAGGGAATAACGGCCTAAAACATTTTGGTGCTGTTCGTAGTAAAATACTACAGTATTAGAAAAAATATTTCTTCCCGAAGCTTATTTCAAATTTGGTGTGAAATTTTTGGTAAAATCGAAATTATGTTTACGTAATCTGATATGTAACAGTAACATTAGGTTTTTAATAAATTCTTAAATTTATGTAACAGCAAGAGATATTAATGTTAAATAATTGTGTTATATAAGACGAATCTAAATACTCAAATTTCGGGAATTTTTCCCGTTGTTTCATCCACACACACACACACACACACACACACACACACACACACACACACACACACACACACACACACACACACACACACACAAAAGACATAATTTTATTTTGCTAAAGTAGAAATTCTTTCATTTTGCATGCTGTAAAAAAAAATATTTTTTAGTCATCCAAATTAATATAATGATCAACATTTTCCACTTGGTCGGCACAACCTTCAGAAAATTTTTCTAAGAAAATCATAAAAAAAAACTTAAGCAAAAGAAAATTTCTTGTATTGTAACCAAGGGTACGCATCGTTAAAGTGTATAAAAATTCATAACTTCTTGGAAGTAATTATATTTGTTTCATGCTGGCCGGATCGAGACTAAAAAAATCACATGTTATATTAAATTTGGTTTAAACCAACGCACTGTATATGGTACATATTTACAAAATGCTTAATGTAATATATTTTATTTGTGTATGTTAAAATAAAGGCGCTGGTAACTAAGGTAACGCCCGAATACAAATATATTATATACATTATTCTGAGAGATAGAGAGAAGATATTAAATATTCTCTGTGTGTATTAAATAAAAAGTTTGTGGTTGGAAAATAGCTTTTCGTATTTGTAGACGAAAGAAAATTGTTTGTTGTGCATTTTCGCTATAAACACTCATACGCTCACTAACACAAGCACAGACGAATTTTCTTCACAGCAGCGTTCAGTTTTATTTCAGTAGCTTAGTACAGTTCATATTTGAACGTTCAAATGGAAAATTAATTTTCACTTTTTATTATTTTGTTTAATATTTATGTTATTTTTCTATATAGTTTTTTTTTCTTCTTCGGGTTTAAAAAAAAATAAAAATTATTTTTACCGTTGTATGAAAGAAGAAAAACTCAAAATAATCGTACTGAGAACATAAAAAACTACTGTGTTGTGCTTTTCTATTTTAAAAATCATTTTACACGATTTTTTTTTTGTTTTTGTTTTTGGAAAATTTGTTAATGAAAATTATGATGAACATAAATAATAATGATAATTTTATACAAAGTGGTTGTTGAACACAGTCGGTAGTAGTGTGTATATATAGTGGAACTTTACTTTTTAAGCGGATAAATGTTTTGTAAAATTGTAATAAAATAATGTTGCTCTGTGTACTGTGTTAAGGGTGGAAAAATAATATCGCTCTTAGCAGAATAAAAATTTTCCTTCCTCAATTTTTTGGTTTTTATTGGGGGGGAAATTATCAGTAGCTATATATATATTTACGGAAAGTGAATCTATCTCTAGTAGTTTATACTTACAATCAATAAAAACCGGAGGATATGCTTTTTTGCTATTTTCTAGATATTTATTTTTATTAAAATGAGAAATTTATTATTACTGTACTGGTAAAATGAAGTAGTAAATTTTATTTTTTAGAAATGATGATGTATGAACAAATGACAATATAATTAATTTTTTTAATAAAAAAATATTCTCAAGGATTAAATTTAGACTATTTTTTTTATATTTAAAATGTAATATTCTTATAATAATAAAAATAAATGAAAAATTTCGCGAGCGAGAAAATAAGAAGACTTTCGCCTACACAGTATTCTGGTTTATGATTTTGTTAAAAAAAAAAATTGCGTTAAGTTAGACAAAACTAAATTTTTTTTTTGATTGTTTGAGATAAATTATAAAAATAAATAAATAAATCAATAAAAATTATAAGAATCACGTACAGGGATTTAGAGTAACTGTGAAAATTAATTAAACAAAAATTCTAAATACAAAAAAAATTATATAAATGTTTTAATGTTTTAAAAAAAAAAAAAAAATTTACGTTGTGCTTAAATTTTTATTCGCTGGCTTTCTCTTTATATCTATTATTAAATTATAATTATTATACATTTAGAATAAATAATAAATCGTGCAATTAAACAAACATTTGTTTTTTTATTTATAACTGTTGCCAAAACAATAAAAATTTTACTAACTAAAATTAATAATTGTAATTTGTACCGTAATTTTAAAATAATCATGGCATTGAAATAATGAACCAGATTAGATTTCATTTTTTATTGGATATTAATATATTATATAAACAAAAAAAAAATAAGTAAATAAATAATTAATAAATTAATAAGTGGATCTTGCCGTCCCATTGTCTCATTATTAACTAAACCTAAATAAAATTATAAATTTTATATATTTGTTATATTTATATATGTATACATATTAAATAATTGTTAGAAAATATTTTGATATAATTGTTATATATTTGATATTCAAATTTGTACTGTAATTTATTTATTGTAATCTGGATTCGTGTAATAATTTTGTTTTTTTATTATTATTTTATGTTTTACAAATTGTAATTTATATTGTAACTTTTGTAATTATAATTATGGATTATCAATGTATTGTTGTCTATACTATTGTACGGATAGCACCGTTTTATCCTTATACTCCAATTGTTGCTAATAAACAGGATGGATGTCTATTTTGGATTAAGGCACAGATTAAAAGGTAGCGTTAATATATTTTAATTTATGTTATTTTTATTTGAGTTGATAAAAAGTAACAAACTGGAAATTGAAATTGTTAATTTTTTTTTTTTTTTTAAACAATCAAAATTATTATCAAACCTTGTTTTTTAAACACTCAAATATTCCCCATTATTAAAATTGAAAAAAAAAAAAAAAAAAAAATTGAAAATTGTTCATTTTATACTGTGTTTTTATGAGATTATCTCCAACTGAGTTTTGGAGTAAGTCAGATTTTCCGCATCACAATACAAATTTATTTAATAAAAATACTTGGTGTGATTATCACGCAGATAGAGGTATAGCAGAAAACGTTTCTAATTTGGTGAACTAAAGCTTTATCCAAATTATTTAAGTACCTTTAAATAAAGGTTTTAAATGTAACTGGCATTTACTTTATTTCATGTTTACATACATATTTCATGAATTTTAAGTAAAATAATAAGAAGATATGAAATGATGATCCTTTTACCAGTTCTTGGTTTGTGATATCCGAATTATATTTACCCGAATGTCAATTTATAAATTTGTCCTCTACTTATCTTTATCCTATTTTTATAGCTCTTCAAAAAACGTTTCGATTCTAATCGGATATTTACGAAAACCATTGAGAAATTCTTATGATATGATAAAATTACAAATTTTGCGCCTTATAAGAAAGTTATCTGTAAGCCCAATTTTATAAATAAATTGCAGGCAGAGTTTTTCTTAATTAAGAATAATAATGCAAAGCTTTGACACAATAATTTTGTTTTGCTGCCGATCAGATATCGTTTTTGTTAAAAAATCTGCGACTATTTTGTCGGTTGATATGTAACTAACTTTGACATCAGAGTTATCGTCGTTGTATCTTATGAAATAATGCCTAATATCGATGGGTTTTGAACGTGCCTAATACGCTTCATTTTTGGCCATATGTAAAGCTCCCGCATTGTCACACTGGACCAAAAAGAAAAATATTTCCCAATTGTTCGCTGAAATGTTACAACCAAATGGCTTCTTGAATTGTTGAAGAACTGGACAGCGCCACCGTCGGTTGCCTGCGACTTCCCCCAAGAGATTGCAGCAATATCAGAAGCCCATTCAGAATCTGAATATCTCAAAAAAACATCATTTTTGCACATAAACGCAACATTTAGTCGCGTGCCTTGTACCAGATATAATAATGACCTCACTTCAATGTTAACCCATAAAAAACGCCTAGGCGTTTTATTCGAGAGTCTCAAAAATTAGCAAATTTCCAAAGTTTTTGATATATTTCGATTACAGCGCCCATTCGTATATAACGCCTAGGCGTTATATTTGAGTTTCATCATAATATAGAAAAGCCAAAGTTTTAGATTGAGACTTTTCCATCTTCGTGGTCGTCGAATTTGTCTTTAAACTTAAAAACTAATACAGCGAAATCTATTTATAACGAACATTAAGTAGTTTTAACGCTAAACCTACCGCGACTTCATGTATACCTATTCCTTTCGTGAACGGGTTAAATGGCCGATTGTGGTAAGGCAGCCTAGGCTACACATTTTTCGTAGAAAACAAATAATAAAAAAGCGGTGCAATTACGTTGTGTATTTCGAAAATTTTAATCGTAATTTTAAAAACGGTCATTTTGACCGATCATGGATTAAGAAATTTTCATTATAACGGAGAATTGCAACGAATTTTTATTCGCTAAAATGCAAATTTTGTTATGTGGAAATGCACTATGGCCAACCAAATGAGTTTTTGGAACTAAACTGACATTTACATAAATCCATTACAATGAAATCCCAATATGACGGAATTAATTTCTTTTACATATTTAATGAAAATCTTAAGCAAAAACTGTTCAGAAATATTACTCAAAAACTGTTCAATAATATTACGACTAAACGAAAAGAAAATGGGGACATCCAGGCACGTAGAGTCTACTGAAAATATGTAGAGTCTACATTTCTAAAAGCGATAAATTTTACAGTTAACTTGATTTAGTGAAACCATAAAATTCTAGTCTACATTTATGTAGATACTTTTTCGTTTGAGTAAAATATCCTACATTTTAGAATATCTGAAATGGAGACTCTACATATCGTCGGCGAGAAATGTAGAATGTGTAGGCCATTTTTTCCAATTTTGCTTTTTCATATCAAACGAAAGAGTCTTCCATTAAGGTAAAGAGATTTAGAAAGAAAATAAGTGATTGTCTGAAGACAATACGAAGAGTGCAATAGTTTTGAAAAAAAAAATTGTTTTTAGACTTACACATTTTGCATTTCTCGCCGACGATATGCTAATTGCGCCCAATGTATACATTTTTTTTATCATAAGTCCGATTTAGATGTAGAAAATATGTCTGCCTTGCAAAAAAAGAAGAGATTAGTACATTACAATTTTCGTTTGGATGACAAGAACGACAATATAAACATGCAAAACTTTGCAAGGGTTTTTTTTTCGTTATTTTGAGCAATTGTTACTATACAAATGAAAATCTAACTATAAAATAAACTCGACCCGACAATATTTTTTGATATTTTGTAGTGACAAACTAACCCAAACATAATAAAAGTATATTATGAAAACCCATACAACGACTAGACGTCAAAAGTTTATAGGAGACAAAAATAAACAAATTTTCAAAAACAGACATGTCGAATGTTAACCATTTATCTTTGAAAATTTTTAAATATATTGTAAAAAATGTAAATATATTGTGAAAGATTCGATTCCCCATTTCCCCATTTCGCCATTTTTGTTTACATAATATCCTTTCACTTTTAAACCAGTGTGTATTTTTCTATTGTGTGCGCAGCACTAACCGACACAACCGGCAAACATTTTTCTTCATCTAAATCGAACTATATTGTTTAAATTTTTGTCACGAATAAAATTAACGAAAGCAAAATGTTTATAAATAAGCTACAACAATAAATAAGTAAGTTTTCATAAACTTAAGCCTGAATTCCATTGCGAATAAAAGTTTGTCAGTCAAAATAAAGGGAGATAAAAATATAAAATCGATGGTTGTGTGAAAGAAACACAAAACGAAGTCAGTCAAGATTTTACTTACATCAAATGTGTGTTTGTATTAGTGAATCGCCATAATTATGGTCAAAAATTATCAAAATCGAAGTCATTTTATGGTTATCCAACTAATATAAGCACACAAATTTTGTGTACGAACGCAAATTTTTTTCCGCATCCTAAGATAATTAAAAAGTTTGTTATTTTTATGGTAATTGTCATAATTTTTTTTGGTGGTTGCTTCTAAAATAGCTGTGATAATAAAAAAATATAAAGTTTGTATACAGGTAAATTGTGTTAAATTGGGATCAATTGTGATAATATCGCTAAATACTATTATTGGCAATTTAATAAAGTGATCGTTTTTTTTTTAAATAATTTATTGGTGGTGAAAAAGCCAAATTAAAACTCCAAGTGATAACCAAAAATTTATTTTTTTTATTTTTTATTTTTTGCTGTCGCTGTCAAAATTTATCAAGATATTTGTGCTATAAAAAAAATAAAAAAAACATGCTTTATCTTTGTCACTCCAATGGATTTTTTTTTTGTCTTCTTTCGACTTGAAGTCAGTTCAGTCAATTATTCACAGTGGAATTCAGGCTTTAACGTTTTCATTCCTGTTGGGAGTGAAATAACAATAATTTTGGGTAAACAAATTTTTTTTCGTTTTGTAAAGTAGTCCGTACACTATAATAAAAATAAGGGAAAATTTCACAAAAAAATTAAATCATAAAATGTGTGAGTTATGTAAATTACAAAATTAATCCCGAATAAAGCCCACTGGGCGTTTTATTTGAATAAAACGCCTAGTAAGTGCACTATTCGATTAAAACGCCTAGGCGTTATTTACGGGGAAGACGGTAGCTGCTGACATGGTTTGTTTTTTAATTTGTCATCTTGAATATTATAGGAGATATATTCACCCCGATTATGATTGACGAGTCGATCGATAATCGGCACAACTCAGAGTCCTATCGATTGTCGATCGACTCGATACTCATAATAGGGATGATTGATTTGCTCCGTTTTTGATTGTGGTCTGATGGTCTTAAGACATTCATATTAATTAATATACAGATTTAATATACAGTTAACTCTGTCTATTTCAAAGTTCCAAGAGGCCGAAAAAGAAAAATTCGAGATAGAAAGGGCATATTTTAATACCAAAAAAAATCGGAGAAAGAGTTTTGAAATAGAAAGGGAACATTTTCATGAAATGAAAATAAAAGAAATACGTATGTAAATTGCTGTAATTCATGTGTTGTAATTTATTCTAAAAAACTGAACATTTAAAGAAATTTTTAAATTTATACAATGTCTTAAAAATATCTTCGTGAGTGTCTTCTATTGCTAAAACAATTTTATCATCCACAAGCATATCTTCTATTGCCAAATCACACCAATATTCTCCGAAACACACACAGTTCTAAATTTTTCCCATGTATCTTCTACATTTTCCAAACAACACTCTTAATTATTTTCAGTTGAACAAATTTGCAAGTGGTATAATGTTTACATGTCGAAAACAGTTTTTAATTGTTCGAGGAGTAATCATCATCCAACTTTTTGAAAGAAATTCAATTGCATCTAACAACGTAAAATTTGACGAACAATTCTTTTCCATATCATCAATTCGTTTTATCACTATTTGCTGCCGATAAAATATTTTCAAATTTTGTATTACACCTGCGTCCATTGGCTGTTCATGCGCAGTAAAATTTGGTGGAAAGTTGATTTGGCATGTACCGGACAATTATCAATAAAAGCCAATACTTTTTGGTTTTTGGCGGTAAATTGTTCATCATGTTCGATTAAATATTTTTCAAAAATATCAGACGTCATCCATGCTTTGGCGTTAGCAACATATTTCACATGGAGACTTCACATTTTTAAAACATCGCGGTGGTTTTAATTTTGCAATAACCAGCAAGGGTAGTTTTTTCGATTCTGTGCTATTGGCTCCAACTAATACAGTTATTCATTTTTTATTGTATTTACCACTAAAACATTTATTAGTTTTAAAGTACATGGTTTTATTGGGAATACATCTGTAAAACAGTGCAGTTTCATCCATGTTATCGTAAAAATTTTCAGTGTCGTAGTGGTGCAATGAATTTTGTAAGTTATTCATGCATACTTCACGATTTTCCATGTTGGCATCAGCACCTTCTCCAGACAATTTTTTAAAAACAATATTGCGTTTTGTTTTGAAACCATTTAGCCAGCCATCGCCGGCTTTAAAATTTTGTGTAACCATTTTTTCTGCAAATAACAAAGCCTTTTGTGTGATGATAGCCCCAAATATTCATTGTTTTATTTCATTTTATTTTTATAAAAAATTTTTATTACCAAATAATGGGATATTTTTTAGCCGGCGTTGGTGAACAAAACATAAAACGGCGTCTTCTAGTCTATCGTGCATCACATTTCGTATTTTTATCACATATAAATTTTCAGAAGCATTCCCTTTTGCAGTAATTTTTTCCGACTGTTTTAGTATACTGGATAAGGTAATTAAAGTCAATACATATTTTTTTGCGATGTTAATTTTTTTCGAACCAATGTTTACTTCTTCAATAATTTGAATTTTTTCTTTGATGGTGCATAATTTTAATTTTCTTTTTTCCGAAGTCACTTCTTGCCAAATTATTATTTTTTTAAAATATGTATTCACATTTTTTGCACTATAAAAATAAGCTTTGTTTTCACTAGTTTGTACGGTTACAAATTTATTTCTTAGAGACGAGGGCGATGTTCGACTGTGAAAACAAAACATTATAAATATAAAAATGAAGAGAAAGAGGAATTGCTTCGATTTTTTCTCAAAGTTACCTGTATCTCCAATATATTGTTGTTGGTCGATATAATAATTGGCAGAACTATCTTTGGTAATTCTTATTCCAACATAATTTTTGCCGATCTTTCATTTTAAACGCTTTGTGCATCCTTTAATCTGTGTACACTCTGTTTCATTTTTCCAGAAAATTGATATATCATCGACATAAATCGGCAAGATTAACTTAACTTTATTGTCAGTTCATATTATATAAACACATGGCTCGGCGGAACGTTCCCATCGTAGCCACGTTTGGGCTTATAACCCCATTTTGTTTTAATGACCTTCTTATCTTTAGGTAAATCCAATAAAATCCAAGTGTTGTTTTCAGCCAATGAATTTATTTCGTTATTCGTTGCATCGCGCCATTCTTTCTCGTTATCACTTATAGCATCTTGGTAAGTTATTACATAATCATCAAACATGTTTACTTGTCTTTACCAATTTGAACGTCTGATGTCACAGTATTCCTCATCAATTTGATCACATGGTATGAAATCAGGATCATTTGTTAAACCGTTTTCATTCATTACCAGCCTCAAAATTTTCTTCAGAAAAGTCAGTGATAGTTATCAGGTTCATCTCAAAAAAAGACGTCACGTGCATGAACTTTTGGCACTTGTCCCAAAAATGTTCAACTGGTTATAATTTGTTCTTAAGTTTATTCAGAGTTCCTCAGGTATTTTCATACCTTCAACTATAGTACGGTTCGTAAATTCCGCCATTCTGTTTTGCTTTGGGGTAAGAGGAATTGTTGTCTGATTTATCAAAACATAATTTTTCAAAATTTTTGATATATATTCGCTGCCATTATCTGAGCGTACTATTTTGATTTTCCGTTACGCTTGAGTTTCAAGCATTGCTTTAAACTCGAAATTTTTCGAAAATTTCCGACTTTGACTTCATAAAATAAACAAATACTTTGGAAAGTGACAAAATATCTAGAACCCCCAATTGACATATTCCCCCTTGGGCTACAGACTTCAGCATGTATCATATCCAATAAATTTGTTGCCCTTTTTCCTTTGTCTTTATAACATTTATCGGGTTTAACTTTCCATTGAACATTGTCTTTAACATTCTGTACATCCTTTATGATGTTTCTTACATCTTCATCATGTTTTACATTTCTATGCCAAGTTACTAAGTCCAAATTCGTTTTAGCCGACAACCCATAACCTACTGTTGAAGACGGTATTTTATACACCCCTTCAAATAATTTTGCTCTGGCTAACAGCTGATTATTTTGATAAAGATTGAGCAGCCACTTTTGCTATATAAACCATTCAAGGTGAGATGTCAGGTTTTGTGATCGACCACTATCCCAAAAACTAAGATCCTTCGGATTTTCCTGATGCGAAGAGAACCGCACTAAATGCATTTTCAAAATTACTCTAAGTATTATTTTTATCAGGAAATTTTTAATTTTTTTCCCAACATTGAAATCTTTTGTGAATGATTTTCCCACAACCATGAGTCACTGGTAATTTTGATTCCATTCGATTCGATACCCATTATGGTTTGTATTCACTTCAAGAAGAAATGACCCAACATATTCATCGGAAATTTTAAATCCGATTCCATTTAATTTATTTGCTGTTTCAATAATTTTGGAAATAAAATCCACCGTTCCATCAGAATTTTCATGGTTTGTTGTAATAAGTTACACTACGGAAATATATTTATAACATCTACAATAGTTAAATTAATTTTTAAATCTCTTTCGTTATTTTTTACTGTAGTTTAGTAGCGAAAGAGCTTTAAGAAATTATACCATTATTTTAAAATTTCGTTTAGAGTAACAAGACTTGATGTAAATATTATTTACAATTTGTAATGCTTATCGTCTCGTTTCACCAATATTTAAATAGAATTAAAAATCAAATTCAACGAATTCGATTATCATCAATTAATCTTCAAAACAAAAAAAAAAACAAAAAAATCACGACAAAAAATAAATTAACATCCGCCGGAAACTAAATTTATGATGATATTGTGAACAATTTTCAATGTTTTCTAAGAATAGAACGAGCGAAGAAGTCGATGAAAATCTAGAACGTGCAAGTCTGTGGAAAATGATTTGGTTCTATAACAATTTTCAAACGAACAAAATAACATTTACAACAATTTTATTTGTTAAGATTTCGCTAGACAACATGTAAAAATTCTTAGTCCACGAAAAATTGATAATAAAGATTTTCGTCTATAAATAAATCTATTAAATCCTTAAGAATGTAAATGAATGGCACCCACGCAAAAGAAAAAAAAAAGTCTTAATCACATAAAATAGACAACACTGATTGGACTTTATTTCTATGGTTCTCTCATCTTATCGATAACCCGGGAACGAAATATGTACATACATATTACATACATACACGTCTATATACATAGATCCTATTGTCAAGGCAAATGATGTTGTTATGTTATGCTTTTATGATGGTCTAATCTTTTATTCAGCTACCACAACAAACCTATAAAACATGGTAAAAGCATATCACAAAAAACGAAAATTTGAACAGCCAACATAAATAGAAATAATATAAGAGAGCTAAATAAAGTTTGATATTTAATAGGATTCAGGAGTAATGGATTGCTAAGACAATTGTGAATAAATATGGTTGTCAGATTTTATGGCTATTCGATGGCTGGTTATTAGGACTAAACATTGATTTATAAAGCAAATAATAATTAAATTTATTAATAAATAAATTACTATGTATGTAAGCCTTAAAACTCCAGTATATATTTTGTTAATAACCTAGTCGCCTTGGAACAAGTTATTTGTTTTTGAACAAACTAATCCCCAGGCGGCGAGGGTGTAAACATCAACATTTGTTCTTTTCTCATTTGAATGTAAATTATACGATGATGAAATATCCACATTCATTCATCTCTTTTGATAAACACAAACGTATATAAGTCATGGATTTTCCAAATTAACCATTATTTTTAATTATTATAGTAATAAAATTCGAAATTAAAATAGTAAAATGGACAACATTAATTTATTTTTACGAATAAATATGGCTTTAACATAGTTTACCAATATTCAATGTTAGTCAATTTGTTAATAAAAATTAATTTAAAATACAGAAATTCTGTCCCCCTTTTCATAATATCTTGAACACCAAAACTTGGTAGACAGGATCTTGCCAAAACATAAAAAAAATTCCACCTACATATTGTATGCTACATATTGTGATGGTCAGAAAATTATGGAACACCGAATTTCGGGCTCTTTTCAGGATTCGTATTGGATTTTGCAATAAAACACTCGATTAAATTAATAATATTGTACAATTTACTGTACAACACTTGTTTCCAGCACTTTTAGCTCTTTGCAATTTAATTGGTTAATTTTAAAGCACTTTACTATTTCACTTTATTACCACTTGTTCACTGATCACAGAGGTTGAATTTAAACTGATCTTATGCTGTGACTTGGTTGCGCGTATATACCGGTTTAAATAAAATCTTGAACTTTCCATATTGCGTTGTTATCAAAATTGTCCAAGTATGCGTATATTTATTCGAAAGAAACCTATGACGTAATCATTACAATCATAAAACGAATAAAATGTTGGTTTTATTTTCGGTGGAGCATTTTAAATTTTATATATAGAGAGTTAAATCACTCACAATATGTTACTTAAGTTTAACTAGAGTCATGCTCCACAATGCCTTCTCTTTCCACCAATTTTTGCAAGCAATATTATATGAATGTGTATTCATAATAAGTCCATTTAAAATATTTAGTTCCGGAGTTTTTGCAGCTCTACATCTATGTTTAAATAGTTACTTATGCCGAAAAAATGAGAGTTTGTCTTAAATGGGTCGAATCTGAAAGAATTTGGTAAAACATTATTTTTTTTGTACAATAATAATCCTTGTACAATAATGGCCAAAATGCTTTCAGGTAAATTTACTTTTATTGAATTTATCAAATTTTTGGAGGGCTCTCGATTTTATTTTTCAGTTTTTGCTGCAACAATATTTGAGAAGGTCTGGTTTAAAATTTTAAATTAATAATATTGTTGTTAAAAAACGATTTTAATTGACTTGATATACGAGTATTTCTAGTTAAATTCGTTTCACTTCGTTCGTCTTTCACTTGAAATGACACGACAACGTGAATTGGGGTGTAATAATATAAAATCAAACATTTATTTATAAAAATTATAATTCATTTTTTATCAAAAAATAACAAAATCAATAATCAACAGGACAAGTACAAGTATCTGCCTTAAAAAATCTTCTATTAAGAGTGCTTCATGTTGTTTTCATAGACATGTTTTATAAAACAACTGCCTAAAACAAAACAAAAATACAACAAAAATTCGAAATAAGAAAGTTTCAAAAGTACAGTGATACTTCCTCGCTTAACGAGCACTTCGCATAACGAGCAAAACAACCCTGTTGTACGACTGAGCGCTCCAAGAACGATCAATGATCAATCACGGTGATGCTCTCTTATACCTCACCGTGATCATCACTTTATACCATATTTCGTAAAAAAAGCACTGATAAAATGCGAACATTGTAATTTATTACATGAAAAACAAATTAAAGAAAGCCGAAGATTTTTTTTTTTTTTGCTTTATATTTCTGTTTCATGTTTTAAACGTGCCATCTCAAACAAAATTTCTCGATTGCTCACGCAAAGTACAACTGGGAAATTGTAAAAAATGACTCAATTAACGAGCGACATTTCGCAAAAACGAGTGACGAGAAGAGGGGCAGACCTGAATTGTGCGCTTAATATACAAACATAATGTATTTCATTATTTAAAAAAAAAACGTAACGAATAAGATCCTGGAACGAATTATGCTCGTTAAGCGAGATACCGGTGTATTCGTTTGTTTTTGGTCATTTCTCTCGCTCTATAATTACGACTCTATCTTATTTTATTTACACCAATCATCGTCGCTAGGTTTTGTAAAATTTACGAACACATTTTGAATGAATTTATTTCATATATAACGATTCCCCTCTCTAAGTTCATTTTAGATGCGTATTAAATGGATTTATTTATAAGGGGAAATTGGGTTCGATTATGTTTTCGTTCACAATCACCACAAAACAACAATATGAAATAATGAAGTTTAAGGGGAAATAATATTTCAAATTCTTCTGATTTCTGATTATATACAAAATATCGGTAATATCTTTATGATGTGCAGTGGCATTGATTTAATTATTATAGACCAACATATTTAAACAAATGTACAAAATATTAGGACTAAAATTTCGTCCTTCCATTTTGTTGTAGTCGCCTGTCACTTGCAAAATTCAAGTGATATCTGTCGTATAAAGTGACTTTAGAGGTAATAAACGACTAAGAGAATAGGAAAATTGATGTGACGTGATAGTAGTCATGAAAAATGATGTGATACGACTAAGGGTATTGGGGTGTAAGATACAACTATTGTAACTTATAAATTAATCTAAGAAAAACCATTTTAATAATGTTCGTAATTAAGAGTAACACAGAATGGGTTGGGTACGAAATTCTGCTTTTTATAATTCTGTTTTACATAATTCTGTTTCACAAAATTCTGGTTCACAAATTTCTGTTTCATAAAATTCTGCTAAACATTAATTCTGCAATTAATTTTTTTGCCGCAAACAAATTAATTGCAGAATTAATTTTTAGCAGAATTTTATGAAACATGTACATAATTTTTATTTACAGTGTTTATACATATATGCTGTAATTTAGTATAAAATATTGTATTCACAAAGTATCTTTGCTGATTTTGCCTTTGTAGAAAAAATAAAACATTAATTCTTTCCTTGATACATATTATACTGAACACGTACTCAAAAACAAAGTTAAATAAATTCCAAATGGACATTAACATCGTTAAAAGTAACAAAGATCAAAACAAACTTAATGTTAACGATCATTTTTATTATTTTGAAAGAAAGCACAAGAAAGGAACTTTTAGTTGGGCTTGCGCTAACAGAATATCTTTGCACTGTAAAGGCAGAGTTATCACTATAATGGAAGATGGGATACACAAAATTAAGAAAGAACAATGGGAGAAGCATACCCATCCACCAGTGGCCAGTGATCTGGAAGTTTGCACTACAAACAATCACAATAAAACTTTAGCCACAACATCAGAAAATAAACCATCACAAATAATAAGAAATTCTGTTGTTCAATGTCCGGAGAATGTTAGAGTTTTCTTACCAACAAAAGAAGCTCAAAAAATGAAGGTCCATCGGATAAGAAAAAAATATAATTGCTGAGCCACAAAACCTTGCCCTTATTGACATCGCTGAAGCATTACATCAATTGGAAGGAGAATTATTTGTCTTGTGTATGTCTGGGGTCGACGGAGAAAAGATCATAATAATGGGTACCAGATCATCTCTACAACTCCTAGCAGAGTTAACATGCTGGATAATGGATGCTACTTTTGAAGTGGTACCGTGCATAATGCGGCAATTATTTTCTATCCATGGCCTGATTGAAGGTGAAGTCACACTGTTAATTTTTTGTTTACTGAGCTAAAAAACTTTACAATTATACGAATTTCTTTTTTGAAAAAAAAAAAAAAAAATATTTTTAAAATTCGAAATTGAACCAAATCCACAAGGAATCGTGTGTGATTTTGAAAAGCCATTATTTCATCGGCAACATTTTCTTTTCCAAACACAAATGTAAAAGGATGCTTTTTCCACTTCGGGTAAATTTTATGGCGTAGAATCCAAAAAGAGGGGATGAAAAAGCTGTATGGAAATTCCGTATCGTTCTCTCTAAACCCGGAACGGAGTATTTCCCGAGAACCCAAAACACCGACGTTTGAATGTGGTAGTCGGGAAACGCCATGCAGGGCTTTATAAATTGATAGATGCTTTGTCAAAGGAGATGATAATGTCAAAAATGCAGGTGGAAAAAAGAAAATCGGGAAATTACATTAGAAAAAAAAAATCGATCATTCAAAAAATAAAAAAAATTGAAAAAATTATGACAAAACAGTATTTTGTAAAAACTGAATTTTTTAAAACGGAATTAAGTACCGATCCCATTTTCTGATTCGCTCTTAAATGTGGCCAGCAAAAACCGCAACACCCCTCGCTATTGCTTCTTTAGGTATTCGAAGTCTAAGCACACCACTGTACATAATATTCCATAACAATGTACCCAGCACCGAACAGTAATTATTTTATCTCAGAAGACAATAGATGGATAACTTAATGAGAAGTATTATTTTTAAAAAAACAGAATTTTGTAAAACGGAATTTTTCAAAGCAGAATTTTTCGAGAAACTAAAATTTCGAAAAAACAGAATTTTGTAAAAACAGAATTTTTTAAAACAGAATTACGTTCCGATCCCACACAGAATATTAAAAGCACAATTTTGCATCATTGGATTATTCGCCAAACGAGAAGAACACCCGGAGAAAATACCTCTGGTACTTTTGCTAATTTCCTAGAATTTACAAAACAGGTCGGATATCACTTTCTCTGATTTCGAAGATGGTGTGTAGGGCCTACCATTTGAAAACAAATACATTTTAGTAGAAACTGGTGACATTCACTAGAAAGAAAATTTCGATATCATTTGATTAACCTCTGAAAAACCAATGACTTTCTCGAGATGTTGGAATGTTTGACTTGTATGTTACCGTCCATCACCAACAATACTAATTTGTATGAAAATAAATCAAAACTGTCAAACGGACAAGAATTTAACCAAGAAATCAACATTCATCGGAGTCTGTGAGAAGGTACTATTTTTTAGTTTATGAAAAACGAAAAGTCATTTCAATTTGAGCAATTTGTTTTATGTTATGTCCAGTGTTGATTGATTAATTTAATAAACTTGTCAAGAGCTATACGGTTTAGTCAATATAATTCCACTGTGTTTTATCTCCGATAATAAAAGCTTTCAATAAACCTAATATGTTTGTTTAACATTTTCCTGTTGTTGTTGTTCCCGCACATATTATAAATTTATGGGTATATTGATATTATTTATGATTAGCCGTTAAATCCAATACAATAGACAGTAAATTTTCTTTTCTTTTTCATGATAAATTTCATTAAACTAATGCACTAAATTAAACTAGACCACCTCAGTTCAACATCTTATACTTATCGTGTATGTCGGAGCAATATAATGGGTTTTTTTTTTATCGGAAAATCGTTTATAATAAATATATCGACAATTTCTCTATTGTTCCCGTTCGCAAAAGCAATTCAACTTTTAATCAGATAAATTTATTAAAAAATTAATTAAATTTTCCCCATTTTTCTTAGTAATCAAATATTAATGCATTTTTTCACCGTCTTTTTAATGTGTTTTGTTGGCTGAATATTTGATGATGTTACATAAATACCGAAAGGTTATAATAAGCTTTACTTCACATAATTTTTCACCCCAATTAAGGGTTACCCAGGATTTTTTTTTGTTAGTTCATCATATCGGCATTCAAAAAAATTTGGAATTAGACCAAATTCTTTATCGACATCGATACATCGAAATTTTACTGAATATAATTTGTATTCTGATTTTTTTTTTGTATTATATCCAAACATTGATTTTGGAAAATAAAAGTCCCGAAAAATAAAAGACTGTTGAAAAAATCTGCTTCTCGTTCATAAATTGTTAAAAGCAATATTAGGTAATCCGAATAATTGACATCTCTTGCTAAACACTCTTTAATGCCAAAAGGAAAAAATTGTTCAATCATTTATTTAGTAAATAAAACAAAATAATTGTGCGCTTGTATTATGTTGGTTAAATTATATTAAGATAAATTATTATAAGTTGGCAGTCTTAGCACAATATGAATGATAATGAATTTCGTCACGTTTTTTGCGGTTTTTGTTTATTTCAAGTACACAACAACAAAATATTTCTTAAAAAATTTAAATATGTAGATTTTCCCCGTCTTGTTTTTTCATGGTACAAGTGCACAAACCAATACGTCGTAGTGTTAAATGTAATAATATTTTGCGCAACAAAAAGTGACAGCTGAGATGGGGAACAGGTGTTAGTGTGAAATAGGTGTGTTACATTCTTGGCTCTTTCTTGATGATAATGATGATGATGATGACGATAATGATAAATTAAGAATATATAAAATTAAAGCAGGAAGATTTTATTTGTTTTTCGCGGTCTAGTAAAATTATTGGTTTGTACATTTTTTTTTTTTTCAATGAAACCAGACTAACACGAGAAAATCTCTTTAGTTGGGTTAATAAAGGAAATTAAAGTGATAAAATGTTGATGTTTATTCTTTTTTATTGGCAAACGTACATTTCTGTTTTAAAAATTTATATTTAGTATCAGCGTCGCAAATTTAATAAATTTTGTAGTTTTGAGCAATTCGCATTTTTCGAGCAGAAAATAATTAGGATAAAAATAATTTCTGTTGATTTTTTATTGAGATTAATGCTGTTTTTGTGTGATTAATTTTTATTTTTTTGTTTATTTTCAGGTAAGTGTCATTGAATTTTAAAGTTTCAAATTACTTGGGGTAAGTTCATCATACAAATCGGATATGATTCCTACTTGTTTCGTTCCAATGTCCAAATAACCTTGAAAATATAAAACAATTATTTGTTTTATATTTGTATCATTTCATTTTAAATTCCAGCTGTGGAGAGCCATTATAAAAGAGAAACTGAAACATATTTCGCAACAGTCAACCAAAGTTTTGTCTCTAATTTACGGTTTTCCTAATTTTGCCTTTTTGTAGCAATGATTTATTAACAGCCCTTATCGTTCGTAAACACATGTTAAAAATACTGAATGCTACAGAGCATTTAGAAATAGAGTGTTTAGAGTAATACTTTTAACCCTTACATATATTGTAAATATCACTATTTTCGTTTAGTTATTGTTATATGTAAAAGTTCCGTTTTTTGGTTAAAATTACATGTTTATTTTGCAAGTATATAAAAGTTGTACATTATTCAAAGTATGCCTCATCAGAAACCACAACTTTCGCCAATCTTTTAGGCAATTCACTGATTCCCTTTCTGAAAAATTTGTCGTCTTTTGAAGCGATCCATTCGTCAAGCCAATTTTTGATATTTTCATAAGATGTGAATCGTACGTCTTGAAGGGCTGACTGCATCGACCGGAATAAATAGTAATCGGAAGGAACATTTTGTGCCGGAGCTAGTACACTGGCTCTACACCGCTGTAGTGAGACCTGTACTCATGTACGGGGTGGGTGTTTGGTGGCTAGCTCTGGACAAGGTAACTTATAAAAGTAAGATTGAGAGAGTGCAAAGAACGACCTGTCTGCTTGTTAGCGGGGCATTGAGGTCGACACCGACAAGTGCCTTAGAGGTTATGTTGCACCTTCTTCCGGTCGACATTTTTGGCAAACAGATGGCGGCAAATACGGCTGTACGACTTGCAGCCGTCTCTCAATGGAGGTATCTTAGTATAGGACACCCTACTATTGTTAGATCGTTGAAGAATGAGCTGGCGAATCTTGACTACATTAAACCTACTCTACGCTTTGAGAAGCGATTTCGGACCTCCTTCCCTTCAAGGGAATCCTGGAGGGATAGACCGTTATCGGAAACCGAAGCGTTGCAATTCTTCACAGATGGCTCCAAGCTAGACGGCAAAGTTGGAGCTGGAGTATTCTGTGACAAATTAAATGTAAACATTTCTATTCGTCTCCCTGATTACTGCAGCGTGTACCAAGCTGAAGTCGTAGCGATTGAGGAGGTCATGACGTGGTTGAAGCATAATGTGTTATCCTTAGACGATATCACAATCTATGTGGACAGTCAAGCGGCGATCCGGTCGTTAGAATCGGTGTCTTTGGCGTCACGGGTGGCGTTGAGTTGTCACTCATCTCTAAATGAGATGGGTGAGCATTTCAATATCCAGGTAATCTGGGTCCCAGGTCACTCGGGCGTCATGGGGAACTGCAGGGCAGATGAACTTGCTAGGCATGGTACGACTCTCCAGCTGCAACCGGAAAGGGCATGTCTGGGGAGGCCTATCACAGCGCTGAGACAAGCACTTGGGAAGCAGGCGCTATCCTCAGCGGGGGAAAGGTGGTCTAACACCCTCACCTGTAGAGTTGCAAGACAAGTTTGGCCAAAGCTGGACTTGGGGCGCACTAGGGCATTAAAATCCTTACGCAGACGTGAATTAAGAACGGTCGTAGGAATTCTCACGGGACACTGCCTTTTTGGAGAACATGCAAGAAGGCTAGGTCTGGAGGCTAATGACTTCTGCAGAAGCTGCTTGGACGAAGAGGAGGAAGAGACGTTAGTCCACTTCCTTTGCTCGTGTCCAGCATTGGCCCTCAGATGGCATAAACACTTAGATAAGTTCAGGATGGACTGCCTCTCGGATCTCGAAAACAGTAAAGTGCGGGACGTCTTACGCTACATAAGTAGCTCGAAATGGTTCCAATAGGGGTAAAAGGGGATTCATCCTGTGGTATCACAATGGACCGTCGCCGGTTTAAGTGTGCGTAAGCAGCCACTCCAACTTAACCTAACCTAACATTTTCTGGCGAATATGGCGGGTGGGATAGAACTTCTCAGTCCTGCCCTTCTAGGTAGGTTTTAACGGCTCTTGCAGCATTGTCATGCTGCAAAATCAGTTTATTGTGTCTATTCTTCCATTCTGGGTCATTATCTTTAACAGCTGGCTTCAAACATATTAATTGCCGTTGGTAGATTTTGCCATTAATAGTTTCAGAAGGTTTCAGTAGCTCATAATATACAACACCTTTCATATCCCACCAAATACAGAGCATAACCTTATCGCAATGAACATTTCGTTTTGACTGTGATGAACCAGCTTTACCAGGCTTAACGTAAGCTTTTTTACATTTAGGATTCTCGTAGTAAATCTATTTTTCATCTCCAGTCACAAGTCGATGCAGATAACCCTTTCTTTGTTCTCTTTGAAGAAGCACTTCAAAAGTGATTTTTCGACATTCCATCTGCCTTTCCGTTAATTCATGTGGTATCCAATTCCCAAACTTTTGAACCATCCCCATTCCATGTAGAGGTCTACTGACAACGGATTGATCATCGAGTTTGTGTGTTGTCTTCATACAATAATGCTTGCAATTTTTCATATTCAAATTTTTCGCTCTACCTTCACGTTGTGCGTTTTCAAGATCGACCTCCTTCAAATTCCCTAAACCACCTTCTACATATAGTATCAGAAAAAGCATGTTCACCGTAGAGCTTCTACAAGTAAACGATGAGTTGCGAATAAAAAACTATGTTGTTTATATTTTAATCAAACGTCATATACTACGTTTTGAAGGTTATGAAGAAACTTTTCAAAAACATGTATTACTACATGTATAACAATTATTATTGCACTGTCTCTAGGGCTTGTTTGGCAAAAGCCGTAAAATAACAACATACATAAAATTCTCGGTAACATCCGTAAGGATATAATAGTCTTCTTTTCCAAAGAATTTTTTTTTGGTATCAAAAATATTCCAGCAACCAAATACATAAAATAACAAACCTAAAATTTCAATGTAGGTAGCTTTTTAAAGTTAAACATCCTTGTGGCAATCTTTAATAAAAAAAAACGCCATTTTTATGTTAAATTTTCATGTCTCTAGATAAGCGATATATAGCAACATAACTATGAAAACGAATCTAAACGCTTTAAAATGTTAGTGTGCTTGAAGAATCAACCTTCAAATGACATTTTTTATCATGTTTTGATCAATCAATTACGAAAAAATTTATATGAAAAATTCTATAAAATTTTCTGTAAACATAAATATGTTTTTCAGAAAACATGTCACATAAAAAAAAAGAATTTTGATGTTTACACATGTTGTTTAATCAATTATGTTCATTTTTTTTTTTTTTTTAAATATGACCTGTTGATCTTTGTAAAAAATAACAAAAAAATCTCCAGAAAAATTAAATTCAATATGGCGCCGACGGCCTGGAAAACTAAACACAAATAAATCATAATTTTCTATAATAAATCACTCAACATTTCGTAAGAAAATGTATAAATCTAAAACATACGTACATAGATAAAAACACTTATACAAAAGTACGAAGTGTTTTGATTCGAAATGTTAGTAGTTGACATCCCTTAAGAATACGAAAAATAATTCAAAAGATGTTTTTGTTCAAATTTTAAATAATCACAGAAACGTGATGTTTATTTTATTGAATATAAATTATCAAATTTATTTGCGACAGGTCTGTGACACAAAAAGAAAAAAGGAAAAATGTATGTCTGATTCGTGCAACGAATTGCCAAGTATTTTATACACTTGTCCGTGATGTTGATATATAGATAATTATTTTTATAGATTTTGAATCATTCGCGTTTTTTATTTGCGTAAAACGCTTCATATTTTCTATTAACCCATTGTTGGTGTAAGTTTTTTTTTTTTTTTTTTTTTTTGTATACAAGTATGAATTGCGAAAATTTCAGTATTTCAACTTAGCTTAGCCGAAATATATATTTTTTTGCTTATCTATCGCACATATGTTGCTACACCAATAATAATTATATTGTCTTAAACTTATAAGAAAGTATATGACAGCAGAACATGAAATAATATAAAAGATGAAAGAAATAATAATGACCAAAAGGCATGCTTCACAAATAATGTAACAAGTCTAGATAGTTAATTATGTGTGATGATAATGATATTGAAATTATGGTAAATTCTTATTTACACATTGAGATAAATATAGTGTATTATGCAATGAATATTAATATTCTTTATAAATTCATTGTAATTTAAAATCAACACAAAATTTATAACATATTATAGTAGAGAGGAATTTTAATTAGTAGAATGATTGATGTATGTTTTTTTTTTTTGGAATGTTTATGTCGGCGTTGAACTCAGAAATATGCTTAAGTGACATTTTAATATGAATTATGTTTTTTACCATAAAATTGAATTAGGAAAATTTGAATGATTTAGGTTAATTATAGCTCAAAATAATGATTTACAAAACTCGCCCTAATTGTATCAAATTTATTAGTAATTTCTACATTTCTATAATTCAACTCATTATTTAGAATTAGGTAAGACTGGGTGCTTTTTACATAAATTTATGTGATCATAATTATAATTAAATTGTGTTTTAAAAATAATTTTGAATTCATAAAATTCATTTACTCATTTGAATTTTTCAGCTAAAACTTCTTCCCGATCTTCTGGCACTAAAAATTATTTTGATTTGTTTATTAAATAAAAATAAGTTTTATAATCAAAATCTTGTTTATTCATATTTTAACTAATATTTTAAGAAATTCGTCTAAATGCATTTTTCCCTCCAAAATAAGTGGTACCTTATAGAATTTTAAAATAGTTTTGGCGATATACTATTTTGTGCTAATTAGTTATTTTACAGAATGTACGATATCGTACATTTAGTCGGTACTAATGTTCCAATTTGATCTATTATTTCTTCCACTGTTTGATTAATAACGTTTTTCTTTCTTACACATAATTAAATTTCATAGGTCAACTAATCTGAACCGAATTTGGTCGACAGTTTCTCCAGACTTCTTGCCCAATGGTTTAATTTTGATATTGCAACTTTAGAGGTACCATTGAAACTATAAACATGTCTGAATCTAAAGCTTCTGGTATTGTACCTATGTTCTGCTTATATTCAGCTTATCCTGATGTTCCATCACAGCTACATTTGCTGAATAAGTTAAGCTCCACGTTTGGTAGATCTTTAATAAAATCTCCACTTTGCATTTTTAAGATACGCTTTACTGTGTGATCTAAAAGCGATGGCAATTTTACCTCGGCTGATGTTTCTGTAACGATTAAATCCTCTGGAATACACTTATGTGTAATAGTGGCTAAGGAGCCACTATTATTTTATTATAGCTTATAAATTGCTATTATTTTATTATAGCTTATATGATAGTCCCAAATCTAAAAATAATGCCAACCCTGCTTACGGTGTGTATTTAATTGGGTTAGCTTGAGGTGTAGGAATACTGCATTTTATTCTTTGAATTTTTTGCGTATTCACAATATTTAAAATTACAATTTTAGTTTTAATAATAATATATAGCTATTTATTTATTTTAATTTAATTTATTGATCAATGTTATTTCATATTATTAGACACATTATTTATTTCATGCATAATTTGTTGTTATTTAATTAATTTTACAAATTATATTTTTTAATCCACATCCATGCGCCGACATATTGTTGGGAGTAACAACTATAGCGTGACGATGAGCGCGCGTGCACTTTACACCAATTCCGAGACGGGACTAATAAATTTTATTTTGTTTTGTGTTGTGTGCCTTCGTCGTGCTGCGATTGGTCCAACGAAGCATGAAGGGGAAATCAACCCAATACGCATTTGATTTGGAATGTGTGCCGCCAAGTTTGTAGTGGTTAACTGGGGGAAACGCTACAAATTCTTTTTGGACTATATAAGAGATACAGATATGTTAACAAGGGTCCATATTTTGTTCTCTTTTTTGTTTGATCGTGGAACTTGGCGAGCCTTTTTAGTACTGGACAACTAAAGCCAAAAATTGTAGTAAAAACGGAGTATTTTAAATATACACATACATCAAAAAGTAATTTCCCCAGATATTTAAAAACTATTGGTTGGATTTTTTGAGTACTAATGCATTTAGTAATAAGCCTTATACCCTAGACTGACTGTGGTTTAATAAATCCGATTTAGCTAAACTAGTTTAAGTATTCTATGCAAAAACAAAGAGATTAGCTTAAATCGAGGTTGATACACTGCGTCTAATCTCGAAAAATTCACTAAATCGGTTTTATTAAATCGCAGTATGTCTAGGGTATAAGATACCATAAGTGCAGTAAAAAACGGAAAAATCGAAATTTAAAATATCGATCTCTTTATCTTGATAAGTTGATACGATTTAATAAAACGGATTTATTGAATTGTTCCAGTTTAATCGCAGGATGTCACCCGCAAATGTTGCTAATCGCGTTTTATATTATAGAGTACCTGTTCAGGTTTAGCTAAATTGGTTTTATTAAATCGCAATCTAGCTATGTTATTACATACAAGAAAACGAAACAGAACATAAAATTTGAATATTTCAAAAGCTTGAAAGCTATTCAATTATTTTTCAGTTTCTTCCCCAATTAATGGAAAAAACAATCAAACATCTATTCTTTCCACATAATCTCATCACACTTAATCAAAAATAAAAGTTTTTGTAACCAAGGAAATGTTGTCTCGACGGAGATACTGGCTGCCATGCATGGAAACTACATATTATCTTAATAATAACAAATTCCAAGCATCGTTTTTTTAGTCCTAAAAATACAAATTTGCGAAATCAGTCGTTGTGTGGTTTCATATCGTATAAAATCGTAGTGAAGCACCCAAACAAAATACATAAACAAACAAATAATGAGATTATTACAAAAACATAATAAAATAAAACAACCCCACTTCTATTTACATACAATATTATATTATTAACCCTATAAATATATTCTTCATCCCAACCTAAGCCACCCCACAATATTGTAAATAATGATCGGACGATATTTTATTTTATTACGCTTGTGACATTGAAACAATAAATTTGTAGTATTTGATGAATCGACATAAAAGTTTATTGTCTATAATGCCATATTAATTGTAATTGCAACAATCGCTTGTTGTTGTTTTTAGAAATTGGAATGAAATTTATAATTCGATGTTAATATGTTACTATACAATAAACGGTAGAGGTACGACAAATCAAGATTAATAAAGATTACAACATTTTTAATATTGAAAATGTTAAAAATCTCTTTTCATAGTAAACTTTTGTTAGACATCCACAAATTTAATATTACTTATAAAAATGTAATATCTGCTCTACATTCCTCTTTTCAATATTAACAAGAAAAAAAATTAAAATTTAGGAGATTTTTCTTCGGAATTTTCATTTTTTATTATAACGGTTTTGTTTTATGTTTGTTTGTATATTTAATAAAAAAAAATTGTATGAAAAATCCTTGCAAGTGTTACACAAGATGTACTGTTTCGTATATAGCAAGAGAGCTACACAAAATTTATTGGTATGGTTTTGTATTGTGTAATAAAAGACGTAAAATAATTTTCTAACAGTACGAAGAGAATTTTTCACTTGTGGTTTGTTTACCGATTCTCTTAATATTTGCTAGTTCTATTGTATTGTATATAAAATGTAATAAATTATGTTACACCATAAATAAATATGTATACAGTTTAATTGTGGTTTGCTTTTTGTAGATTAGTTACGTTGTTTATTAATTTTTGGATTAAATTGAGAAAGGTATCACTATTAGTCTTGAAAAACTATTTTTAAAAGGTTGATAAAAGATTATCAGGGAAAAATTTTTGGCGAATGTTTTCTTGGCGAATTTTGTATCAAATTTTGGTCTCTAATATTAGGCTTAGCGATAACATTCTGGTCATTTCTATGGAAATATAAATGTGTCAATAAATTTTCATGTAGCTGTAGTTTTCTTGTGCACGGCAGATTACATTTTTGTAACAGTTTGAGTTTGGCCAAATTTTAAAGTAAACAGAATAACGTATATCAACTCTCACTCGTTTTTATGGGATAAAGATTGAGTTTTTTTGTTACTTATCTTTATTTTCCAGCTGCGTAAATAGGTGACTAACTAATTGTTGGGTCGAAAAGAGATGACGGAACCAAGAAAACTAAATTTATAAAATTTGATTTCAGCTAAACAAAAAACAAAAAAATAGAATACAACTAAAATTTATAGAAATTTTAAATATAAATAAAGAACACCCAAAGTTTGCCAAAAGAAGTAAAAACAAGAAAACATTTTTTTTTTAAATTTAACAAACAACACAATTTATAAAAAATGTTTCTTTAATTTAATTTTGAAGCCGTCACATTCAGTAGTCAGTCTTCTACGTTGTTAAACATTTTGATTATTTCGATAATTGCTTCTTGTTCCCCATAATTTGTTCTGTGTTACTTTGCTTGTAAGAATCTTTGTTGCTTAAGGGTTCCTGATAGGAGGAGTAAATAAACTATAATTTAACAATGATTGCTTGTCTTAAGGAAAAAATTAATTTCTGAACAAACTTCACTGATACACTAATGAATATACCATAACCTAAACATTTTATGTTAAATTACCGTAACATTGCCGCTTATCGATAGAAAAGTGAGTTCACAATATGTGCTTTGTGTTTTGGGTCATTGCCTTGATACAAGTAATATCCGCTCTACAATGGTTAATTTTAGCCGATGCCCGCAATTTTTCTTTTAAATTATTTAAAAACCGTAAAAAATTTTTAAACAAATTTTATTCAATTTCAGTTAAATTCTTTACTTCCAAATACGCGAAACCCTTGTTTTGTAAATAATAAAATAACAAATTTTCCAAATCATTATACATATATGATTAACGCGCTTTATGAAGCATAACGTGTACACCATACGTCGTTTATGGTTCCGCTTAGCAGTTGGAGGAAATGGAACAGAATGCAAAGCATGTAGCACTGTAATATTCAGCTTGTAACACTTGTACAGTACTGGTTAGTAGTTAAAAAGAATTGAAGAAAGAAATAAGAGAAAGAATTTCACTAACTAGCAGCTTACAAACGTGCCATCAACCAGCCTTAAGAAGTTCCACGCGAAGTTATCATTTGACATCATTTTTTCAAAATAATAAATTTTGAATTATATATAGTTTTTGTATGCGTGCACAAATTTTATAATTCTCAGTTAAATTAAATTTTTATTTTATTTTATTTAATAAGCAAACCCACAATTTTCCATATAAATATTTATTATTATGACATTCTTGCCATAAACCAACAACAGAGACATTTACTTAAGTTGTGTTTCATTAAACTGTTTTTACACGGTGCATCGTGCAAAAAAATCATGTAGAAAGGATCATGTAAAAACAAGTTTAGGTGTTAGCTCATTTATTAGCATCTAAAAACAATGAAAAATAACGGAATTACTTTAGTCTTTTTTTATTTTTTTGTAGAAAACAACCTTGTAAAAAGGACCGTGTTAAAACAAGTTTTGGTTGTAATTTTTACAATTGATTTTGTAAAACATTTCACAATAGACAAATTTATGATATTAGATATTTATTTTGTTAATCCTTTAAATCCCTTCAGAGCGATTTTGATATTTAATTTAGGATTCGCACGACCTCAAGTCGTTCTTAAGAATTTAGAAATTTAGATAATTGGTAATCTAGAACCTTTATATGATAATGTGTAGTAATAATACTTTTACTTTCTTTTACTCTAGTAAAATAAAGTATAGTAATCATGAAAATTTTGGACCTTGAGATTTTTAGAGATTTATTTGTTTTGAGGTCCCCTGAGTCCGAAAAAGTGGGTTTCGAAATGGTGTCTGTCTGTCAGTCTGTCTGTGTCCTCTCTACAGCCCATATGGTTTAATCAATCGAACTAAAACTTCAGATTTAAGCTTTTTTGATAAATTGGAAGATCCCAGTGAATTTTACTCCAAATCGGCTAACCGGAAGTGGCCACTCCCTTGGTCCAGAAAATTTGTTTTGCAAATATCTTAAAAAGTATAAGGTTTACAAAAAACTACTTAATACAAATTGTTTCCAAAATTTAAAAACAAATAAAAATAAAAAATTAAAAAAAAAAAAAATAAAATTTCTAAAAATTCTCTGTTAGTAAAAGAAAGTCGTGTGTTGGCCACACCTCAATTTTAACTAGGAAATTGAGGGACCTATTCCATGTGCTAGCGAAATCTTTATCATCATTTTTGAGTGCGATTTCCAAAAAAATAATTTCGTAGAACTTTTACTAAACGAACGATCCGTATGGATTAGGGTTTTCTAACTAGGTAATTGAGCAACCTATTCCATGTGCTAGCCAAACCTTTGTCATCATTGTTGGCAATCGCCGATATTGGCCATTGGGAGTTGAGTGCGATTTCCAAAAAATAATTTTGCAGATCTTTTACTAAACGAACGATTCGTATGGATTAGGGTTTTCTAACTAGGTAATTAAGGGACCTATTCCATGTGCTAGCGAAACCTTTCTCATCATTGTTGAGTGCGATTTCCAAAAAATAATTTTGTAGAACTTTTACTAAACGAACGATTCGTATGGATTAGGGTTTTCTAACTAGGTAATTAAGGGACCTATTCCATGTGCTAGCGGAACTTTTGTCATCATTGTTTAGTGCGATTTCCAGAAAATAATTTCGTAGAACTTTTATTAAACGAACGATCCGTATGGATTAGGGTTTTCTAACTAGGTAATTGAGAATCTATTCTATGTGCTAGCCAAACCTTTGTCATCATTGTTGGCAATGGCCGATATTGGCCCTTGGGAGTTGGGTGCGATTTCCAAAAAATAATTTTGCAGAACTTTTACTAAACGAACGATTCGTATGGATTAGGGTTTTTTAACTAGGTATTTGAGGGACCTATTCTATGTGCTAGCCAAACCTTTGTCATCATTGTTGGCAATGGCCGATATTGGCCCTTGGGTGTTGAGTGCGATTTCCAAAAAATAATTTTGCAGATCTTTTACTAAACGAACGATCCGTATGGATTAGGGTTTTCTAACTAGGTAATTAAGGGACCTATTCCATGTGCTAGCGAAACCTTTGTCATCATTGTTACCGAGTGCGATTTCCAAAAAATAATTTCGTAGAACTTTTACTAAACGAACGATTCGTATGGATTAGGGTTTTCTAACTAGGTAATTAAGGGACCTATTCCATGTGCTAGCGAAACCTTTGTCATCATTGTTGGCAATTGTCGATATTGGCCCTTGGGAGTTGAGTGCGATTTCCAAAAAATAATTTTGCAGAATTTTTACTAAACGAACGATCCGTATGGATTAGGGTTTTCTAACTAGGTATTTAAGGGACCTATTCCATGTGCTAGCGAAACCTTTGTCATCATTGTTGAGTGCGATTTCCAAAAAATAATTTCGTAGAACTTTTACTAAACGAACGATCCGTATGGATTAGGGTTTTCTAACTAGGTAATTGAGAATCTATTCTATGTGCTAGCCAAACCTTTGTCATCATTGTTGGCAATGGCCGATATTGGCCCTTGGGAGTTGGGTGCGATTTCCAAAAAATAATTTTGCAGAACTTTTACTAAACGAACGATTCGTATGGATTAGGGTTTTTTAACTAGGTATTTGAGGGACCTATTCTATGTGCTAGCCAAACCTTTGTCATCATTGTTGGCAATGGCCGATATTGGCCCTTGGGTGTTGAGTGCGATTTCCAAAAAATAATTTTGCAGATCTTTTACTAAACGAACGATCCGTATGGATTAGGGTTTTCTAACTAGGTAATTAAGGGACCTATTCCATGTGCTAGCGAAACCTTTGTCATCATTGTTACCGAGTGCGATTTCCAAAAAATAATTTCGTAGAACTTTTACTAAACGAACGATTCGTATGGATTAGGGTTTTCTAACTAGGTAATTGAGAACCTATTCTATGTGCTAGCCAAACCTTTGTCATAATTGTTGGCAATGGCCGATATTGGCCCTTGGGAGTTAAGTGCGATTTCCAAAAAATAATTTTGCAGAACTTTTATAAAACGAACGATTCGTATGGATTAGGGTTTTTTACTTTCTTTTACTCTAGTAAAATAAAGTATAGTAATCATGAAAATTTTGAACCTTGAGATTTTTAGAAATTTATTTGTTTTTAGGTCCCCTGAGTCCGAAAAAGTTGGTTTCGAAATGGTGTCTGTCTGTCTGTCTGTCAGTCGGTCAGTCTGTTAGTCTGTCTTTGTCCTCTCTACAGCCCAGATGGTTTAATCAATCGAACTGAAACTTCAGATTTAAGCTTTTTTGATAAATTGAGAGGTCCCAGTGAATTTTACTCCAAATCGGCTAACCGGAAGTGGCCACTCCCTTGGTCCAGAAAATTTGTTTTGTAAATATCTTAAAAAGTATAAGGTTTACAGAAAACTACTTAATACAAAATGTTTCCAAAAATGAAAAACAAATAAAAAAAAAAAAAAAAAAATTAGAAAAAAATAAAATTTCTCAAAATTCTCTGTTCGTAAAAGAAAGTCGGGGGTTGGCTACACCTCAATTTTTTGATTAGAAATAGTTTAAGATTTCAGGAAATGAACAAAACTATTTTCTGTTTTTAAATTTTCGATTGAAATGACGTATTTTAATATAAAAGCATTGGTGACCATCTCTAGGGATCATCTCTAGATACGTCATTTCAATATAATATTTAAATTGCTTTATACTAATGGCACCGGCGACTTTTTTTTGATTGAATTTAAGAACCTGGGCCCGGTGGCTTCATAAAAAAAGCAAAACTTTTTTCTATGGTTACTTTCAATTCTATCGATGTAAGGTCGGTAGAATGGACACCGTACTTAAAATGCAAAGGTCAGTTGGGATCTGATGTAGTTGAAGTACATAAAATAGAAACAATGTCCTTTGATCCATTATTTGTTTGGCCCATCGTCTGATAAAGCCAAATATAAAATTGATTTTATTACACTGCCGATTTGACATACTTTACACTCTGATGATTTTGGTGCCATTTTGCACCACTCGCTGGTTCCGTCAATGTCATATTGTAGAACAAATGCATGTAAATATTAAAAAAATTCAAGGACATATGTGTTTTGATGAAGATTATATTGAATTTGCTTCCGACCTTTACAAAGTTCGTTAAATTGCGATGTTTAACAAAAGTTATGAGGATCCAGACAACTAAATCCGTTGGAATGGCTGATGGAATCAAAGGATTTATTGAAATCAGTGTATGCTATATCGATATGCCCATGTCCACTGGTAAATTCAACTACATTTGTTATAACATATATAATAGTAGGAAGTAGGAATTATATTCGATGAGAAGCTGTTGTAGTTTGCTGGCTATCACTTCTTCAAGTCAAGGATAACTTGTGGCTTATGAGTCGATCGAAAAAATGTTGCAAACATTTTCCCTATTTCTTGAGAAGGCTACTCTGTAGCTGTCCAATTTGGAATTGATGAAATCTTATAGACACAGATCAAATAGTTTTTATTGTTTCTTCTGATAGTAGCTCGATTAAAATATATTCGTTACAATTTAACAATTATTTCAATTATTTCAATGTATTTTAATTCGTTTTATACCCATCTAAAAGGATGATAGGTGCCGCCTTAAACAACCGCTTTCGAGGATTTATAAAATTCTTCCTTTTTCAATTATTTCATTTCAAATTTAATTTATAATTCGCTTACAAAGTAGAGAATAAAAAAATTATTAAATGTGTTAGTTTGTTGTGATTATTTTCAAGCTCGATTTGCTGTACGAGCTTACTCAATATTTTTCTTCGTCTCCTTGGTTCTCCAAGAAATCATAAGGCCTTCTTAACCTTCATTGCCTCTTACATAATATTATCGGTGTGACGTCAACATACAAAATTTAAATTAGGAATTGAAATTTAATGGTAAAAGTAGTATAAGTAATTTAAAATAGATGTCACTTCACATCGCTTACCGTAAATTCACTAAAAAACAAGAATCGTCTTTTTACGCCGCTCATTATGATAGGACATAAGGTTAAGTTAGGTTAGGATGCTGTCCTAAGGACCGGCATAGACACAGAAATGGTCCATAGAGATAGGACATTACCAAATATAAAAAGGAAATGCAACAATACTGGTGCGCTCACTCAGACACTGCAACTCATTGTTAATCTGCAGAGTCTTAAGGCTCACGCGGGCGACAATGATTCAGACTCAGTTATATAGCGATGCGGCTACCTGGCCCCAAGCGAAACTTGGATGAATAATATTGAGGAGCCCCTTTTCATTCGCAACTACCAGTGGGCTAAACGAATATATATAACAACATCACATCGACTATAGGCACGTTTCCGCCAAATCCAGTTCCGCGCGTCTGGTTGAAGTTTCCGTAGTAAGTGTTTGAAAATCTCAACTTTTCCAACGGTCAACTGTACCCAAAAAACATACCGTGGAAGGGTCCTATCGTCTACATATATCGACATCATCATCTTCATACACATCGGAATCGTTGAAACCTTGGTTAAACCCATTTTTATTATTGTTGAAGGGCCTTGTGGGCGTTCAGCCACCTCGCACTGCGACCTAAAAGATCTTTTGTGCTTGGACCCTGCTTAATTATCCGACCAGTCAATATTCAGGCTCTTAATGAACCCGATAATACTGCCGACCGGTATAGCATATCCTTCTGCTAGGCAGATGGTACCATTGGTTCCCAAGGACTTCGACAGAGCATTCCCACTCCCGTACATTCCTACCCCTTCTCCGTCTTCCGTTTTGATTTACTCTAACGAGTTGCTGAGAAGGGAAAGTCGCCTGTAGGTCACCCATCTTTACTAAAGGAAGGCTAAATAAAACTGGTATAATACTGGCCACAATGTGCCAAATGGCATTAGTTACCAGTGGTTGCCACGAGGAGGCAGCACGTACACTTGCGAATTGTAAGCAGGTTACTCCTTATACCCTAATACATGATCAGAACAGCTTACGTAATGCGCACCCTACTGGAAGGTTACGGAGCTGGTACATTAATCTACTCAACTTTGGTTCCCCCTCCAATAGACGCCAAACCAACTTGGCTAAGCCCCACTAACCGGGCTCTCAAAATTAAAAAAGAAACTAAACCGTACTTAAAGTCGTTTTATGTTAATTTGCATTGTTTTGTGCATGGACCCCTTGATGGGATAGGAATGAAATGACTTTCACAATCGTATCACAATCAATAATTTATGCTTTTAGGGGAAATAACAAAAAATGGGCAAACAGCAAAAAATATTTTGTCACGAGGATATCTGTAGTAATCAGATTTGTCAAAAATATATCAGTTTTGAAGGATCCTAAAACAGCATGCTTCTGGTACCATTAATAATCGTCATCCTCCTCTCGCTATATTAATTGGAATTATTGTAAAACGAAATGTTAATTAAATATTCAAACACATTTTTTACGAACAAATTCCAAAAAATCCTCCACCGTCGAATATAAATCCTGAAAAAGCAAAATTAAAATTCCTTCATAAACAAGAATATTGAAACAAGAACAGAAGAAACGAGAAAAATAACGTTTATCCCCAGTCCTCTTGTAACAAAACGGAAAAATGATAAAAAGTCTATCGAGAGAGTAGAAACATATAAAAATAAAATCAATTAAATGTCCCACGCCCAAAGAAATATTGTTTTTATTTTTAAAATACATAAGCTGAGATGAAAATCCCAGTCCCACACCCACCAATCCATTAAATTTACGACCGATAAAAAGTTTCATGTCGCACATACCATTTCCCAGTTTCTGTAACGGGATTGGAATTATACTAAAAGAGCAAAATGACTACATGAAGAAGATGGAAATCAGATTTTTCCGAATCAACCCAATTGAATTTTATTCTAATCACAATAATCTTACACTAGATTAAGTCGAATTTTTCTATTATCTTGGGGGCTTGACGATAGTAAGAGAAAATGTGTTTGTAAGAACAAAAACCACCCCTAACAGAAAGCATATATAATACTGGAAACGGAATCAATAACAATTTGTTACGATTCCCAAACGGATGAATCCTGATTTCACTTTGAATAGTTTTTTTTTTTTATTTATTTGTTTTATGAATTTTCATGCCTACCGGCAAAAAATTTGTTGTGTGTTTTTTATGTTTCACATATAAAATCATAAAATGCATTATTGTTGTAAAAAATATATGAAAATCTAAAACACATTCAGCCTTTCGGTAGAATTACAAAAAAATGTAACTTTATGGACTTGAGTTTATTGGAGTGTGTATGTTATATATTAGAGGTCTTAAGTTTGTCGAATATGTATAAGAAAATAAAAGTTTTTTTATCTTAAATACCATGACTCATGTATGGTAGACATGATTCGAATCACGCAAAATAAAATTGTCTTGATGTGATATTATCCTCTGCTTCTCGTATCTTACTCGTTTTTTATAAACTTCTTAAAGTATTATCAAACATAATAATAAAAATGTAATGGAAAGAGCAATAAGAAGTCTGCTTTCATCAGATATCAACAATAAATATTAAATTACATTGTTATGATGTAAACAAAATATAGAATGCTGCTGAAGTGATATACATATACATAAATCCATAAGGAATTTATGTGTTTGAAATTCGAAAAGACGATGAGTTCTGATTATGCAAAATTTACATAACCTACTCATATATTCTGAAGTCCGCTTTATATTATAAAATATAAATCATGAAAGTGTGACGTCATTTCCAATCAATTTTCATCATTAATTTCGGCAATGAAACAATATTATTTTGGCTATAATGCGCAAAAAAAAATTTGCAAAATACATTATTTAGTCGTGATGGAACTAATTCTTTTTGATTGGTGGTGGTGTGTTTGTTGTCAAGTTATTTTAGGACTGTAAATACAACATAGAAAAAAGGGGTTAGGAATTTATGTAAATAATAACATGATGATGGCAAAAGCTATATGCATGTGGGCCACAATTTATAGAGAAACAAAAAATAAAGTTAATTATGTGGACACATGTCAATATCGAAAATAGACGAGGGTTATATATTATGAAATTTCGTGCTGAATTTTTTTTTTTATCGATTTAGCAACAGACATTTAACATTAAATATCCAATGGTTGGAGAATTTTTTGTGTTGAAATTGGATTGTAATGTAATTATGATTGGGATGATTTTTGGTTTGAATTAATTTTTTTGTGTGTTTTAATTTTAACCAAATCATCTTCGTGTGAAAACGCTCCAAAATAAAAATTAATTCAGTCCATGTTTGACGATTACTTTACATATTTGAAGAGGAGGATTTTTTTTTTGTCGTATGTTTTATTAATTTAATAATTTATTTTCGGATTATTTAGAATATAAACTTGTAAGACCAAAATTTTGTAGTTAAAATTTACGACAACCCATTTAAAACAAATCAAATACAAAATTTAATATTTCTAATTTTTTACTTAATTTCTTTTTTTAATAAATTTGTGATTAAGCAAGGGGCAGATCTTTCAGGATATTTACAAATATAAACAGTTTTTCAATTTTTTTTTAATCGATTCAGTAATTTTTAAGTCAACACACCGGACAAACGCATAGATCGGTTTTTTCTTCATTTTTGATTACGCGTAGGTTTTGAGCTTTTAGAAAATCAAACTTTAATAAAATTTTAATTTTCTTGAAATATTGAAGAAAATTTTGTAATTTAAATTTTAAACAGATAATGAGAAAATATCATAATTAAAATACATACTAATCAAATTTTTGGGTAGGTTGATTAAACGGGGCCCAATTTTTATTATAGTTTTAATCATTGAAATAAAGAAATAATAGTTATTTATGGTTACTAG
Source organism: Tipula vernalis (assembly GCA_958295665.1). Classification (NCBI taxonomy): domain Eukaryota; kingdom Metazoa; phylum Arthropoda; class Insecta; order Diptera; family Tipulidae; genus Tipula; species Tipula vernalis. The sequence continues at coordinate 41,786,411 of OY282560.1, forward strand.
TGTGCAAAACGAGATATTCTCCACGAGGGATAAGTTTGTCCTACGAGGGGACAGTTGAGTGGAACATTATCCCGAGTGGATAATATCTCTTTGCTGACGAGTGGCATACAACGTTTTCTCAAGTTTTGTTGAAATAAATTTCATAAATTAATAAGAAAGGTTCCATTTTGTGTTTTCACGCTGTAACATTTTGAATGTTGACTATAATTTATCTTAGTGTGACCGTTGCTTGGGTTGTTAACAAATCACGAGCTACTGGTCCAACTATAGCGCCAGTTGGTACATTATCTGGTAATATGTTGGTAGTATGTGATAGTATGTTGATAAATACGTTTTGAAGATTTTCACACCCACAAAGAATAAAAACTATCCAACCAGAAATTGTTCAGTAAGCAAAGCATAAAGGATGAAGAGCTACCCGATATAACTGTAAATTCTGTGAAATACCGTTACACAAAGGGAACTGTTTCACTAAGCGTCAAACAAGAAAACAATTCTAATATTATTCACATACAGGGTGACCCAAATAAAAAAGAGCTAAATAAAAACGTGTAGATACAAAAGTTAGGGGGAAACAAATGAAGACCTTGAATTTGACCTGGAGGTCAAAAAGAACAAGACTTATTTTTGACTCTGTATTCGGAAAGCGCGCGCGAAATTCTACGTTCAGCTATACAGTATTATGATAGGGATCAAAGATAATTCCATGCTCGGGTTATTTAATAACAATATCAAGTAATTTATTCCTTACAGAAAATAAAGAATCAAACGATCAGTCTTTTTTATTCAGATTCATATTATAAAAGCTATTCCAAAAGCCATTAGATAAAATAAATAAATCATGTTTCAACCAATGGAAGCAAAATAAAGAAAAATTCATAAATGTTCAAAAATTTCTCCATGATTGATTATAAATACACAATTCTATCCTTCGTTCAAAGGTTCGAACAGTTGATAAGAGCAAATGCTGTGGTATGATTCTGCAAGTATTTGTCCTTAATTAATTGTAAAAGTGCCGGACTTCACACGAAATGAAATAGTAGATATTTTATTGCTCTTAGTGTGAAAGGAATTTATCGCACAGCAGGACGATTATATCGAATTCGTTTTCCGAACAGAGTTCATCACCCAAGTCATGTAGTGATTGCCAGAATAGAACAGCGTGAGAGGCAAGGGCCTCGAAGAATACGGCAAGGTCACAGAACTCAGACTGTGAGCGAAACGATCCACGAATTCTGGTAGTACTCGATATGGTCAGTTTATATCCCTATATTTCAACTCGACAAATTCAAGTGCAATCTGGCATTCCAAGAAAACAGCAAGGAGAATTGTAAGACTTCATCGGTTTCATCCATAGCACATAACTCTCACCCAAGAGCTAATGCAACCAGGGGGTCTATTATGAAATTTTCGACATCGCAAATTTTGAAATTTTCGACGTTGGCGACCAATTCGACAACGTCGAAAATAGCTGATATGAATTATTCGACAATATCGAAAATCAACTACAAAAAAAATTAATATTAATTTATTAATTAGGCGGAAAATTAAAAAAAATCCAAAATTAAAATATACATATGTACGTTACGAACTGAAATTTTTTTATCTCACGATTTATTATAGAATGCATTCGTCACCTAAAGAGCAGTCGCATATTGTTCGACTTTCTCGAAAATAAAGCGCGGTCGCCAACTTTTTTAGTTTCATAACAGGAAAATTTTCGATATGATCGCAAAAAAATCGCGTCGAATAATTTCGTAATAGCTGATTTTCGACGTTGTCGAAAAAAAAGCGCGCGTCGAAAATTTCATAATAGCCCCCCAGATTTTGAAAGAAGATTTCAATTTTGCCAATGGACACGCGAAAGATTGCAAAACGATCCAAATTTTTTCTGATACCTCATGTTTTTCGATGAAGCTTTCCAAAACACAGGTCAACTGAATCGACACAACTGCCATTATTCGTTTCCACAAAATCCTCATTGGGTTCGCGCAATCGGGCCTTATTTTTTTGATGCTGCTGTTAACTCAGAAAGATTCCTTAATTGTTTAACAAATTCATTACCGGATCTTCTAGTTGATATCGATTTTTAAAAAAGACCACGGACATATGTGGTTTCAGCATGTTGGGGCACCTTCTCATAGAAGTTTATTGGTTCAAATTTTTAAATCAAAGATAATTCAATCCGTTGATAGATATTGGGCGTGATAATAATCCTGTTGGATGGCCCTTCCCCCCGCCCCCTAATCCCCAGGTCTCACGAGCTCGGATTTGTTTTTGAGGGAATATTTGAAAAATACAGTTTAAGCAGAGGCTCCTACAACTAGAGAAAATATGATGAAGTGAATCACGAATGGTTGCAGAAGCATACCGCAGCATGGGCTCTTATCAACTGTTCATAGCTTTGAACGAAGGATATAACTGTGTATTGATAATCATGTAGACATTTTTGAACATTTAATTCGGTGAAATATAAAAATATTTTTTACTAAATTTTTCTTGGTTTTGCTTCCACTGAACACATTTTCATGAAAAAGAATCCTCTTAAAAAATTTGTTGTGCTTCAAACCTTTTTTTAGGTAGGCTAATTAATACAAATTTGTTGATTAAGAGGAAAAATTGCATTAAAATTCTATTATTTGTTTAATGGCTTTTGGAATAGCTTTTATAATGTGAATCTGAGTAAAAAACACTGATCGTTTGATTCCTTATTTTTTGTAAAGAATAAAAAAAATACTTGATATTATTATTAAATAGTCTGATAATGGCCTTTGCTCCCTATCATGATACTGTACAGCTAAACGTAGAATTTCACGCGCTGTCAGAATACAGAGTCAAAAATAGGTGTTTCTATTAAAAAAAATACCTACTTGACCTTGAAATTCATTCTTTGGCCTCAAGATCAAATTGAAGGTCATCATTTGATTTTCCCCTAAAAATTGCCCAACTTTTGTATCTACATTTTTTATTTTTTATTTAGACCATACCCTGGGTGTTATTTGACTGGTTCTTTTATAACGGGTTATCCTGTAGAATTCCTGAAAATTTAAATAAAATATATTAATTACAAAATACTTGTCACATTTTTAGTAAACACAGTTAAAGGAATTCTATTGCCGCCGCGCAAACAAAATTATTTTAATTCGGGATTCGAGAACAAATTTTCGAGAATTTGAATTCGAGTTTTGAAAATTTTAATATTTTGAAATTCGAGATTTTGATTTCGAGTTTTTAGTTTCGATAAAATGATCGTCGAGATTTCATGAACAGCCCTTTTGTTTAAGTAACTCAATCAATAAATTATGATGGATCCCATAGTGGCTTTCGATGAAAATTTCAATGTGTTTGATTTCGACATTTCAAAATTCGATATTTTGAAATTTGCAGATTTCAATTTCGACCTTTATTGGGAATTCGACATATAATCATAGAAGAATTACTGGACGAAATTGTATGGATGAAATTTACCAACATTGTTTATTTTCGTATTTCTTTGAGTTGTTTTGAAAAGTCTATAGAATTTTGATATCATATTGTCTCTTTCTGTTCTTCGTTCGACAACAAAAAATAAAAATAGACCACATTTCAATAGTGTGTTGCTTGTGTACACACAACAACAACAGACATAGAGAAATACAAAAGTAAATATTGTTATAAATGTAAATGTGTTTGAAATTTTTCTGACGAATTTTTCGTATCATCCTTGCACAAAGGATCCAATGCTAAGCGGCTTTGAGGAGTTCTCTATTAACTCTTTCTATTCAAAGTACGTACCATTGCTAAATTTGGTTTGTATCCGAAAAATTGGGATCCATTTGGACTGCAGGCACCTAATATTAAGATATTTTCACAGAATTCAATGATATTGTAAATTATAAATGCAAATTGACCTCACTAAACATTCTATATTTTAAATATTATAATTTTTTGTCTGTTTCAATTTCTAATTATTATTTTCTTTTTTTTCTATTTTCAGGTGAGTACACTTTTAAAAAATATTATAAACATATTTTTCAAATGGGTAAGCCTTTTCATGTCATATTGCCAACCGTTGTTAATATTTTCTTAGGAAAATTATACCATATCTAATTTATTCATTGAATCAATCAACCGAACCAACAATTTTATTTACAAATTCTGCATCCCGCATCGACGTCGATTCATTTAACAATTTAACATTGATTATTATTGAAGACTTCTCGAAAATATTTCCTCCCTGTTGTTCCTTAGTTCTCTGGTATCGTTTTATTTAGTCGATAACACATAAATTATTAGGCGAGATGAAAAAAAAATACGGCTAAAAGAGGTAATACATGTACTAATTTCCACATCATCATGCTTCAATTTAAAAATCATTAAACCCAACCAACTTATTATTTTTGGGTTGCTCTATTTCGTAACCCATATGTTTTATATTTTCTTGAGTTAGAAAATTTAGTTAAATATTTAGAAAAGAAAAATGTATATTGCGGATACACACCGCCGTAAAATATGTCTATAAATATAATTTATACCGCGCGATTTGTTGTAATTACCTGGTATTGTACGTAAGTAAACACGTAACAAGTAAAACACATACAGGATGATTTATAATGCATGCGTGTTTATTAAAGTATGTATTAAAGTAATTTCCAAAACCCACCGAAAGCTTTTGTTATTTTTAGCTAGATGTGTAATGTGTTCGGTATGTTTATGTGGTTTGTATACCATTTCAGGTTTATGTATGAACAACAAAGAATTAGAAAATTAAATTTCGGTGATAAAATGAGATTTGTAGGATATATTTGGGCTGGGTGTAACGGTTTTCCAGATAAATTGTTGAGCCTACGAATAAGCTTACATACAATTTAATTTTCATCTTGACTAAGGCCACACTGAATAAAGCACAAACAAGCAAAACAGAGACAACTATTCGTAACCTACACCAAAAAGAGCAAAAGAGAAACCATTTTGTATTTGCTTTATGTTTCATGTGAGTCAGAAAGTCATGCCTGAGGTTATTTCGTTTATAAAGTACAAAATGAATGAAAAACATAATCCTAAAAGGCCCTACACACGATCCATTTTGATTGGTTTTGATATGGTATTTCGGTTCCACGAAATTGGTGTGGCTACACACGATCCATTAAGTTGGTATATTGAGTACATATTTCCATTTTGATGTTTGTTTTGGGCGCTTTAATTTGATTCCTGCTATTTATGATTTGTTTCTGGATAATTGCGTTTTGCCTTTTTTCTCAAGCCTAGCCTATTCTTGATATTTTCCTTTAATTGATTCTTTGCGTATATTTCAATGTATGTCGCTCAATTTAAATTCATAAGCCGTTTGTAGCGAACAATAAAGCAAAAACGTTTTGTTTTACTTAGTTAGTTTTGGGTGGGCCCCACTCATTAAGTTATGGGGATTTAGATTTAAAAACACAAATGAAGCGAGTTTTCTGATTTGTTTGTTTGTGTTCCCTTGTGTTGTTTAAGTTTTTTCAATAAAATTTACATAAAGGTCCCATTGAGTTCAATCTTAGTCATAATTTTGGTAATCTTTTTAGAAACATATATTGATTCGCATTTTATTTCTTTGGAAAGGTTTGGGAAACGGCTGTGATTTCGTGTAAAATGTGTGTTCAGTCCACTTTCAAGAGGTAAAAGTTCATCAATATTATTCAATTTTCACTAACCCACTTGTATAAAAATCTTTTAATAAAATTTTAAAAGACACACAAATAAATGTATAACTTTTGGATTCACCACTTCACTGAATTACCATACCACTAACACATCTCAAACGATCGAAATATTCTCCACAAGGAAAATAAAAACACATTTGTGAAAGATGAATTGGGATAAGTGTAAATCGAAGTGTTTTCGTAAAAGAATTATTGTGTGTCTGTGCGTCGGAAAAATTATGACACAGTGGAAAAATAAATTTTTTTTTTTGCTCTCATATACGATTTTTCAATTTTCTGTTTGATCTAGATTTATTTTTTGTACACATATAAATAATATTTATGTATTTTTTATAGTGTTCTTGATTTTCCAGACTATTTTTATTTTTTTTTTTAAATTTTTATTTAAAATTAAATTTAATAAATTACAGCGCTCTTTGCTCTGTGGGTATCTTTAAAGTACATATATATCGTCTTTAAAACGTTTGAACAATAACGAGGAGAGAGGCATAAACATCGAATCTGGGTTTATAAATAACTTTCCAAAGTTTTTTTTATGTTTCTTACACATTAGTATGTAATGCACAGATATTTTGCTTGTTATAAATATTCATGTTTTTAAAACACCTTGCGACAACCCAAACAAGATGACGACTGGAAATTGTTTATTGCTGCCACCAAGGTCATTGGTATCAAACTATATATAATTCACAAAAATAGAATTCAGCTCGTTTAAACAAAACATTTGAGTATCTTAAATTTCGTTGGGAATATTCATTTTTGATTATTAAAATTAATGAATTTCCATCAAGTCAAGTAAAATGCGGCATTTTATCTTTTTTTTTATTACATCAAATAATAAAAATAGAAAAATAAATATAATTTTCTTCTTAAATTCTGTTGAATCATGAATTTTATGGTCTGCGGTGTAAATCTGCAAAAAAAAAAAAATTAAGTTGAAAAGTCATTGCTTTGAAATATTATGCGGGTGGGTGGTATGGGCGCTTATGTAAGCTCGCACGCCAAATATTTCCACGATTATTATAAACAGGACGTGAAGTTTGTATACAAAGATATTTTCCTTTCCCAATATCTGTTTTATTCATAAAGTTTCAAGCATTTAACATCGTACGTAACAATCGTTTTTGTTGCATCTGGTATATACGATTACTTGCGGTTTTTATTTAGAAAATATTTCGCCGGTTTGTATCGATTTGTCAATTATTTGATGACGTTCGCGCAATTTTATTTATTTGTTTGGGTGTTTAAAATTAATACGATTTGTGCTTTAGAACTAACAAAATTAAATACGTTCTTTTGTGACGCAAAAATTTGTTTCAATTTGGATCTCAGTCAAATGTGTTATATTAGAATATGATAACCAATTTTGTTACTTCAATGAATTATTTTCAATTTTTACTAATTAATGGACAATTTATATCTGAACAATTCCGTCTAGACATATTTAGACATATATTCATATCCGCTTGATGTCTTGAAGAATTCGTGTATCTTGTTTGACTTGTACTGATGCAACTATTTATTCTTTGATTTTTATATTTCTACGTTAATTTTTTAACCAACTTTACATGTTAAATCGGAGAGCATGTGGGTTGGATTCTCCGCTCTCATATTTCTAAAAATTCAGAATAGTACCTACTATGTTTTGACGCTATAATTAAATTGAACTTTATGTCTTGACTTTAACATTAAAAATAATATTTGATAATTATGTAAATGTAATAATAAGCGTATTTTGTTGACCAAAATTGAATTCGAATTATTTTGAGTTTACTTGTTTCCCAAGAAAATAGCCAATTTGATTTAATTGACAAAAGCCAACCTTCCCAAATAAAATATAAATTTAATATGTATTATGACTCTTGTGGCAAGTATCATAACCAAGAATTAGAATTATGTTTAAATAAACCCAATTTTTTTTTGGGTTAATGTTATTCTTGCGGGGATTTTTCCTATGCAATTGTTGTTGTAAATTTGTCAAGGAAATACGCTATATGTTGCTAAGGAATGAAAAATTAGGCCAAATGTCATATATTTTACTCGTAGTAAAATTCATAGTGCATTTGTTTTATATGAACATACTCATAAATAAGATAATTAATTATACAGTACTAAAAACTGTCAAATTATGATGATAATTTCTTTTATGTTCCAATTAATTAAAACGTCTGGACATAGCAGATAAGAAAATTATTCAAATCCATACAATATCCAAATCTTTATATTCCTAATATTATTTTGGTCCTTTAAACGAGTGTTTCTCAAACCGTGGGCCGTTCATTTGGAAACAAACGTCCACAAGTGAAAAAAATTCATATTTTGCGCTTCTTATTAAACAGTACAATTACGCGCAATAAAACTTTCTGAATTTACCTAATATCAAAGACAACCACCTTTTTTAGATGAGTTCTTTCTTATTCTACAATGAACAAGTTCAGGACAAAAAAATCATGGTTAAAATTACGACTTTTGAGAGGTAACCGGTGGTAAGTAGAGCGCGGAATGGTTGTTCTATTAAGGAGTAAGAAAATTTTTAAATCAGAATTTTTAAAAATTCCAACGACTTTCAACTTTTTATATATCTAAAACAAAAATTTGATGCTAATATTTGGTTTCAAAGAAATTCGTTAATAATCTTTCTAAAAGTTAGGAAGTCAGGAATAAGAAAATTTATAAAATTGGATATGAAAATATAGGAATTTAGTAATTTCAAAAAATTACTCATATTTTAATTCAATTGGAAATTTCAAATAACAGCTTGTCCAAAATTTCAATTTCGTTAAAGTTTGTAGCTAAGGTTTTTTCAGCTACCAACCCCAAAATTATAAGATTCTAAATTAAATTTGACTTTGGATATAAAATTATCAAGCGGGTAATGCAACTTTCAACGAAAATGAACGGTACTGGAAGAAACGAATCAAATTCAATTCAAAAAATTGAGGTGTGGCCAACACACGACTTTCTTTTACGAACAAAGAATTTTGAGAAATTTTATTTTTTTCTTAATTTTTTTTTTTAATTTTTAATTTTTTTATTTTATTTGTTTTTAATTTTTGGAAACATTTTGTATTAAGTAGTTTTTTGTAAATCTTATACTTTTTAAGATATTTGCAAAACAAATTTTCTGGACCAAGGGAGTGGTCACTTCCGGTTAGCCGATTTGGAGTAAAATTCACTGGGACCTCCCAATTTATCAAAAAAGCTTAAATCTAAAGTTTCAGTTCGATTGCTGTAGAGAGGACACAGACAGACTAACAGACTGACAGACTGGCAGACTGACAGACAGACACCATTTCGAAACCCACTATTTCGGACTCAGGGGACCTCAAAACAAATAAATCTCTAAAAATCTCAAGGTCCACAATTTTCATGATTACTATACTTTATTTTACTAGAGTAAAAGAAAGTAAAAAACCCTAATCCATACGAATCGTTCGTTTAGTAAAGTTCTGCAAAATTATTTTTTGGAAATCGCACTCAACTCCCAAGGGCCAATATCGGCCATTGCCAACAATGATGACAAAGGTTTAGCTAGCACATGGAATAGGTTGCTCAATTACCTAGTTAGAAAACCCTAATCCATACGGATCGTTCGTTTAATAAAAGTTCTACGAAATTATTTTTTGGAAATCGCACTCAACAATGATGACAAAGGTTTCGCTAGTACATGGAATAGGTCCCTTAATTACCTAGCTAAAAAACCCTAATCCATACGGATCGTTCGTTTAGTAAAAGTTCTGCAAAATTATTTTTTGGAAATCGCACTCAACTCGCAAGGGCCAATATCGGCCATTGCTAACTATGATGACAAAGGTTTCGCTAGCACATGGAATAGGTTGCTTAATTACACTACAGGCTAAAAGTTTTTGGTCGATGAGTTTTTTTCAATTAAAACACAGGACTTGCAATGCTATTTTCGATGAATTTTTTTCTTACATACCCTGTCAAAATGTATTTCTATCTATGCATATTTTGTTATGTTTCAACGTTTATTATTCGAGAAATCACCAACATACTGAAAATCGATATATTTTGTTGCGTAAAAAACTTATTTATTTTAGTTATTAAATAAATATCTGTGAGTGAATATTAAAGTAAATAATTTGTTACCTTTTGCTGTGAATTGTGAGTATTTAAATTAAATTTACAATTTTTTTAAAATTAATTCTGGTATTAAATGTTAATAAATTTATTATTATATTGATTTAATAAAAAAAAACTTTCAAAGGTATAAAAAAATGGGCAGAAAGTGCGAACTGGCGATCGAATTAAGAACAGCCGTTGTCACACTACAGAGAGGAGCATTCGCATGCCGAAATTGGCCGAAAACTTCAAATTCCGAAGTCTACCGTGAAATACACACTGAAGCGATTTAAGCAAACTGGGCAGAACTCATCCCAATATCGGCAGGGGCGAACTCGGGTCACAACTGCGAAGGAGGATGAATATATAGGAATGTTATCCAAGCGTAATAGGAAGTTGACGGCACCTCAAATGTTAGCGCAAGTGAACAACGCTCGGGAAAATAAATTGTCGTTGACTACGATAAAAAGGCGCCTAACATATAAGGGGTTAAATGGCAGAATTGCTGTTAAGAAACCGCTTCTTTCGATTACAAACCTTAAATAAAGACTTAACTGGGCAAAGTACCACCAGAATTGGCAAATGTCACAATGGGGAAAAGTCCTTTGGTCAGATGAATCAAAATTAGAAATATTTGGATCCAAAAGGAGAGTTTACGTTCGATGTCGTCCCGGTGAGAAAATGCTCCAAGACTGTATGATTCCTACAATAAAACACGGGGGTGGTTCTGTGATTATATGGGGTTGTTTTGGTAACAACAAAGTTAGAGATTTTGTCGAAATTACGGGTCGAATGGATCGCTTTGGCTATCTTGCGATCTTGGAGAAACGTGCTATCCCATCTGGACTAAAACTAATAGGACGAGGGTTCACGTATCAGCACGACAATGATCCCAAGCATACATCTAATGTGTGTAAGGATTATTTACAGCAACAATTTTGCTACCGACAGCTGAATTTAATGAATTGGCCCCCACAATCGCCCGATCTTAACCCGACAGAGCTCTTATGGGATTAGTTAGATCGGGAGCTTCGGAAAACATGCCCAACATCGGCGAGAGATTTGCTACAAAAAATTGCAAGATGCCTGGAACAAGATTTCATCCGAACAATTAAATAAATTATTAGATAGAATGAATGCCATGGCTATGTCGCGTAATAATTAAAGACATCGATGAGTGTGCAATTTAAATATTTCACTTTGTTTTTTGTAATAAATTAGCTGATACTGGTAATTAATTAAATTAACTGAAATAAATTAATATATTTGTTCAAACTATATAAAAAAATTGTTTTAGTTATAAAAACCATATCGACCAAATACTTTTGGCCTGTAGTGTACCTAGTTAGAAAACCCTAATCTATACGAATCGTTCGTTTAGTAAAAGTTCTACGAAATTATTTTTTGGAAATCGCACTCAACAATGATGGCAAAGGTTAGGGTAGCAAATGAAATAGGTCCCATAGTAAAAGTTCTGCAAAATTATTTTTTGGAAATCGCACTCAACTCCCAAGGGCCAATATCGGCCATTGCCAACAATGATGACAAAGGTTTGGGTAGCACATAGAATAGGTTGCTCAATTACCTAGTTAGAAAACCCTAATCCATATGGATCGTTCGTTTAATAAAAGTTCTACGAAATTATTTTTTGGAAATCGCACTCAACAATGATGACAAAGGTTTCGCTAGCAGATGGAATAGGTCCCTTAATTACCTAGTTAGAAAACCCTAATTCATACGAATCGTTCGTTTAGTAAAAGTTCTACGAAATTATTTTCTGGAAATCGCTCTCAACTCCCAAGGGCCAATATCGGCCATTGCCAACAACGATGACAAAGGTTTGGCTAGCACATAGAATAGGTTGCTCAATTACCTAGTTAGAAAACCCTAATCCATGCGGATCGTTCGTTTAATAAAAGTTTTACGAAATTATTTTTTGGAAATCGCACTCAACAATGATGACAAAGGTTTCGCTAGCACATGGAATAGGTCCCTTAATTACCTAGTTAGAAAACCCTAATCCATACGAATCGTTCGTTTAGTAAAAGTTCTAAGAAATTATTTTTTGGAAATTGCACTCAACAATAATGACAAAGGTTTCGCTAGCACATAGAATAGGTTGCTCAATTACCTAGTTAGAAAACCCTAATCCATACGGATCGTTCGTTTAATAAAACTTCTACGAAATCATTTTTTGGAAATCGCACTCAACAATAATGACAAAGGTTTCGCTAGCACATGGAATAGGTCCCTTAATTACCTAGTTAAAAATCCCTACGGATCGTTCGTTTAGTAAAAGTTCTGCAAAATTATTTTTTTTGGAAATCGCACTCAACCCGCAAGGGCCAATATCGGCCATTGCTAACAATGATCACAAAGGTTTCGCTAGCACATGGAATAGGTTGCTTAATTACCTAGTTAGAAAACCCTAACCTATACGAATCGTTCGTTTAGTAAAAGTTCTATGAAATTATTTTTTGGAAATCGCACTCAACAATGATGGCAAAGGTTTGGGTAGCACATGGAATAGGTCCCATAGTAAAAGTTCTGCAAAATTATTTTTTGGAAATCGCACTCAACTCCCAAGGGCCAATATCGGCCATTGCCAACAATGATGACAAAGGTTTGGGTAGCACATAGAATAGGTTGCTCAATTACCTAGTTAGAAAACCCTAATCCATATGGATCGTTCGTTTGATAAAAGTTCTACGAAGTTATTTTTTGGAAATCGCACTCAACAATAATGACAAAGGTTTCGCTATAGCACATGGAATAGGTCCCTTAATTACCTAGTTAGAAAACCCTAATCCATACGAATCGTTCGTTTAGTAAAAGTTCTACGAAGTTATTTTTTGGAAATCGCACTGACAAAGGTTTCGCTAGCACATGGAATAGGTCCCTTCATTACCTAGTTAGAAAACCCTAATCCATACGAATCGTTCGTTTAGTAAAAGTTCTGCAAAATTATTTTTTGGAAATCGCACTCAACTCGCAAGGGCCAATATCGGCCATTGCCAACAATGATGACAAAGGTTTCGCTAGCACATGGAATTGGTCCCTAGTTAAAATTAAGGTGTGGCTCCAACACACGACTTTCTTTTACGAACAGAGAATTTTGAGAAATTTTATTTTTTTCTTAATTATTTTTTTAATTTTTAAATTTTTTTTTTTTAATTATTCATTTTTTATTTTTATTTGTTTTTAATTTTTGGAAACATTTTGTATTAATGAGTTTTTTTGTAAACCTTATACTTTTTAAGATATTTGCAAAACAAATTTTCTGGACCAAGGGAGTGGCCACTTCCGGTTAGCCGATTTGGAGTAAAATTCACTGGGACCTCCCAATTTATCAAAAAAGCTTAAATCTGAAGTTTCAGTTCGATTGGTTAAACCATATGGGCTGTAGAGAGGACACAGACAGACTGACAGACAGACACCATTTCGAAACCCACTTTCTCGGACTCAGGGGACCTCAAAACAAATAAATCTCTAAAAATCTCAAGGTCCAAAATTTTCATGATTACTATACTTTATTTTACTAGAGTAAAAGAAAGTAATAAGAATGGTGGTTGTCCCCTGCGTATTATATTGAGAACTTAAATTCTGTTATATAGGAAATAAGCACAATGCTCAATGACTTAAAATATCATTATCACCTAGTATTGCAAAATTTACACACTAAGCTAACGACCGTGCAAAAGTAGATAGTTTGAAAGCCAGAATCGAAAACATCGTACGTCTTGAGGTTAAAGAACTTGAACCTAAATCGTTTACGGCAGAATAAGCTGATTTAAAAATTATGGCCTGCTACATCTTAATTTCATATGTTCCTGAAAAGTCTACTTTATTGCGACTAATTGAGTACGATCGTCTACCCATAGATATCAAGATCACTGTTCTAGAATATAGAGTAAATGAAGCAGCCGTAACAATTAAATCTTGCATTATGAAGATAATGCAAAGTTTAAATCTTTCTACCGCAGTACATGATTTTATTGCGCTGACTGATATAATCAGCGGCACTCCTTGGGATTCAAATAAAGGGTGTACCAATTTAGGGTTAATTTTTAAATTTGCCGCCATCTAGGTACATTTTTTGTACTAACAACGCGTATTTATTGTTAAAAATTATTTTAAATTTGTTGAAAGTTATGCAGAAGTATAAGAAAATCTAAGTGGCCATTCGAAAAATTGATGCAAAATTTGTGGAAAGTGGTTCGCAGTGGTCATTCAGAAGAAAATATTGCTGCTGTAAGTGCTAGTTTAATGAGAGTCAAAAAACATCAATTCTTCATCGTTCGCAGCAATTATACATTCCACCAACCACTTTATTCAGAATTTAGCATAAAGACATTCATTTGAAAGCATACAAAATTCAGATAACTCAAACAATAAAGCCATCAGACTTTGGATTACGTCGTTAATCCGCTAATTGGGCCATACAAAATAATGTTTAAAATACGATTTTTTTGAACAAAGTCATCTGTAGCGATGAAGAAAATTTTGAATTGGTGCTGTTAATGTAAATGGATATATCGTAATATGATTATGAATTCAGTGTATGGATGTTCAGAATATGTGGTTTCAGAAGGACGGTGCCACGTGTCATACAGCAACAGAAATAATTAATCTTTTGCGTGAACGCCTTGGTAATCAATTAATTTCTCGAAGAGAGAACATTAATTGGCCGCGTAGATCTTGCGATCTAATACCTCTAAATTTTTTCCTAAGGGGATTTTTGAAGGCAAAATTCGATGCCAACGGTCTACAAACAGTATTCAAGAAATTGAGCTGCAGTTCACCAGAATGTCGTCGAAAATTTTGGTAAAAGAATGGTATCTTGCCTTACAGCAGGATGAGGCTACTTACAAAACATTATTTTCCATCACTAAACCGGAACCTTTGTAATATTATCAAATCGGCGATATCAATATTACCGAGACAACAGTTAATGTCATTCAGTCGCGTTACCAAGTTTTCTTAATTTTGGTTACTTTAATGCCCATAAATGCAAGGAATACCGATAAAATGAACGGTATTGCCGATCTTTTTAGGCATTGGAATTTCCATATTATAGGAATGTCAGAGCAACATTGCTTAAACCTTACATGCCTAATGCCAGTGTTCAAATTCGCTATTATAAAATTTTTCGAAATGGTCGATATAAGATAACGGGAGGAGGAGCGGTATGTGAAATGAATCAACGAATTTCCACTCATAATAATATAGCTGAAGAGTAAAAGGCAACTGGCGTTCAATTTCTTTTTTTGGAAATTCATCTAAATAGTAAACGGCTCTTGGTTGGTACAGTTTACAATCCTCCGCCCTAGGTTTATAATTATCGTTTTCATCTTGAGTAAGTTTTGAAAAATCTTTCTACTCAATATGAGGATTCTGCACTTATAGAAGATTTTTTTTTGGTTTTAATCTATGCACTCTGTTTTGGGGCTCAAGGCACTCCCAACTCTTTCGCAGTTTACTTTTACCGTCCTACTTTACGCATTAGTAGCTAAATCGAAGACGTACGGCTATAGACCCGTTTTTGTATAAACCACCTGCACATTGCATTGCTTCATGCCAACCTATAGTGCTGACATGAAAGGTGGGTCGGCCCATGGATTCTGCACTCTCAACAGGGGGTCATAGATGTCACAGATGATGAAAAATCCCTTTTGCATCCCGCCCCTATCGGGATTCGAACCCGGTACCTCCCGATCCAACCGCCGCAGCTTTAACCACTGCGCCGTTTGGTCGGTATAGAAGGTTTTAACACAGATAATTTGCAGCCTGATACAAATTTTGTTGCCAACTTTTATAATTTACTCGCAGAGGCAGAGTTCGGCCTGTGGTATTATGACAGTAGAGTTGCGATAAACTTTTCATACGGGCAATTGATATGGGCAATTGATATGGGCAATTGATATCACGACCTTCATATATTGATCTCGTTATCACTAAGCGCCTGTATGGAATCATGAATTTTTTCTCAAATCGAGTTGCCTGGAGTATCAAAACATCATTTGAGATTTTTTTCTACTTTATACTTATAGATAAGAGTCATTATCGTAATATTGATGCTGATGTCTTGTGTGCTTACGTAATACAATATCCCTGAAATCAATTCTAGAATTCCACCACCACTAAATGCTCGAAATCATTTAACCATTTAACCTTGCTATAAATAGTTTGTCGTCCTCGCAAATTAGATTTAGGAAAAATTATGAAATCGATACGGCTCGATTACTGATGATCTGTATGTATAAGATTCTGGTTTTGTGAAATGAGTTTGATTGGAACGGAATTTTTATTTTTCTCACATTCCGTTTTCTCGCCGAATAATTTCGTTCCAAAAATTTCTATTCTAGTTCTCTTTGCGGCATTTGCTTTTAGTACTAGTTCTAAATAAACATAGCGTTCATCAATACTATATAACATCCTGCACAATACCGTTCAACAATTTCATTTAACAAAGAAGACTAAGGAAAAGGTTGGCGGACTAAAATTCCTATATCTATAGTATTTTAGAATAATTTTATTGAACATTTTATTGAATGAAAATACAAATTTACTAATAAATATTTAATTTTATTCATTTATTGTACATATTTGTGTTATTATTACCGTATATGCTTTAAAATTTATGCAAAATTAAATGATTAATAAAAATATATATAAATCATTACTTGTCTTTCCCGAGGCAATATCCACACTTTGCTCTAAACAACTTAAGAGTAAATTCCACGACACTAATAATTGTATTTTACCGACAAATTCCACGACGAAAGATTTTGATGCTTTATTCCACTCATTTAGAATAAAATCCCATTCCAAAAACAATTCCACACAACCTGAATCTGCCTACTGATTACTATGCTGGATGAATATCGATTGCTTTATTGACTCTTTTGGATTTTACCAAAGCATTCAAGCATTTAGCGTTTGCAATACGTTGAAGCTTAAGGCAACATGTTTAATATAGCTTTTAGCAATGGAGTGCTGCAAGTTCTATTTTAGGGCATCTGTTGCTTGCTAGATTTATAAATGGTCTGCCTAATGTGGTACGTTACTGTAACTGTCACAGTGATTTCGAAAATTGTGAGCACTGGGCTAATAATAATCAATTTCGGCTGAAGCCGTCTAAATCTGAGTATATTCTTTTTGCAAAAAGTAACATTTCACGGAAGAAACTCCAGCCCCATCAAAATTATAGTTGAAAACTTGGAGGTGTGGTGTACTTAAATGCAACAAATTTGGGATTAAGCATGTATAGTGTATTTACATTGGTTTGCGTTGTTTGTAGATTTCTGCGCTACTAATGAGTCAGCCAATCAGGAAGTTGTTTGTTTAATCACTGCTGATGCCCCATATTATTTATGGCTGACCAGTCATGAGACTTCTAAACGACAAGGTTTTCGAAAAAATCCAGAATAGCTCCTATGCAAGTCTGCGGTTTTTATATAAGGTGCCCAGAGCAACTCGTATGACGGAGTTCATTATTTGTTTTCTGGACGCACTTTGAAGACATTTTTAAGTATAGAATTTGCCTTGATTGTGATAGTGAACGTTTATACCGATTATTGTTACCTCGTGTAATTATAGCCGAGTTAAGGTGGATTTATATTATCAGTTCCTACTCGTATCGTGTCAGACATCATCAATTTATACTATCCGTACCTTTCAATTCAGGCATTTTCTTCGTATGAAGAATCGTTTTCTTATATTCGTATCTTTGGGTTACGTATAGAGTAAAGATAACAAACAAAAATTCAAAAATGTTTTAGTAGCAATTTATACAATTTTTGTTTGTTTCGCTATTCTTTCGTATTTTTTCGTCTTCAGATATCAGACAAAACATTCTTTTCAACAATATGTGTCTGTGTCGGTACGAGTAGGAACGGAAAGGAATGGATAATATAAATACTCATATAGAAAGTACATGTAACAATGTTTTTTTCGTCTGACACGATACGAGTAGGAACTGAAAGGAACTGATAATATAAATCCACCTTTAATCATTTTTCATTTATATGGGGGAGGGGTATCGGTCCAAAAATGTTTAAATTCCTACGTGATCGCTTCAAAGAACAAGATTAAGCCTTAAGTAAGATTTTTTTTTGATTTACTATTTAAATTATTTTGAGTAAATTAGGCGAAATGTGACGAATCAGAAGACTTACGCATCATACGAAAGAACTAACATAATAGATCACATGTTCACTTGTCACGTCACTTGAAAACTGATATTCTTGAAGACGGACCAAGTCGACTGCAACTTGAAGTATATTAGGCAAATTAGAAATAAAATCATTTTATAACAAAAAAATTATTTTAAATAAGAACATATTTTGAAAGTGTACAAAATTATTCAAAAACCCTTATTTCAAAATACATATGTATGTATATAAAATAAAATAATTACATCCTTCCATTTTGTGGTCCAAGTGACATTTGTCGTATAAAGTGACGTTCGACGTAACAAATGACTAAGAGAATGGCAAAATTGATGTGATGTGACTTTAGTCATTAAAAATAACATGATACGACTATGATAATTGGAATAGGTCTTTCATGGTCACAAAAAATATTGTAGTTAGTTTAACCGGACAAAAAAAAATGGGACGACCACGCTAAGGTAATTAAAACTTATAATAAGCTAAATGAATGAAATGGGCTTTATAAGGGAAGTCGGGCAAAGCCAAATATTAATAAACGCACAATAAGAAACATTTTTTTTGTCGGGTAACCCGGAATTATACAACAAGTTCACAAATTAAAGCTGACATTCAGCTACCAAATTCGTTAGGATTATCTTACAGGTTATGGCAACGGCGTGCCTTAAAATTCCTGTTAAAAAATTGTCTATGGAATTCGATGATAAGTAGTACTATGACTTAAATTGGGTAAGCTAAATGACAATTTGTTCTTTTGTTTTATATTTGGGTGATTGTTTTGGCTAATTATCGGCTTATTGTTTCGGTTAAATAATTAAAAAAGCATTGAGAAGTCGGCTTAACATTCAACTTATTTATTGTTCTAAGATGTTTTGGTATTTCAAAATTTTTGAAATTGCCCTTATAAACTAAAATAACTAAAATGTTTATGGTTGCTTGTTGTTGAAAATTCAAATTGGGTATTTCAATTTATTTTTGGCTCTACAAGAAGCCGAAAAAGCGACTAAATCTCATTGATATGTGTGAACAATTATTTCACATTTGCTGCCCGAATATTATCTTATTATGTATATTATTTTTAAATTCAATCTAATAAAAAAAATAATTAGCCCTAAACAAATATTTACATTAATTACAAGAACCATATTAATATTGTTGCTATATTAGATTCCACCAACAAAATAACCATTAAAATCATGAAAATACATAAATTCACCACATATTTCATCTCCATAAACAACATTATTTACAGTTGCAATAAATCGCGCCCCACTTTGATCCATAAATAAATTAAAAAAAAAATAAATTATAAAACTCGAAAAAACCAATAAAAATAAATTTGATACTCTTCCCAGCTCTCAGTATCTGACTTATTAAAATTAATAACATAGCTAGTCTGTTGAAAAAATAACCGGTTGAAGAAAATCGAATTGATATTTATTTATGTTTGTTTACGTTTCACTGGATTTTTCCCCTTGAGCGGAAAATTATAATAATTTCCGCGCTATTAACTAATTAAAATGTGTGGGTGTGTGTGTGTGTATATGTGTACTTATAGAAATTTTCTTTTGCTGTGAAAATTGTTTGTCGTTTTTTTTACATACACAAATTGGTTAATTAGCGCAACATCTATTCCTTTTCTACTTCACTGTGCCTCTCTCTGGCTTGGTATCGGTAGGTTTACTATTCTAAAAATATAATTTTTCCAATTTTCTTATCATCTTATGAATTCATGCTGTTTTAGGTATTTTTCTTTTATTGTTCTTCTAATTAAAAAACAATAGAAATTTAATTTTTTCATGACTTCAGTCCATTTGTAATAGTTTTGTGTACTTTTACATAGTTTTATGTTTTCGTTTTTTTTTTTTAAATTAATTTTATGGGTAGTAAGTAGTCAAGGTTAGCTGGAATATAAATAATGAATGTGCGGTGGTTTTGAGGTTACATGTTTGGTTTTGTTGAAATGAGAAATGTACATTAGTTGATTTTACGTAGCTTTTTAACCTAAAATAAGGGTTCAATTTTTCAAATAACAAGTAAAAATGTTTGAAATGTTGAAAATCCTAAAAATGTTTGCTATCATGAGGTTTTAGTAGCAATGGTCAAAGGGGTTTTGTGCGAGTTTATCCTAAAATTAAACTTGCACTTCGAATTGTTTAAATTTTGCCCGTGATAAATTCCGCTCAAGAAAAATTTTAATTAATTCTCGGTTTGCTAACCAAAAGAAATATGAAGAATATAATATTGAAAATATCAAGGGCTGACACCTCATGAGGTGATCAGAACTTCGGTCTTGATTAATTCAACTCATCTCAAATCAATCCCATACTGAACTCAACCAACATCTCAATCGCAACGGAATCCTAAACGCAATTACCAAATTAAACGCCAACCCAACCCTCAACTCAATCACCAAATCAACTTACAAATTCACTCTTAACCAAACTTCAAATTAACTTTTAAATAATTCCCTAATCGAACCACTCACTTAATCTGAATGGAAGTTAACTAAATCCGAACTCAACTACACATCAACTCCACACTTATTCGTCAACCCTATCCTGCTACATGCATTTATGAACTCAACACAGTCTAACTTCCACTAAACCCTAAACTCGTCGAACCCTTATATCATCATATTATCATGACACTATACCATTAAACCATCATAAAATCTAACCATCATACCACAGTAACGTCGAACCGTCACACAATGATGTATACCTTACCAACAATCCACCATACCTTCATCCCATCATACCATCATATCATCGTAACATCGTGCCATCGTATAATCATACCATCAGGCCATGATATCACCATACCATCCAACCGTTATACCATTATACCATCATAACATTATACCGTCATATAATCATACCATCGTATCATCATAAGTTTATACCACCAACACTTCACACCATTCTTATATACAAACAACATCATAACATCAAAACTTTATACATCGCACCATCATACCGTCATCAAAAATCAACAGAACCTCTCAAGAAGGAGATGGAGGTTTGAGATATTAACAGTGACCTTTCTTAAATCTTAAACAATGTTTGTGTAAAGTTTGGTTCAAACCGGTCAAGGTGGATGGATATGTTTAACCTTCTCTCTGTGTATTGGGGTCAAATTGACCCCAGTCGATTTTAAGATTAAAAAAAATACGTTTCTTATTATTTAAATGGCCCATGCCCTATATGATAGCCTCAACTACTATTTCATACACGCAATACAATGAAAATCAGTCCCAAATTATTGTAAATTTTGTAATTACCGTAGCCTGAAATAAACCAAGCGCATTTCTGTGTACTGGGGTCAAAATGACCCCAATTTACTTCCATGCACTATTTTCTATATAAATCAAAAAATTATTTACTTTTTATATCTATGAATGTATTGTATCTGTCTGTGATGTGTTGTGCAATTTTTCTGCTAATTAGTAAGTGAAACCGAGAGAGAAACTGCTTTGTTATTCACTTTTTGTATGTGTATTATACATAAAAACACTAAAAAATCTGAGTTTTCGAAAATTTTGTCAAAAATGGGTGAAGAACCTTAAATTATGACCAAAAACTCGAAAAATGTCAACAACTGTCAAAAACTGTCGGGAAGTGTCAAAAACTGTACGTGTGATATTGGAAAAAGAGAGGAAATAAAATGTTCTTATTGTTTCGTGAGTACATTATTGAAATATGCCGGTTAATTTAGAAACTGTTCTAACTGGTTGAAACAGTTCTGAACGTTAATGAAGCTAAAATCGTACATTTTTCAGTTTTTTTCGCTGTCAAAAAGTCCTGTCAAAAAATGTCGAAAACAAAGGTTTTAAAAGACTGTCCAGAACTCGTGTCAAAACGACACGTAACATAAACTGTTCCCCAAATACTAGTTTGCGACACTACCCGTCTCTGGCATATACGTATGTATATACATACACATACCTATTCTTGATATTTTTCCTCATTTTACTTTTGTATTATTTTACCGTTACTGGTATTTGGAATGATCGCTGAACGATATTTCTGGTTTAGTTTTTGTTTGTAGTTCAAGGTGCTTAGTAGTAAAAATAGCTAATCATGGTATGTGGTACTATGCCCAAATAAAAAAAACTATCGGAAAGTGGAGCTTGAAACCTCCGATTGTAACCAAAACACGCAACTTCCTCCTACTGCGAGAAAGAGAAGGCTTGACGGTTTAAACAGAAATAAATCAAACCACCCAGTTACTATAGCTGTCTAAGACAGTAGCGGCTAAAAATCGATAGATTGGCAGCATTCCTATATATATGGAATATGTCCTTGGCAAACATTCGAGGACCTCATAAACCATCATGAAATTTAATCATTGATCAAACAATTGGCTCTAGGTCGAGGGAGATATTCTTTCCGACAGTATATTGGTACATTCGAAGCCAGAGAAGTTTAGAATTAAAATATTCTGTCTATGCGACGCAAACAGTTCTTACCCATTGAACGCAGAAGTATATGTTAGTAGGCAACCAAAGGAGCATAAGAAATAATAATTACCATGGACAACTTTTTCACTAGTTGTTCTTTAGCCGATTAACTTTTGCAGAAAAAACTAATACTTAATTGGTACAATTAGATGAAATAAAACCGATCTTCCCAAAGAGTTTAGTAGTAAGGTGGAATTAAAAACATGAGAACTAAAACCTTCAAAATTCTGTTTTGATATCAACCAAACACTTGTGCATTTTTTTCCTAAACCAAAAAAAACGTTTTGCTATTATCAACTTTACACATCAAAAACGGAGTAGAGCGTGAGTCTAATATAACTAATTAAATTTTGGATTATAACGCAACAAAAGAGGGACACCTTTTATAAATTAGTGAGAACCTGTACATGCAAAAGGAAAACTTAACAATGGCTGATGGTGTTATTTTTTTAACCTTACTGACCGCGCTGATGTTGCAGCCTTTACGTTTTGTATAAAAGCGCCAACCGCCCCTTTTTATGAACTCGGAAAGCATCAGAAAGAAAATCATTTCTAAAAGAATTGGCTATGCAACTAGTGCAGGCCAATGTGTTGGAGCGGCTCTATAACACTCGAAAATTAAATAAAAATAAGGACAGGAATCGACTTAATAGGTTATAAAGCATTACCAATAAGGCGGCGGGAATCAACAGGCGAAGAAGTGAAGACAGGTTAAGACAGTTAGCAAACGAAGACGATGTTTCTAGAGTCATAAATCATCTGATATGAAAACCAGAACAAGATGTCAATTTTGTAATGAGCTATTTTGTCCCAACCACACCAAAATCATATGGATAGAATGGATAAAAAAACGGGAAATGGTTTCGGATGAAGAGGAAGTGGTATCAGATTTCGCATCTGATTAAAACATAAATTTGACTAATTAAAATGTGATTTTCAGCGAATGCAACTGTTAATTTTTTTTTATATGTTTTGAATCTTGAATGTAATTATATTTATAGAAAATAAAGAATTTTTATTTACTTTCCCTATGAAATACATGAAGATATCTATGGGGTCAACTTGACCCCTATTCACAGACAACGTGATAGTAAGCTATACACAGAGTGAAGGTTAAATATCATACATCTATACTGTATATATAGTTTGCTCAAATGCTCACTAAACCCTTATCCAATTCCAACTCATCAGCATATATAAAAAATTCGTATATAACCAGGCACCCCAACCTCTTGATTTACAGTTTCTAAATTTCTAAATGCTTTTCAAATCTCCGCCTTGATCATAGAAGCAGATTGGCGAACAAAGTTCCAAATCGGAAAAGCCATTCTCGAAATACCAAGGGACAAACAGACGGACGGTAATTT
Organism: Tipula vernalis; assembly: GCA_958295665.1. Taxonomy (NCBI): domain Eukaryota; kingdom Metazoa; phylum Arthropoda; class Insecta; order Diptera; family Tipulidae; genus Tipula; species Tipula vernalis. The sequence continues at coordinate 41,810,178 of OY282560.1, forward strand.
TTTTTTTTTTTTTTCAGACGGGGACTTTCAAAACGTCGAGAAAAGTGGTATTGGACCAACCAAATTTTTCGTTATTTTTGACGGGATTTCAATACTTTGGTCTTTTTAGACCGAAGTAATTACTTTTCGTTACGGTTATGTGCAATAAGTGCGATTATTTCTAGGTACGCTGTTCTGAAGATCTGTTTGTTTGTTTTGTAACTGTGCAATCTTTTCTGGAACTCAAGCCTCAAGATAGTCTCTACTCTTTCGCAGATTGTGGTTTATGGCCTGTCCTATGCAGTAGCCAAATCCATGACGCAAGGTTAAAGGTCCTTTTTGCACATTGTGTAATTCAAAATGAAAAATCCCTTTTGCATCTTGAACTTAGGATATGTTTTAATTTAACGTTTAAATTTGTTCTACTTAGTTAGGGCTTATTTGTAAACCGATTTGAACGTATTCGATTCTTCGAAGTATTGGATTGTTCCAAATTGAGTGTTATATTGAGGCATTTAAGGATTTTTGTAACATTTTTCACTTTTAAAAATGTAACAATAATAATGATAATACAGACGTTATTGTTCCAATCTTCTTGTTCCAACAATCATTATATTACTAAATCAATTAGCAGCTAAAATTAAATTTAATTGTGGTGTTAATTTGTTAAGTGTTAATAGTTAATAAGGCACCCCCACATATTTAGCAGTGTCGTAAAATTCCATTAAACTTAACTTTCAGTATATGTAGTGCAGGATGTTTTAATTGCACATTCTTGTTGAATTGTAAACAATTTAAATATCATCTATCAAAACAAAATAATAATTACTCGTATTTTTTTTTTTATTATTTATTTTGCGATTGATGTAATCAAAATGCCATAAACACAATATGGTTTATATCAACCACACACTGCACACAACCACACCATTTATGCCATCCAGACCAACGGGCATTTTGCCAAGTGTATATAATTAATCGAAATTTCTTATAAACACAAGAAAAAAAAAATCCATTGAAAATGGAATATTTGAACCATCGACAAAACGAAGCTCGTCGCATTGTTTTTAGAAACATAGAACAGTAAAAAATATTTGAACCTTATTTCAGAATAACATGCAGTTAATGTCTTTTGTGAATATATAATCTGTCTGAACTTATAGACTTTGACCTTGTTCACGAATCACTTTTACAGCAACATAGTTATTACATAAATGTTTTTTATTTTTATTTTTATGATGAGACAATCTGTCGACAATCCATTTACGTAAATAAAATTATAATTAAAAAAAAAAATATTCACATATGTGTTTAGATGCTGGCAATTCGCCATATCATGATTTTGCACAACGCTAAATTCTTCCAATATTACAAAATCCCTTTTTAATAGTTTTAAAATGTGACTAGCGCAACACTCACTCATAACAGGAAGAGGTGGCACAATTCCAATTTCGATGATAGTGTTGCTATTGTAATAAACGTTGGAAAAATGTTTAGCAAACAAGAAACTATCAACAAACATCAATTTGTTATTATTCGCTAAATTAATTGATTTGAATTGAAATGGTTGAATAGTGATTTTATGAGGCATTGCATTGTTTGATTTTATTGTATGATGCTCCATTCTTATATTTTATAACGCTGCTTTTGCGAATGTTATGTTTATAAATTATTAATTTTTAGTGTTATAGTTTACATTACGTTACGGGTACAATAGTGGTTTCTTGGTAGAAATCAGTGTAAAGGAATACAAATTTCACTTAATGATTTGACAATTTTATTAAATTAAAATAAAAAACTTTTTTAAAATATACATACTAACGTGACTCGCAGCATGTTATTATGTGTGTATTACTTAGATAAAATAAACTGAATAGTGTGGCAAAGAGGTGAGGGTCATTTAAGGTTTGATGTGAGCCACACACGCGTTATACATAACATTAGAATTATTTGTAAATAAATCATAAATATTAAAGGAATCCCGCGACACGAAATTTTGTACACGCATAGTTTAATGTGTATGCGTATTTATAATGATTCGGTCTGGTCTGACTAATGGCCTTGATTTAATAATTTTTTATTTTAAATAAAGCGACAATTTTATTTTGAAGTTTTAACACAGTTGTCTGTTGTACTTTTGAATTTTAAATACTGTTTAATTATTTGATAGTAGATAAACACGCAGCTTTGGACTGTCTCAAAGAGAACACCAATTCCGTAATTTAGTTAAAACTGTTTAACATTGTCACGCACATACAAACATATACATATGATTTTAATATGTTCCGAAGATTGTAAGAGAATTCAATCCAGTTTCGAACTGATGAGCTTATGATTATGAAAAAATCAATCTTCTCATCAGGCCGCGGCGACTGGACTGATTATACCACAATTTACATTCTATATATACAGAATGTGCTGTGCGTTAAGTACTAGCGAATCATACTAATACAGATGAACTATCTTAAAGCTCATCAGTTCGAAACTGGATTGAATTCTCTTACAATCTTCGGAACATATTAGAAATTACATGAATTAATTAACATTCAACAAAAAATTAATAAAGTATACATATACAACTTTACGGAATAAATTTAATCCCAATTATTGAAACAATACATGTAAATGTTTATTTCGATTTAATGTTTTTTTTTTTTTTCATCCGTGTTACTCGATGTGGTCAATTTTCCCAGCATATAATTTGTTATGTTCACCGGTAGATATCACGCACGCCTGTTGGAAAAGTGATTTTCGGTTACAGTACTCTCCGCTTATCCAGAAATGGCACATGTCATAATAGAATTGTCACGAAGAAATAAATAGGTCGCTGTTTACATTTTATCAGATATGAAAACTTTGTTATTGCAATGCTACGCCGTCGTCGTTAGACGAATGTCGCGCATTGCATTTCGCAAATGGATAACTATTTGCGTTGCTGTTTTTTAGTATGGCTACTTATCGAAAAATTCGGTTCTACCGAAAACGAGTTCGGCCGGTGATGTTTTTAAATCTTCTTTGAAGATTATGTTGGTAAATGTGTAGTCTATCTTTCGGTGTTGTGGCAGAGGATTGCTAACTTCAGCGTGCGATTCCATCTTTCAATGAAGGCATTTGCTTGTGGCTGATAAGCAGTCATTCTAAAATGGTGAGTTTCGAGCGTTCACATGAGTTCGAACTCCTCGATCCAGCCAGAGATGAGTACATTTGCAACAGTTGGTGCTGACATATCGAAAATCGGGATCGCGTCTGGCCAACGTGTGAAACGGTGGATTATCGTTAGGCAGCCTTCGGATGGTGGACAAGGTCCGACGAGATCAATGTTATGTAAACGAATCGTTCAGTCGTTGTGTCGAACATTTTCAGCTTTTGACGTATCTGATAATCGGTGTTTATTTGTCCGATCTAATCGAAATGCCTCGGTTGACCATCATTGGCTTTTTCGGGCTTTTACGCGAAGGCAAAGGTGAGCGGCTTATGATCGATATAGATGTGACATCTTCTTCCTTGCAGCATAAATTTGAAACGTTTGATGGCTAAATAAATTGCTATGAGCTGGCGATCATATGTAGAAAAAAAACCAAGCGGTTGTAGCATGTTGTCGATGATTTTAGGTATTACTGCGCCACCACCAATGTCGGAAGCATTGACATAAAGCGAAAGTTCTTTGATGGGTAAGCGAGTAAAACAGCGTTGGACAAATCGAGTTTGCATTTTTCGCTTCTTTCGTCCATGTGAGCAGCGTTCTATCGTCCTTCTTGTTGTCCGAAATCATCTCGAGTAATGTGGCTTGCGTTTCGATGGTGTTTGAACAATTGAGTAATCAAACAACTTTTTAGTTGGAAGCGGAAACGCTTTGACGGCTTCATTTTTTCGAGCAATAACAAAATTCCTCGAGGAATGTCTAAGGAACTGGATTTTTTGCTTGCCAAATTCGCACTTCGCAATATTTATTGCGTGGTATTAAGACTGATTTACATTCAAAGCTTTTCGCAGATGCAGATGTCAAATCAAAAATTCGTTTTCTTTACACATAAAAATAAATTTAAACAAAAAATGTCATGACTGGTTTTCTTGTTTGTGTAACCTTATTATAGTTATTTATTCACACATCGACAATTTTACAGAAAAAAGAAAAAAACTCGACATCTGCAAAAAAAGTAGACGACGACTTTTGGGTTTGGTTCTCGGGGTTCAATTGACTTTTTTAAGCAGCTGATTATTTTTTCTCTTTTTGTCTTCGTACTTTTTCCTATATTGTGTTTCAATTTTTTTGCGGACTTCGAATGTCGTTGAATGTAAATCAGGTATTAGCCGTCTTTTTAATGTCTTCTTCTGCGACTGGATCTTTATGGAAGGCCTTTTACAAGCCGATCTTACAAAAAATGGCCTAATACCCTAGACGCACTGCGATTTAATAAAACCGATTTAGTGAATTTTTCGAGATTAGCCGCAGTGTGTCAACCTCGATTTAGCTAATCCCTTTATTTTTTGCATAGAAACTTAAACTAGTTTAGCTAAATCGGATTTATTAAACCACAGTCTGTCTAGGGTATTACATTGCAAATTGCCAGCGAAGTCGTTTAAATATGGCATGGGATAGCGATCCGGAACCGTGATGGCGTTTGAAACACGATAATCGCCGCACGGGTGCCATTATCAGGAGGGCTTCCTCAACAGCTATTTGACGGTTGACATATGGTATACATGCATACATATTCCGGTTTTTTCAAACAATCGAATTCCTTTCGGGCTGTCTCAAATTCCTTAGAGTCCAATCGTCGCGGTTCACTGTTAACCTGTCGCAATAATTTGATGTTCTAGAGGAGGGCTGCATAAATTTCGCTTCCTTGCAGTGTCAATTTCCTAATTTGCTTATACTATTCGAGAACCGATTTCGATATGTCTTATATTCAGTAGCCTCATGTATCCTGATTGAATTTAAATTTAGGCCAATGAGCGGATTGATTATCTTTTTCCCATTTCCAAATCGATTAATAATCCGAATTTTATAATAAAATCCGTGCCAATGATTGACGTTGTTACGTCGGCGAATAAAAACATACAGACGAAGTCACATCGTATTCCGAGATTTATTGTAGCATCAAATTTGCACGGCTTGCAGCAATGCTTTGCTTCTTCGCCAGACTTCCAACTGTACCAGCAATTCAGATGCTATGAACGAGATTTTGAACGAGTTTTCCAATTTGGTTGCTTAGCTTCTCGAGCAAACTGATTTCAGCTGGTGCTGTCCGGGTAGTTTTTGTTTTTCCCGGTAGATTGTGTTTTTCCTTCAAAACATGTGGTTGCAAAATCGTTTGAAGAATCTCATTATTTGCATCATGCTAAATGAAAAACTAAAAAAAACACATTTTCGAACACACACAAACACACATTTACCAATTATATTGCCCTACGGTAATTCTTAAATCAATCCTACTTTTACGACCAAAAACTTATGTCTCTGGCATAATTTGCTCGGTTTTGAGTCACCGAGATGCACTTCGTTTATTGCTTCGTGGAATCGTTTCTGCTGTGAATCGGAGTAGAAAGCGGTTATAATTGGCTTAGTATGATTGTATTTACCATCCACCGGATTTGGACCGATTTCTGTTCGTATTGCTCGTAGATCGTTAGGGGAATTGCGTTATGCGTTTTGCAAACTGTCGCCGGTCATCTTAATGTTTTTTAAGGGGGCTCACGATTTTGTGATAAATATGATCCCAATTATTAAAACAATACAAGTAAATTTAATATTTATTTGGTTCGGTTTTTATTTCCGATTTTCTTCAGACATACACGATATATTCGTAATTTTATGATGAATTTAGATTCGAATGGTAGTTTCCCGTATTTTTATATTGGTGGAAAGGCGAAGAACTCCGCGATAATTAAAATTTATTTATACTTTTTGGTCGAAGAACATGCTTAAAATTTAATTTTACTTTATTATAAAAAAAACGTCATTCAACTTCAAAAATCACATATACTTCTTCCATGATTATTTTATTTGTTTTCTTTTATCAACTAAAGTGGAAAATTACATTAAATTATATTTATCGACAAACAGAGTGACACCATGTTGTTAAAATCTTCCAATGTGTACAGTTTAGCTCTAATTAGAAAAGGATGTAAGATAAAATGTAAGAAGGTAAATAAGGTCCTAAATTATAATGATGGCTTTTAAATTCATTTTTTTTTAGTAAATCGAGTGCTTTCTATTTTTAGGAGGCTACTAGAAACTCAGTTCGACACGAATTTTCCGTTACGTTGATTTTTACGTTTAAAAATGCTAGTAGTGGGTGTATAGTTTTGAAACAAGAGTTAAATTAATAAATAATTTTTCAGTTATATGACGTCATATTGCACGTACTTAAATTAAATTTTAGTTTCGCAGTTAATTTTGTGCGTGCTATTTATCATCTATGCACTAGTACTTATTTGTACTTTGCCATGTTAAATGAGCTGCATCATATGGTATTTGTTTTTTTTTTAATGTTTTGTTTATTTGCTGTGTTTATACCGCATCTAAATTAGCAATGCTAAACCGAAATGCAACGGTATAAACGCGACATATACCTGGCTCATCCAGCTGAAATAGCATTGCTAAATATCATTGCTATTAAGCTGACATTTGTAGGACTGCTAGTTTAGCAGTGTTATAAACGCAGCAAATGTACATATACTATTTAGATACTAGTTTAACTCAGATAATCGATAACGTTATTCGACGCTGAATAGTGAAACAAGTTTTCTTTAAATTAACATGAAAAGTGCAAATATAAATTAAATTTAAATTAACTAAAAAAATTGTTTTTATACGTCAGTGGCAAGCTATACGGAAATTGTTTACGTGTACTAATTGGAGATAAAGTTAATTGAGTAAAGACACTAATTGGTACTGTAGGGAAGAATAAAAATTTAGTTTTTGTTGTATATATGAAAAACAACAGAAAAAAATTTTAAGCAAATGAAGCATATAAGGTATGACGTCTTAGCGCAAAATTTGGTTAATATGTCAGGCCTGATATATGGGCGGTCTACCTTAGGGACACCTACTTTCGTTGGTACCGACTCCAAGCCCTGTTTAGTGCTTCAATTTTGTGAACGTGTTCAAGCCAATCCGCCTTAACCTTAAAGTAAATCTTTTTATTAATAAACATTTAAGACATATCTGATTAATTGTAAACTACAGTAGACTCGCGATAACGTGAACAAAATAAAACCAAGCAAATTCATGTTTAAGAGATTGTTCATGTTTGCGGGGGTTGATCTATTTCATATGAAATTTGGATGCTCACAAGTTTATAGTGATTTTTTTTGATAATACATAGATTAAAATATAGTATACCATCAAATATTTAAATGAAAGAATATTTTCTTGTTTATTTCAGGTTTAATTCATTATATTTGCATATACTATATGTTATCACAACATAAAATTCAGTTCGTTAGTTAAATTTTTACTCTCATAAGTAATTATACGAGTAGGGTAAAGTGGGGCAGAATCGCCACTTTTTTCTAAAATCTCGGTAGAAAAATTATTATTGAATTTTTTTTAAATCGGTAAACGGTAATAAATACTTCCGTATTTTCTAAACCAATTGTGAATGTAAGGATTTTTCCTTATTATGACAAAACATTTTTTTCTAATTTCTGCTTGAACTCCATAGAAAGATGAAAGTGCCCCGGCCCGGGGTACTTTCGCCAAACGAAGGGGCACTTTCGTCAACGCAACTATTTTAGTAGAATCGATACTAATACACATTATAAATAAAAGAATTTTTTAAAATAAATAAAATAAAAACATATATATTCAATAAAATATTAAATTTAAACTTAATCGTATTCAATATAAATTATAAAAATAAAAATAAACGTTGGTATAATTCAGTCTTCTCCTTTTTAAACTAACTCATAAAGGCACTTACTGGCCGTCTTTTATCGAACGTTATATTTCGTCAAATCAATTGCAAAATAATACCTTTTTTCTTGACGGGATGTTCCCGGAGGATGCTCTGGTGTTGGCAGCTTCATATGAACATCATTTCTATAAATTAATGAAATGTCTTCTTTGCTTGGTTCAACAAATATTTGACTTGTAGCATGTTTGCGCAAGAAGCTTACGATGTAGGAGTTATTAGCTTCCACTTCGGTTATTTGACCCACGTAAAATATTGAAACACTCTTTACTATAAACTTAACTAAAACGTATGTCCCCTTTTCTAGTACATCGGTGTCGATAAGAAGCATTTCTGGATTTGGATCTAAATTGTATATTTCCTCATCCCAAAAAGAGCCCACTGATTTATCAGATTCGGCATAAGATATTACGTCAGAATCAGTTTCAGACGAAGAAATTTGAATTTTCGGAATTTTTGTTCTCGTTAATTTCTTTTGCTTAAATGATTTTATTTTTGGTTTAACAATTGTTGAATTTTTTGATTTTAGTAACTCTATTCTTTACTTTTCTGGTGTGGATGTAAAAATTCTTGATTTATCTATTCTTTTGGATTGGGTTATTCTTTTAATCCGTGAGATAGGACGAACTTCTTCAGGACTCATCATAGTTTGAATGGATTTTCCTTTTAAAATAATCCTACTGTTGTGAGTGATATCGGTTATATCGGTTTCTGCACCAACGTCAGAGAGCAGGTCACACTGGACTTCATCCAATTCATCTGAAATTTATTATTTTTTTATAATATATAATTTGTAACAAAAATATAGGTAATTTTACCCACCATTGACCACAAAATCATCATCTTCGAAGATCATTGTATTATATGGGTAAATTCCTGTCGCTGAAAACCCTTTTTGGATATTTTCTGGTGAAAACGCTTTTAAAAATGGAGATTTGGTTAGTCCAGCCACATCGTATATGCTTATAGCTTTTCCTGGGTTCGTTGTCATGAAATCATTGTATGATGATTTGCAATATTTTTTAAACGGTCCGAAAATGACACGTCGAGTGGTTGCATTTTGTGAGAGGTATGTGGTGGAAACGACAGCATTATGATGCCATTTTCCCGACCATACATAATAGATTCTATTGAGCAATGCGAAATGTGATTATCCATCAGTAATAGAATTGGACTGTCAGCGGTGCATTTGGTAAATTTTTTAATATGTCGCAAAACCTCAACAAAAATCTCCGCATTGATCCATCCACTCTTCGAATTAAAAGCTGCAGATCCTGTCACACTACCGATTGTAAACCTTTCGTTGTAACGAGCTCGGGGATAAATGTAAACGGGCGGTATATGATTACCTGCAGCGTTTATAATTCCCACGAGTGTTATTAGTGATCCACGTTCTGCAGACACGGCTTGAGATACGCTACGCTGTCCTTTTTCTGCAATTATCTAGAAAGAAGTAAAACAGTTTTTATACGACAAAGAACACAAATTTTAAAATGTTTACCTTTGGGGGATCCACAACAGTGCTAATTCCAGTTTCGTCTAAGTTGAAGATATCTTTTGCAGTGAAAGAAAACTTATCCAAACATATCTTTAGGTTGCAAAAAAAGTCATTTACAGCACTCCTATTAAACCCTCTGAGTCGAGCCACACTGGTTTTTTCAGCCTTTCTCAAAGTCAAGGAAGGATTCCTTTTAATAAAGCCAATCAGCCAGTCTATACCTGCTTTATTATTTAAATCCCATGAGGAGGGGTGAGCAATATTATTTTTATTTGCAAATTCATAAGCAAAGTTTCTAGCAGCTTGATAACTTAAGCCATATTGCAATTTAGAGCACTTTTTCATGTAGTTAGCAATTTCGTTTTCTTGACTTATTGTGAATACTTGCCAAACTGCGTATTTAGATTGGAATTTAAATAAATCTTCATTTTCACTGAGCTCATTTCCGGAATCTGAGCCATCTAGCGCTAGTGGATCAATCGAACTTATTTTTTTCTTAAGCCTGCTGTTCAATGTGGTTCTTTTAATATTATATTTCAAAGAAGCACTTGTCGGTGTTTCGATTTTTTTCAGAACATCTGAAATCGCATGTTTTAAATTGTCTTCGTTAATCGCAGCTCTTTCGGTTTTTTTTTTATAATTACGCACCATCTTTCTCCTATAAAATCAAAATTAAACACCAAAATTAATAAATGTGGCACGCTCGACAGTAAATGTGGCACGCTCGACATTTGTCAAAGACGAAACTGCCCCGTAACAACTTGGCGAATGTGCCCCAAGTAGCAAAAAAAATACTAAATAAAGAAATTTAATTAATTATTTTCGATTGATTAATTCACACACTAACACTTTAAAGATAATTAATTTATCTAACTATATTCAATGAAACACTCAACAAAACTAAATAAATGCTTAATAAAAAATCTTACGTTATACATACCAAATATTACACAATACTGGGGAAAAACACGATTATGCGTGTATTTTGGTTGCGTTTTCAATGATGACTGTAAAAGTACAGAGAAACATTTGAAATAATAACGGCATGATTCAGTACTTTTTTCAGATTTTTTAAACGCTGTGAAGGTAGCTAAACATAGCTTGACGAAAGTGCCCCGATGACGAAACTGCCCCACTTTACAGTACATAAAATAAAATTATTAAAAAAGAAATTAATTCATTATACTAATCACATATTATGGAAAAAATCGGTAATTCTTGTTTGGCGTTTATTTGTTTCAAGCTTCTTAAAACTGCTCTGTCCCTCAAATTTCTTAAAACTATTATTTCATTCAAATTCATCCTGTCTTCTTCAGCCCCATTGTAAAGCCTTATTGAAAATTTCAATTGCTTCTTTCGGTCGAATTTTTTCTTTCGGCTCGGGAATAATATCAATGTCGCTGTCGGTATCGCTGTTCTCGATATTTTCGTTATTTGTTTCAATTTGCATATCTGCATTCCGTGCATTGACTTCTGCAACCATGCACTTATCCTATTAATTTTTGTAAGCATAATTTAGTAAAAGTATTAGAAAAATCAATGCTACACAAACCTGAGGAAAAAGGGTATGAAGAATCACAATGGTATGTTCTATTGCTGAGGTAATTTCACCATTCCACTGATTTCTCAAAATACTTAAAGGAACATCATCATCCGGATCTTCCTTATCTTCAACAAAATTTAATATGTTTTTCCAACATTTGGCGATAGTACTTTGGTCAAGTCTCTCCCAAGCTGCAGTTAAACAAAGAATAGCATCTCTAAGGTTCAATCGTTTTAACGACTCCGATACATCATGTTTATTAGCTACTATTGAAGCTAATAAACTAGTACGATAATAAAGTTTTGTTATTCTTATTACATTTTGGTCCATTGGCTGAAAGAGTGGTGTGACATTTGGTGGCATAAACATTGTTATTGTGCATCCATCGTTTGATTTTAATTCGTTTTCAGGTGGTTGAGATGGAGCATTATCCAACAATAAAAGCGCTTTAACAGGCAGCGCTTGGCTTTTCAAAAATGTTCGTACCTAAATTGATGAAATGTTAATTTAAATTTATTGGTTTAAAATAATTTTTTACCTGTGGTACAAATGATTTGTGGAACCAGTCTTTAAATATTGCAGCTGTCATCCACGCAGTTTTAGAATGTTTATAATCAACAGGGCAATTATAATTTTTAAATGATCGTGGATTTTACGCTTTTGAAATTATCAACGGTCGTAATTTATGAAGTCCATTTGCATTAGTACATGCTAAAAAAGTAATGTGCTATTTTTCACTTTTCCTTCCAGGCGCGTTCCTTTCTAATGACGAAACAAAAGTTTTTTCTGGTAAAAGTTTCCAGTACAAGCCTGTTTCATCTGCATTGTAAATTTGGTTTACAGACAGATCAAGCTCCATTATTTTGGCTTGCAATTTTCTTTTAAACGGCTCTACAAGCTCAGGTTGAGAGGACAACTTCTCCCCAGTAATTTTAAGGAACCGCACAGCAAAATGATTTTTAAAACATTGTAGCCACCCATCACTTGCATAGAAAGTGCTCTCACTCTCTTTTATTGCACTATGTAAAAGTTTAGCGTTTTCTTTAAGCATATCGCCGCTTACAGGGACATTTTTATCGTGCTGCCGAAGAAACCAACGATATAGGAATTTCTCCATTTTAGGATATCCTGACGATTTAAGGGTTCTTCTCTTTCCAGGCCCCATAAAGGTGTTGTTCACCGCATTTAAAATGTCTTTACTTTTTTTGTTAATTGCACAAATAGTGGACTTAGCAACATTGTATTTTTTCGATAAATTTGTAACACTTTCAAAACACCCTTTATGAAATTGTTCGATAATTTCTGATTTTTCCAATAATGTTAAAACTGTTGGTTTTTTAGCCATTTTTTAATTAGAAACTATAATTCACACTACATACATATAATCACATAAAACTATTTATAACCCGAGGAGGTTACCGCACAACGTGTTTTCTCTTACTGATGCATTTTCAACTTTATTCTATTCAAATGATGAAAACAGAACAAATTAGGAGTCCCCTAATTGTATTTTTAACTTTACTCGATTCAAATTATGGGAAAACAACAAATTGGGAATCCCGGATCGTACGAAAATATACGTAATACATATTAAGTATTATGTATGCAATTATAGACAAGTGAGAGTGTACAAAATTTGTTCACGTTATCGAGCTTTGTAATTGTTCACTGTACCGAGTAGTACATGTAAATAAAAAATTGTTCATGTTAGCCGCAGTTCACGGTATGCGGCGTTCATGTTATTGCGAGTCTACTGTATTTATAATTTTATCTTATTATAATTTAAGTGTTGACTAACCAATGGTTTGTACCAGATTGATCAATTATTTTTCCTTCAATCGGCCGGTGTATTCAAACGGTAAAAACAATGACTGCATACAATGCAACTGAGTTCTCCACAGTACTCCACAGCTAGACTGAAAGCTAGAGTACCGAATGCCAGACTTTGTAGTGTATGGTTAGTTAACTTTTGGTTCATAGTTAACTGCTTGAGAAGGTTGAAATTGGAATGTCTGAGCGCTGTCACTGCCTACAATGAAAAATGCCGTCTTCAGCCGATCTATTGATATTTTTGATGAGCGGTTCAATAGCTGGATTTTGAAGTACTTATCATGTCATTTTAAAACCTCAAAATACTCGTCATACGGTTGTTGGAGAAATAAATGTCATCTTTGGGATGATTCGATGTGTTTGTTGGCTTCAGAGTACACATGCTGATGCGCGAAAATTGCTGATGAATTCCGATTGATGAACTACTTTCTTATCTTCTTCGAAAAATTGTCCAGGTAGTCGTAGCGTTTGCTCGTAAAGCATCTCTGATGATGTAGATTTAATGTCTGGCTTGTATTACTTGGTAAAACTTTTGACCAAGTCTGGTGACACATAATCGCTGACTTTAAAGTAATGTACTATCTTTCAACTAATCCGTTCATTTAATTGTGGATGGTAGCTCCTGCTTTTAAGGTGATGGATAGTTAAAAGCTTGGATAATTCCATGGTGCGAACCATCTTGAAATCAAATTTTTAGCAACTGTCTCCGCCGTTATTTTTTTAATTGGGATTGCTTCCGGCTATTTGGTATATCGATTGTCTGTTATAAGGTAATCAAAATTATCTTCTGACTGAGGTAATGAACCGATCAAGTCGATATTTATGTAATCGAATAGCTGATTTGGTGGCACGGTTGTTAGCACTTATGATTTAACCAAGTTTCGGTACTCTAGATGAAACTACATTCACGTGATTCGCATTTACAACGTTATCATCTTTAGAATTTGCGCTTTCATTGTGATTCTTATTTCTTCAAGTTTGAGTCATTGTCTGCTATATCTTTACTTTTGTATTTGAAAATTAAATTTTACAATTAAAGTAAATAAATAATCCGTAAAGTAAAGCGGTAACAGTTGTTTCAGATAATATGCTGTTGCTTGTTAGAAACGATTGTGTCTACAGAGTGAGCCCTTTTAATCGAATGATCCAAATATCTCCTAAGATACGCCAGCTACAAATCTAATCCTTGAAGGATTCACTATAAACATGCCATTTCTGTGAATTGCTAAAAGAACCAATTTTTTCTTGGAATTACATACATGGCAACCATCATTATTAAAAATCACTCTGCTTCCCTTTTACACGATTTGGTTCACTGACAATCTCAACGTTTACTAGTTCTGCATTATTTGTACGGTTGATTAGTACATCGTCATCTGAAGCTTTTGCTGCTGCCTTCCCATCATCATAATTCTCCCGTCCCATTAGTTTCTCGGCTCGGTCCATACATAACCTCTTGAAAAAATTAATCGCTAATATAACAATGCCCAGATAATATTAAACACGTGTTTATTCTGTGTAAATTAATGAGAAAATTATTTTATTTCAAAAACTAGAATGAAGTTGCTACAGCTATTAACAAATTTAGCAGTTTAACAGAAACTAATGTGCCAATGTCAGAACACTTAAATATGTTTCTTCATATCAAAGTCTGTATGTAAAGTTACTGAAGTAAATGAAGTTCCTTCTTTGTGTAGGCAACATTTTAAATTGAGCTTAACTCGTTCTGAAAATTGCGACGGCATTTGAAAGCTGGAAAATGTTCCCTTCTCCAAAAATACTAAAGTTTCGGAAATTTTCAGAAAATGTAATAAAGCAAGTTTCATTATTTATTTTAGGGCAGAAGAAATAAATGTTATAAATTAAAGCAAAGTTATCCGGCCGGATAAAAAACCTTCGCGGGCCTGTAATACAGCACTATATGGGTCAACTCTTCTCTAAAAAGCTCTTATTCATAACACAATTCGAGCTCAACTTTTTCCTATTGCTCATATTGGAGTGTCATTGTATAAATCTACGGAGTATTGACCTCATTTATCTTTTACTAATTTAATGCAAAAAAAAAAAAGTTTCTCTCATCCATCCCACTACTTGTCTTCTTCGCTTCAAATTATTTTACTATAAATTCCTTAGTTAAATACCCCTGTTTTTTAATTCTAAAACGGTTTTTCAAAACGTATTGGAAGAAGTTGGTACATCGTAACATACGGTAACGCAAATGATAACAATTAAACGCAATAATTGAAAATAAAACTCATCTAACGCTCTAAAAATAATCAATTGACTTGAACCATACTTGTTATTTAACCAAGGTAGTGCTCGGTTTTAGAATAACAAAATAATAAAAGTAAAGTACTCGTATGTTAAACATAAAATATGTTTACACAGAATATCGTTTTTCCTTGGAAAATGTCAAAAATATCATAAAAATTATTTTCTTTGCTCGTACATATTTAGGTTAATTCACATTGCAGTGTCTACATACACAGCTATAAATTTTTGCGTTTTGTCTAAGTTCGTAATGTCTCTGTTATCAATCTCAATCATTTTACTTTCATTTCGTTAAGTTTATCGACATTTAAAATACTCGTATTAAGTGAAAATTGATACCGGGCTTCCCTTCCTTCTTTATTGTCAGAAATTTAGCATAGAAAATCAATATTGAATTGACTCGATGCAAACCTACCACCATAGACTAAATTAATTTTATAGAGACGTTTTAATAAGAATAAAAAATACTCCCAAAGTTGATATACAGACACAAGTACCTGTAACACAAAACAAAACTTAATTTAAGATTGAACTTTCATGATATGGATGCTTACCCGCTTAACATGGATTGGCCTCCTATAATTGGATAATTTTTTTTATTCGTATTGGAACGTCTCTGTAATATTATTTTAATCTATGCTACCTTATCAATATCTCTTCTATCAATATATTCTACCGTATACAGTTTATTGTTTTCAAATAAAATAAATATTTCGACTTGAGGTTGACCAACAACAACAACAAATTCCCTTTTGGTTTTTCCAATAAATTAATTTTCCTTTTTTTTTTTTTTTGTTGACATTTTCAGAGCGGTTGCGGCTTATTTACGTGCACTCAACCTATCACCAAACAACGCTGTTGTCCATGGAAATTTAGCATGTGTTTACTATGAGCAAGGCCTGATAGACCTGGCGATTGATACGTATCGCCGGGCTATCGAACTGCAACCAAATTTTCCAGATGCATACTGTAATTTGGCCAATGCCCTAAAAGAGAAGGGCCAAGTACAGGAGGCTGAAGATTGTTATAATACTGCGTTACGTTTATGTCCCAGTCATGCTGATTCGCTTAATAATTTGGCTAACATAAAACGTGAACAAGGATTTATCGAAGAAGCGACGCGACTCTATTTAAAAGCCTTGGACGTATTTCCTGAATTTGCCGCTGCTCATTCCAATCTCGCATCAGTACTGCAACAACAGGGTAAATTAAATGAAGCACTTATGCATTATAAGGAGGCGATTCGCATACAACCTACATTTGCTGATGCAT
Source organism: Tipula vernalis (assembly GCA_958295665.1). Lineage (NCBI taxonomy): Eukaryota > Metazoa > Arthropoda > Insecta > Diptera > Tipulidae > Tipula > Tipula vernalis. Next base: position 41,826,490 of record OY282560.1, read on the forward strand.
ATTCGAATATGGGCAATACACTAAAAGAGATGCAAGATGTTTCGGGCGCTCTCCAATGTTATACGCGTGCCATACAAATTAATCCCGCTTTTGCTGATGCGCACAGTAATTTAGCTAGCATACACAAAGATTCGGGGAATATTCCCGAGGCGATACAATCGTATCGTACCGCCCTCAAATTAAAGCCTGATTTTCCCGATGCTTATTGCAATTTGGCTCATTGTCTTCAAATAGTATGCGACTGGACTGATTATGAGGCGCGCATGAAGAAATTGGTTAGTATTGTGGCGGAACAACTTGATAAGAATCGACTACCATCAGTGCATCCTCATCACTCGATGTTGTATCCTTTGTCGCATGATTTCCGCAAAGCGATTGCAGCACGTCATGCAAATTTGTGTCTAGAAAAAATTCATGTACTTCATAAGCCGCCATATAATCATGCACGCGAATTGCATGGTCGCTTGAAAATTGGATTTGTAAGCAGTGATTTTGGAAATCATCCGACATCGCATTTGATGCAATCGCTTCCTGGACTTCACGATCGGTCACAAGTTGAAATATTCTGTTATGCGCTTAGTCCTGATGATGGTACCACGTTCCGTAGCAAAATTGCCAAAGAATCTGAACATTTTGTTGATTTATCGCAAATCCCATGCAATGGAAAAGCGGCCGATCGTATTTATAACGATGGCGTTCATATTTTGGTCAACATGAACGGTTACACGAAAGGGGCACGAAACGAAATATTTGCACTAAGGCCAGCCGCTGTCCAAGTTATGTGGCTCGGTTATCCTGGAACCAGCGGAGCTAGTTTTATGGATTATATCATAACGGACGTGGTCACCTCACCAATGGAATTGGCCGCACAGTACAGTGAAAAATTGGCATATATGCCTTATACATTCTTCATTGGTGATCATAAACAAATGTTCCCACATTTGAAAGAACGACTAATTGTTAGTGATAAGACTCATGGCGGTATTGTTGCCGACAATGTGGCTGTGATCAATGCGGCTGATTTATCACCAATAGTCGAGAATACAGATGTGAAAGAAATTCGTGAAGTGGTGGCTGGGAGTAAACTAGTTGAAATTTCAATGAAAGTTGCTGAACTGCCAACAACAACTCAGATTGAAACAATGATTGCAACGGGACAAGTGCAAACATCGTTGAATGGAATTGTGGTACAAAATGGCCTTGCCACAACACAAACGAATAATAAAGCGGCAACCGGGGAGGAAGTACCACAAACAATTGTGATAACTACACGACAACAGTATGGCTTACCCGATGATGCGATAATCTATTGTAATTTTAATCAATTATATAAAATTGATCCGCTAACACTACAGTCGTGGATTTATATTTTGAAAAATGTTCCGAATGCAGTGATCTGGTTGTTACGTTTCCCAGCAGTTGGGGAGCCGAATATAAATCAGACAGCACAACAAATGGGTATACCGCCAGGCCGATTTATTTTCTCAAACGTTGCGGCAAAGGAGGAACATGTACGACGTGGTCAATTAGCTGATGTTTGTCTTGATACTCCGCTATGTAATGGACATACAACATCGATGGATGTGTTATGGACTGGAACACCGGTTGTTACATTGCCGGGCGAGACATTAGCCTCAAGGTAAATCAAAACTTTTTGTCTATTACGGGAAAATATGTGTGTCTTAATTTTTGTCATTATTTGTTTCGTATTTCCAGAGTGGCTGCATCACAATTAGCAACGCTAGGATGTCCAGAGCTGATTGCACGAACTCGACAAGAATATCAAGAAATCGCAATTAAATTAGGTACAGATCGTGAATATCTGAAAGCAATCCGTGCCAAAGTTTGGAAAGCCCGAGTCGATAGTCCGCTATTTGATTGTCAACAATATGCGCACGGTTTAGAAATGCTATTCGCTAAAATGTGGGATAAACACTCGAAGGGGGAACAACCCGATCATATATCTGCTATCGTGAAATAAATTGCGCGTCGAATGATGTGTTTAGATGTAAAAAACTAACAACAACAAAAATTATATCTGTAAATTTGTTAATTTTAATAATTATAATTATCAATTAATCTACTTTTATTGTTTAAATCAAGTAAATTTTTGAAATAATTCTATTTACAACAATAAGCAATAGTTTTTTTTTTATTTTTTATTTACTTCAAAACCGCTATCTACAGTAATTTAGTTTTCTTTAATTACTTACTTATTCAATCTATTATTCGTATAAATAAATATTGCTACACAAACAAATTATACAGAAACAAGGAAAATGCAGAAAAATCTTTTAGATCGGAGATAATTTATTTAGTAAAAAATTGTATGTATAAAAACTAATAAAACAGTTTTATGACTCGAGTTTGTAATTATCTATTTGCAAATTATTTGAATTAAATAAAATGATATTTTTGTTATTCATTAAATATGATAATAATTAGTTAAATGATTGTCATTAATTTGATGCAAATGATTTTAGTTAATTATACATTATCATGATTATTTTTTTTATTTTTTAAGATTTATACATGCATAAATACATTATTATATACTTATGATCGTTTAGTTTAGTTTTAATTATTACCTTAAATTTTTTTTTTTTTTATTAGTAATCCTAATTATACTATAACATTATTATTTTTTTTTTTGTTGAGGAAAAGTGAGGAAAAAATATAAAATGATATGTAAAATAGAAGAGTTTTGTTTCGTTAAAATTTTCTTTTTTTGAGAAACCATTTCTTTGCAACATTTATTAATAAAGACCAGTTGCTACAAAACGAATGATTCTAAAGGTATGGATGAATCGACCAACAATTGCCGGAATACACGTTGACTACCATGACATGTTGACTCAAACGAGAACATTATGACATAATTTTATTTCACAATATTTTTCGATTTTAAACATTAGTTTTAAAATTTTGCCCACCCTGAATTAAGGCCCACGGACTGTTTCCTCTGTGCGTTTCCATTTCAAATGGAAAATATTGATCAGTTGCGGCAACAAATCAAGTTCAATTTTCAATTATTATTCTGTAAAACACTAGTTGGTTTATTAAAAAAGAATTAATAATTTAGCAGAAAACAGATACGAGTTCTGCAGAAAAGTAAACCTATTCCCTCATAAAACTATACCCTGGAGGCCGTGGCGCCTCTACGAGCCACATTTGGATTTTGTGAATTTATATTGTAACCAGTAACGTCATCCCTGAGTCATTGATGTGTACTTTTCGGAATATATGACATTAAAATAGTCAGGATATCAACCTTAAATGATTTATAACAACAACCGTAGTTAGTTTTACAAGTCTATGAATTTCTTCCTTTAATCAACCGCAAACAATTTCGTTTTCACCACACTAGTCTTTTGCTGCAAAAAATATATAATAAAATTTTGAACGTGTCATATCATGGTATTACTTGCCAATTTCTCTCGTTAAACATCAAAAATTCAACTCTGGGAATACCAATCAAAAACGAAAAGATTTTTCGGTCAAAAATTAAAAGGTAAGTGTTCAACCTTGTGAACAGTTTTATTATACGCTTGCATGATATGCAATATATTTGTATCAACAGTTTTACCCGATGTATAGGTATCATATTTTTATACTGTTGTCGTTAAATGTACAAATTTTCTGTATATAAGAATCATTTCAAATAAATAAAAGTTAGTGTTTAAATTATACTCAACAAACGTCATTTTTGTCTACTTAACACTGACCAACGGTAAACGGAAAATAACAATCCTTTAGCAAAGTTTTAAATAATTTTACTAAAGTGAGATCAAACATTGGTCCTTCGAGCAACTAAACAACCGTGCCTTTGAAGATACAGTACGTACAAACAAATAAAAACCAGTCAAGTGATCAAAGGACAAAACCTAATCATTTCAAAGGGATAATGGGTAAGGTAAAAGCCTTATGCGAGCAGACCTCTATTGGAAAGCTGATCAACAAGATAAAGATCGTTTATTAACACCCCAATTCCCATAGTCGTCATTTCAGGCGACGTGACTTAAGTCACGTCACGTCGCATGAAAATTGATATTCTTGAAGTCGGTTTTATTCGGAATTATTCCATTTCATTAATGTTTTTTACTACTTGTTGTGGTGGAAAAAAACATTCTTGACCATTTTCTTTATGTTTTGTAGATGATTTTCGAATCTAAATGCGCTATAATTGTCTACATTTCCTAATAATTTGTCATCTTCTGACAAATGAAGTAAACTGCGCATATTAAATGTCTTATTTTCTTGGCCAAACAAGCACATGCGTTGTTGAATTTTGAATTTACGAGATGGAATAAAATTCTAATCGCACAAACCAAAAGCAGAAAGTGAGTATAAAACTTTTCTGGAAAAGTTCCTTTAAATGCTACAACACCAGCGTACCAGTGTACAGCAGAAACATTCTGAGCTCTGCAGGAAATCTGGTCTCTACATTCTAGCAAATTCCGATGGTATGCATGGTCTTATTGCCCTCAAACTACAGTTGACAGCATTTTCTTTAAACGAAAAAGGTTCCGTTTTTGTTTTAATAAGCATGGAGTATCTGTTTTGTTACACCCAATAATGCGCAGTGCATGATATCAATTGGGAAATTAGTAACACATCCAATATTTAATGAATCGAATATATAGAATCTCTAACGTGGTGAACCAGTTGAGTTTTCTCTATCCGTTGCCCTTTTATGTTGCATTTTGTACCGCTACAATACCACCGTGCTAAGAAAAAAGTCACATTTGCCTTTTTGTAGTTTTGAGTAATTTGAATTTTTCTATTTTTGTTTGCCATGTAAAACTTGACTGTTAAATAACATGATTTTAAGGGGGAAGGGTGGGGGAGAAGGGGTATTCACCCCTGACGGCGTCGAGTCATCTTGTAGTTAACTCGACACGACAAATTAATGGTTTTGGCTACAAAATTGAAGAAGAACGCAACTTCGTAGTTGATCCGGATTTTGAAATGCTTATTGTTCATTCTTAGGCGTCTTTTAGTATTCGTGTCTTCTAGGAATATTAACAAGTATTGGCCAAAGGTACTGTCTGAGCTCTATACCAAAGGCACTCCGTCGATTCCGATATCAATTTTTATTTCTGATTTAACATAATCAAGTTAATCTTTTAAAAAGTTTTCCACTGAATTTTTTAAACCAATTTGGGTGTACTCTCCATTTTCTACATGTATAATGTCACAAGGTGTTTTAGAATCTATTTTTATTCTATTTCATAATACCGTCTTTTGTCTATCCTTGATTAGGTATTATATGCACTTCTTATGAAAATTTGAAACTAACTTTTTAATTGTTTGAATCCAGTTATTTTTAAAATTGCTATATTTATATACTATTCACTAATTATTATATGTTTCACACAGAAACTATAATTACTATTCATTATTTAGAAAACTTTAAAGTAAATTTAATTAATTGGCTAAAAAAACAATTAGAAAAATAACACAATGGCGATGGAAAATTCACAAACAAATGATTCCTTATTTTCTTTATCCTTCTCCTATTCTCCCTAAATGAATTAGGTGTAACCAATGGAATAACAAGAGTACCGAAGCTGTATAAAACAAATGCAATTTTTTTTGTTTTTTCGAGCAGCACAACAACATTTTTTAACTACTAATCGTTTCTGCCTTAAATTTCCTATTCGTACATTGTTTTATTTCTAAAATTGGAAAAACATAACTAGAGTTATACGGTTGTATAACCCCATGCATAACCCCTTTTTTGTATGAAAACTTTTCTTCAGCTTCGTTTCTCTTGATATTACACATTCGCTTTGGTGTAACGTTTACGGTCATTGTGAACAATTTCCTTCATATAAACTCTTTGCAAACATTACGTTTAAGTTTTGCAAAAGCGTAACGTTTATCTCGTTTCTACAACACGATAACTAAATTTGTTTGCGAAAAGGATTCTTTAGATAAAGCTGGCTAAAGGACCTATCAAACCAAGCATCGACGCCGGGCAAATTTAAATAGGTACACGTTTTTATGCTTATGTCTTAGCTTGAACAAAAATAAAATTATTATTCATAAAACCATTTACAAACTTTATATTTTTAATAGCAATTTTAAGAAAATGTATCGAATAAAATTTCATCCGTCGCGGCGTCGCGCTAGTTTATATTTTTGCGCAAACTATGATTGACTATAACTATTTAAGCAAAAAATAATTGTATTTAAATTTGACGCCCGCCGCCGACGCTTGGTGTGATAGATCCTTAAATTTCTTTCAAACATTAAATGATATTTATAACTTATAATTGCAACAGCCTCTGGCAATACCGGCCGGTATACCATATTAACACCCCAATTCTCATAGTCGTATCACGTCATTTTTCATGACTGTAGTCACGTCTCATCAATTTTCCTATTATCTTAGTCGTTTGTTACGTCTAAAGTCACTTTATACGACAGATGTCACTTGAATTTTGTAGATGACTGGCGACTACTACAAAATGAAAGGGCAAAATTTTAGTCGTAATATTTTCTTTAAATGTTTCTAATTTTTGTTCACTTGTTTAAATAAGTTGGTGCATAAATTAATAGTTTGTTTTGTTCTAAAACGATTTTATTTGTAATTTGACCGATATCTTTTAGTTACAGTCGTGTCACTTGAATCGACTTCAAGAATATCAATTTTCATTCGACGTGTTAAGTTACGTCGCCTGAAATCACACGACTATGAGAATTAGGGTGTAAGCGCCAATGGTAAAATTTCCCCTCGTTTGCCAAATTAAACTCATAAATGAAAAAGCCTCGCATTTTTATTTAATGAAAAATGTTTTGTTTTATTATATTTTGTATAATATAATTTAAATACATATATAATAATAATAAGAGTATAAATTCACAAGTAATATTTTATTAATAATATTATAGAATTAAAAATAGTCAATTTGCTGTTATAATTATTTATATCATCAACGAAATTATTCGTTACTGTGTATTGAATTTGCTTTAGAGAAGTGTATTGTGTTACATGAAAAAACAAAACCAACAGTAATGTCTGTACAACCCGTACTGTGACCATTTATGATACTAACGAGTTTTCCTAGTATAACGACGTTCCTGTTTTGAAAGGTTATATATGGACTTTCTTTAATATTTACACTAAAGCCAATACGATACAGGTCTAAAATCATGATGATATCCGGATACGAAAATTACAGTTCGGCATTTGTATAGACATTATTGTTGGTTTTGGAAGAAACCTTTGTTATTCATCTCGAATGAAGATAACAGATCAAATTGGTAGTAAATTGCAGGGCTGGGATATTGAATTAATTCAAACTCTTTTATATATAACATAACATGAGTGATTTTTAATTTGTTTAAGCTTATTTAATTTATTTAATTATCATTTTTAATTTTGTGTAATTTTATAAAGAAAATCGTAATTTAGGTTGTGAAACTTTGTTAACTATCGTTTTTGAGCTAATACAAAAAGGGAAAATATAAGGATGTATCATGTCCGATTAATTTGTCATGAAAAATCCATTGAGAATGCGTTTAGCTCTTCTCGCTCGCAGTTTTTATAATTTAATTTCAATGTTTTTGTCGAGAGAGAAAGAGAAAAATACACTGAAATATTTTCAGCGACAAATTAATCGAATTATACAGTGATACAGTGCTAGAAGTAAATACATAGTTTGTGATTGTCTTTCTTAAATTTTAAGGTTTGTTTGGAGGTTGAAGTGATAAAATTCATGTGTTTTTTTGCAGTGGTGGAATGTCTGGAAAATTGTAATAATTAAGCAAACGAAATTATAAAATTTAAGCGACACAACCGAGATCAACCTCTTTATAAAATTACAAAGTATGTATGTACTCGTTTTTATTTTAATGTTTGGCCAATTTTAAAATGTTTGGCCGGTTCGTATATTTGTTTTAACAATTTTGTTTTTTCTTAATTTAATCACAGAATTACCATAAAAACAATTAATGAATAAAAAATAAAAGCGAAAACCCATTTTTTTTTTTTTGTTTTTAAAATAAGCGAATGGCACAAATTTAACGTCGTCAGTTGTGTTACGTTTTCTAAAATAAAATTTGAGGATAAAAATTACAAGGAAATAACGATCACTGTATCCGCGCGCTGCCATATGAACGACGGACCAATATTTAAGTAGGTAATGTATACAATATAACTTCTTAAATTTATAGTTAAATAATTTTTGGTTTTGTTCTGTTTTTCTGTTGTCTTCTATTACATGGTTTTCAGTTGTTTTTAAGGTCACTTTAAAGCTATTGAAATGTAAAGTAACACGGATCAAGCGTCCAACTTCACTTTATTTAATATCACCGTTATGTCATCGTACTTTTCGTTCGTAACCATGAGTAATTACTGTATTGATTGCCAATTATGTTGAGATCACTTTGATTCGTCGCTCAATTTTGCCGCGGCACATGGGGCACTCATGTAAACTTAAATGACATTCAAGGCAGGAACATAAATGTCCGCACGGGAGGAATATCATTTGACATTCACGATCCAGGCATACGACACATTCGGTTAAAGGCCGAACAGAATTTTTGTCCCTTTCACCATTGTTACTATTGTTAAGCGAACTGGATCCAGATGAGCCAGGTACGGGTTCAGTGGCCTCTTGTGCTAATTCTGGCTCTTCCCCTGGACTATTCGTATTGTATTGATCGTTTATAAAGTCTCGAATCGATTTTAATATATTGCGTCGATCAACATCATGTTTAATGCCCGCATTCTGCAAATCTTCATCACTTATATCGTCGAGTGATTTCGTTTTATGCTGCCAGAATTTCGATAAATATGGCAGACAATGAATAACGCCATTCACCAAAAAGTTATAGCCCAATAGGGGATCAATACTCTGCGAATACATTGTAATATCTTCGGGCCGTGTATCAATTAATTTTTGATATTGAATCAACCAGTAATCCTTACGCTTTTCCTCATTCTGCTCCTCGATATAATTCAACGTATCTTTCAATTGTAATCGTCGTTTCTCCTGTTGATCGAGCAGATTAATCAAAATGAGCGTTAAATTTAACCGTGCCTCCGATAACTCATCGATTGCATCCTCATTCGAAATTTTACGTCGTTCAATTTCAAAATATGTCATTTTTGCCAGTTGAGCCTCAACAATTCGTACCTGCTGTACAAGACCCCAAGAACGAGCATCGTTTTGTGCTATTAATGCAGCGACAGCAGTCTTCTGCAACTCCTCGTTCTGTCTGATCTCATTAATCACACCCATTCGATTTTTATCGTAATTATCGAATAAATCTTCAAGATATTTGTTCGTCTCGTACTCTTTCTCAATGATGTTGCGTGATTCATTGTCACGCTGTTCTTGATACATATTTATAAGGGTCATCTCGTTTTCAATGAAATTGCTCATTTCGCTAAGAATTTCTTGTTTCCTCAAGTCGCACTGGCACTGGTGTAGCTGAAAATATGAGAAATGTATAAATTGTCGTACAGTACCGAAATATTCACTTATTTACCTTATCGAGTAGATCCTCTTGTTCTTGCATTTCTCGCTCAATAAAGTGCGGATCTGGACCATTTTTAAGACACAGTAGATTTGCTACAAGCATATTGGCGTATTCTTCATCGTGCAAAATATACGATATGAGTCGATCACGTTCCAGTTGTTTCACCTTCTGTAAATTGTTAACTTTTGCGTCCGTCTCACTTTGATCCTGAAGCAGTTGTTCGAGAAGCTGAAAATACAAATCAGTTCAGATTAGCACCATAGTCGATTATTCCTCGTTTTAATCTCTTTAACGTTCATTCACCCCAAACGATCAACTTAATTTCAGCAATAAATCAAAGATGTTTGTAAAAAGCAAGATTTACAAAGAAAGAAATTGATTTACAATCTAAAAATACAAACACACATCGAGATTAATGGGAAGATCATGGAGGTCAATTACTTTGATCGTGTACGCGGTTTTTTTTCTTGATTTATCTTGAACACATACAAAAAGGCATGACAAGACAATTAGAGTTAATTAAATTGCTGGCAATAATACTCACCAACTGTTTTTTCTTTTGCTGTTCACTATGTAATTGAGCTTCTAGGTAATAATCCTTCTCCTGTGTTAACTTTTCGTGTTCTATCAGCGCCATCGCTTTACTAGCCGAATACGAAATATTATTATCTTTCGGTTCAACATGATGCCGTTCCGTTCTTTCATTATTTAAAAAGCGATCGGTAATTTCTCGCATTTCAGCACCCGGATCACTCATCTCACTATTATTTACCACCAAATATTGTAACATCTCCATGGTACCCATCTTAACAACTTCACTGGGCGGATACGTAAAATTTTCCGTATCTAACTCTATACTAACCAATGCTTTACACGTTATTAAACCATTCGGTAATCGACATAATTTTTTATTATCGCGTACATTCAGTACACGCAATGAAGGCATCATTCGGATTGCATCAATCGCATGCAATTTATTTGCAGCAAGATTTAAAAATTCTAAATTTTTTAAATCGCATATCGATGTTGGTAATATTTCTAACTGATTGCTATTTAAATGTAGTTCCCTGAGGCTAACCAAATGGCCAATATCAATCGGTAATTTACGTATTTTATTTCCGGCCAAATTTAAAATTTTCAACAAATTTAAATCTCTAATTTGTTGGCCATGGCTTGTTAAATTTATTAGTTTATTATTGCTTAGGTTTAGTTCATCTTTTAATAGAATGCGGCACATGATATAAACACCAGATGGTACTTCTTTTAGATTACAATCGGATAGATCATAATATGGTTCGGGAGTTTCTTTGGCCTGAAAGTAGAAAAAAACAAATGTAAAATTAGAATAATTGAAAGTAGCGCTTAACAGATTTGTTCTTTTGCCAAAGTCTTCGGTAGCATCTTCCAACGTCAAACAGGTATAAAAACAGAGTTGTATATGAATGTATAAGATCCAGCCAAGTAGCGGCCGTTTTCACTGAAAAGACCACACAACTGTACACAATGAAACATTACGAAGAAACGATCCGATCCTTTGGTTGTCAAACTATTATCCATAAGTTTTTGTTTGCACAAAAGATACTCGACCGTTTTAGACAAAGAATATTGAAAATTTTAGTGCTATTGGGGGCAAAAGGCGAACTCAATTTTTTTTAACGTGAAGCAGTCCAAGCCTTAATATTTTCAACTGTTACCAAGAGACTTGATATAATATTTGGATAAATCAGCTGAGATTAAATCAATGTAGTACCTAAACCGGATCATCAAGTATGTACATGAAAGGAACGACTGTTCACGGTAGTGTAATCAGTTGGGGCATTTAAACGCTGACAATCAGTTGATTTATGATGTGACCCAAGCAGCTGATCGAGTTTTGGCCGAAATAACATTTTGCTAGCTTGAAAATGAACCCGTAGTCCTGGATGCGGCAAAGAACAGAGAATAGCTGTTGTCGATGGTCCGGATCGTTCCTCCCAGACACAATGATATTGTCGAAATATGCTGCAGCTGTACATATTCCGCCAACATCGTATCCGCTGTTGGAGCTACTGAAGAATGCCGGGCTACAACCGATCAACCAATTCACCCCGGGCTACAACCGATTGACTTGGCAAGTCCAGCGTGCATATTGACTATCAGGCAGTTATTAGCGTCGTCATCGCACTCCGGAAGTGGGTACTGGCACGGCTCAAGCGAGACATTGAGCCGTGTCGAGTAAGGGCTGCTGGGTTGGCATATTCAATCGGCTGAATCACTTTTACACCGCATAAATTCTATTACACAATATTGATAAAGAAACATCGAAATGCTTCAGTAGCTCCATCCAATCGTTTGTCGGTCATACAACTTCAGCTTTACTGGAAACTACCTTTTATTTCCAGACATTCACCAGATGCACTGATTGCTTGTTCCTCGCAATGGGTGAATGGTATCCCCAAATCTGTCCTCGTTTGATGGATGGTATGACGGATTTATACATATGCCGTGGATCACTCTAACTGGATTGCCAAACTTCTTCTACGATTGCCATCCACTCTATATGCTCGTTTCGCTTTAATACGAGTTGCTAACTGGCAATATTCAGTCTTGTTTCCGGATGTCTTTCATGTTTTACATTCTTTATTCTTCAATGGACAATTCGATAAAAATGAGCTGCGCAGTCACATCAATGCTACGATTTGGCCCTTCTGTCTAGAAGACTGGAAGCCCTGGGTTTCATTAGAACAGCTCTCCAAATCTGCCATGCCTACGATATTTTCATACCTTCGGAATCTGGCAACCCTACGCCTTTTTTGATATTTGTAGTGACATAAATCACATCATAATAAATATCGCCTGTTATTAGAGGGCACTAAAATCATGAACGATCATGACAGCCTTCAATACTGCCACAGTATCCATAGCATGTCGGAAATTATTAAGCACTAATTTGGATATCACATTTATTTCAACAAATTTTTATGTACACGGTTGCGAGATTAGGATCGGCATGTGCCGTCATTATGAAAACCAGGTGCGTTTGAGGGTCTTATCGCAAGTATGAAATGGTATCAGCTAGAGCTCCTTGCTCCCAAGAAACTCTGTGGCCTAAAAGTGGAGACCACATGTCCTAAGGCTTCACGTTGCTTTACAGTGGAGGATCCATGACCTTTGGAGTTTTCTCTTCGATCTGGAAAATCCGTTCCTCATTCATTAAATGCTGGTTACCCTCAGCGATCCATCTTATCCTCTACACTTTTTTCTTATTTTCATTAATGATCTTTTATAAGCGACCCTCCTTATCCGATGATAGCGCGCTTTCCTCATCGTTTCCTATTTATCATTCATCGCGAAACAACGCTCTCACCGAGAGATTTATAAAAACATATCAGACCCAGACTATAGAACATAATTCACACATTTAAGATACGAAAACCCAGCTGACTGCTCTCGTCGGAATTCAAAACCGAGCATGCCGAATGATTTCAGACTCTAACATGTCCTCTTCCCTAGATTCTCTTTCCCACAGACGGAATGTTCGGCCTTATGTGTGTCCTATAAATAGTTCCACGATAAGTGTTCGGCAGAGCTTTATCAAGTTATGCCGGGCCTGTCCTGATCAACACGTACATTACGACGAACAGTTCACTGGTAAGACCTTGCACTAAAATTTGCAAAAGCCAATAAGTTTCGATGTACGCATTTGTGGAATGGACTAGATGGTGGGGCTTTCCCGGTGGCTTATGATTTACAGAGATTTAAACTCAATATCAAAAATAAAATTCTTGAAGACGGAGATCTTGCCAGCAATAGCATTGTGGAGACCAATTGAGGAGTGTCTGATCAAAAGTCGCTATTTACATTTTCCAAAATGAAATTTTTTGTTTCTATCAGGGCAGAATTTTTTAAGTGAAATAGACCAAAAGTGGTTATTTCCAGCATGGACCAAAAATTGCCAATTTCTCTATGAAAAATATTCCTAAAATTCTTGATTTTGGTCAAAACAAGCTATTTACTACAAAAAAGTGATCAAAAGTAAGTAGCAAAAAGTAAGATGTAAATAGCGACTTTTGATCAGACACTCCTCAATTACCGATGTGATGAAGTGAATATGGTTTGGAAGGAAGCAACAAAATTAAGCTCAAAACCATTTTACAATCGCACGAAAAAACAAAGTGGTCCTTGTAGGAGAACTGCTAAGCGAACAACAACTCAGCAATGAGCACAATTCGCTTCAAAAGAATTACAGGGTTGCACCATACTTTCAGATCTAGGTCAACTGTCGTTCGGGACCGGGATGGAAATTTTCATGTTAATATCGATGCGATACGTCAGGTGGAATGAACATTTACATAAAAGCCAAATTTAAATCAGACATGTTATAAAACTTTAGAAACGTCTTGTTAGGTTGATAACAAGGTTAGCGGATTTTCAGAGCGGAAATTTTGTGGAGCTATCTTTTTGACCTTATTCGATTTGTGCGAAGCGTAGTAGTGGTATAGCTCGAAGCGTAGCACGAAGTGGTACAGCTCTCGTTTGTACAGCATACAAATTACTGTCTCACATAGTATGGTGGAGGCTTTCGTCCGAATCAGCCAGTTACTGATCCAATTTTTTCGCTGGGGATGATTCAGGTCTTCAACAAATGATTCGATCAATCAAGATATAGCCTATGGTTTGCTTTGGAATACCTATAACAAATATTTACTTCTATTTAAAATGATAGTAATTGAGTCACAATGTTGTGTTCAAGTGGAGAACAACCTATCGAGTATTTTGGCAATTAGCTCGTGTTATTTGGTTCACTGGTACAATTTTAAACTTTCATTGGTGGAATAAAATATCTGATCTCTAGTTTTAAAGACCACGACTCAATAGACTTTAGCAGTGGTTGGTTACACATTTGAGAGAGTAACACAATTCAAGTACTTGGGATCTCTTGCTACTCAAGTTAATAGTGAGGGCAAAGATATCAAGGAGGGTTTTGTATGCTCTACGTCCACTGCTAAAGCCCAAATATGTTGCAAATGCCCACAATTTGAAGTTGTGCAGCGCGTTTATCAGGCTCGTGGTCATATATGCGTTTGATAATTGGAAATTTACGGATGAATGCAAAAGATGGCTGATGATATCGAAAAGAGTCATGTGAGTGACATTTCACCTCAATCGCGACGATGATAGTGCATACCGATTTTTGTATAATCGCGAGGTAAAGGATTTAATGGGAATTCCTGATCTTGTACATGAAATTAAAGGACAGCGAGTGCGACAGTTCGGTCATGTTCTACATGCTAATCCGGAAAGGCGAGCCACGTTTTGGTAGGCTTCTCGGAGTAAAGAACGATCTAGCAACTTCCGGTTGCATAGGACGGGCCAGCATTCGCCTGTAAAACCGTTTATTATTATTGACATTTTATATGGAAAGATATACAATTAAAAAAAGTCTAGAAATTGTAAAGCGATATTAAGGAAACTCGCGTTCTGTATCTTACGTATTGCTTGTAATGTGAAATGTTGGCCACCAAAATCGTCCAAATAGACGTTTTATTCGCCATCTCATTAGAAAGTTTGAGTCAACTGGCTCTTTTTTTGACTAACCAAAGCATGTACATTGTCGTAATTACTTTGGGGCAGATTGAGGGTTGGGGATGTCATCGGATCCTACGCAAAAATAGTCGATCTTTTACATGAAAAGTTTCCTGGATGCGTAGTTCCAGGAAACGGGGGTGTTAATTGGCCAACCAGGTCATGTAATTTGAACCTTTCACTTTTTCTGTAGAGTTTTGGAAAATCACTCGTCTACGCTAATAAGCCAAGAATGATTCAGGAGCTAAAGGACGCCAATAAGACGAGAAATTGCCACTGTGAAGCCTCATTTCATCGAAAATTGGACCAAATGAATGCGCATCATTCAGCGAAGCCGGTCCATCTGAACGATATTATTTTCCATTATTAATGACACCGTTTGTTCTTTCTTTTCTTATGGAATTTTTATATCCGATCCGGACACTGAAAATGGAAAACACTTTATATTCGAAAATGATTGATGATTTTAACCAAGTCATGGATCAATATTCCTAAAAGTTTTTACAGAACGGTTTCGATAAACTTGTCAACCCAAATTATCAATAAAATATTAATATTTGGCCCAAAAACAATTAGCGAAAACCACCTATTTCAAAATTTTTAATTATCACGTTTACAACTGGAATTAATAAAATCTAAGATATACACCTAAAAGAGTATCAAAAACGATTTAAAGGTCACTGTGTGGCAACAGCCACATATCTAAAAATATTCAAAACGATTAAAACCGAAACTCAAATCGAAATGTTTTGATTTATAATACATAATACACCGTAACGCAGAGTAAAATTCTTCATTTCCCATCATACATCAATAAATTAGCTGGTTTAAACGAGTACATAACACAAAATCGCCCTATACTCTATTAAGTCTAGGCAAAGTTAAACCGCCCACATAAAATCTATTTAACCAACTCAAAGACGTCCATACCTCAAATAAGCTGTGTAGTACAAAATATTTATGATGATTCATTGTACAATACGACATAAATCGAATAATTATTCATTGTAACTATTCCTCGAAATGATTTCCATAATTTTCACTTAAAAATCGTCATCATGTTAAATTAAGTAGACGTCACTCGTTTTTTTTTTTTTTGTATATCAGCGCAATTTTTAGTTTCCTATTTAGTAAAACACTATACGGTTCTCCCCAAAAATAATAACTCCAAATGTATACATGTGACTTTGAAATTTTATTTAATAGTGTTCGACGCTATTCGTTCACCTCACACAAATATTAACAGAAAGTGAGACCCAATGGAACAGCACAACAGTACACATATTATCAATTGGAAAATTAATCACGCAAGTATTGGCTAATTAATTACTGTTAGTGTAAATGATGCAATTTTGTAATCAATAAACCGTTCCCCTGTGGTTCAACCTACATTTATCACGTTGCTACATTTTAACGCCGAGTTTACATTCGTTTCAATCAATTAAAGAAGTTAAATAGTTATCTTGCCTGACTGGGGTAAACACTATAATTTACAAAACAATTACAAAAATTGTAACAATTCGCTATAATTAAACGTTGTGTGTTCTATGTTGTTTTATGTGTATGTTCCTTATTGATAAAACATAAAAATGCAAAATACTTGTAAAATACTAAATTAATTAATTATAGGAATACTTATAAAATAGGCGTATCAGAGGGAGGGGAAGATGGATTTAATGTATTTGCAATCGCGCTAAATTCAGCTAAATTGACCAAAAAATTGAGTTCATCTACTTCAAACCATTTAATTATTTTATATCATTTTTGAATATATACAAAATTGAGATAGAATTCCAGGATTTTTTTTTCTGTTCAATTTTATTAGTTTTGTGCGGCCAGATGCCTTGTTATCTTATCTTTGAATTAAACCTTTATCTTTAAGGTATTAGAATTGCTATATATATGTAGTTTTTAATGAATGATACTGACACTCATTATACAAATTAGCTTAGAAGAAATAAAATAAATATTGGTTGTTTGAAATTTTATATTTATTCGTTACTGGAGTATTTTGTAGCATACATTTGCTAATAGAAATGTGTGATATTTGAATACTAACTATATGCAGGTATATGTCCTTGTACAATAATTGTATGAGAATTATTCTAACTCGTTAGCAAAGTTGTTTCGTTTATATAACGCTCCTTTGGTTGTTTTCTATATCCAAAAATAGCGTGTTTTTTTAACAATCAACGACATCGGTGTGAAGTTTATGGCAATTTAACACTTTGATCCATCAAAAATGGGTTTTTATTCGCTTTAGCAGTGATACGGAAAATACTTTGTACCAAGACCAATTTTGAAGTGTTTTGTTAATTGCGGTACACATGCTAAATAGAACTAAACCAGCGTGTGTACGAGCGCTCTTTAGTACCCAAAAGGTTAACAAAATATACGCTACGTTCTAAAAATTAACTAAACAAATTTTTTTAATAGATAGTAAAATGAAAACTTTTTCTTTTCAATTGAAAGGAAGCGCATTAAAACTTGAAAATGAAGAAATAGTCTGGGAGCTGGTTTTTGCTTATACGTTATTTTCTCGAGGTTCATTTGTAATTTTTCTTTTATTTTTAAAATTAGAAAAATGTTCTTGCTTTTTACCGGCAGTCCTTTTTTTTTTGGTCCAAACATGCCAAATCTGCAAACATTTATGTCACTTTCCCAAAGCTAATTTTTTGAGAATTGAAAGATATTTTGGAAAAACCTAAGAAAATATCTATGCAAGACGATTCCAGCAGTGGGTATGTGGCGCCAGAATTACTTAATATATGCTTCCTCTAGCTATAATAACTATTGTCGATCAACATTTAGGGAAAGAAAAGATTTGAGAAAATTGATTTCAAGCCGTGTTTTAACATCGAAACATGCCTTATCGTACTAGCTCTGCATATGTAAAATCCCAACTTCCAAACAACTTTCCTGTCTGTTAAGGTTAAATGACTCCAGCATAATTTTTATATTAAGGAGGTGTAGATCGAACAGAGAAACCTCACTACAACGGACATCGACGGGACCAAAAAGTTATTCGCTGTAGTAATGGGTCCCTTAAACTAAGGATTTGCGATTTTTCTTTTTTATAAAAATTTTATTGGGATTCCATTTCTTATCCTATTTTGATGAAATTCAGTATTTCCAATGGAAATGAGATTCTCAAATGATTTATAGAACAAGTCATTAAATATATCAAATAACCATTTTAGTATCCCATTTTCATCGTAGAAGCTAAACTTGATCAAAATCGATTAGGAAATGGCCAAGTTTCTTCCTAGTTGATCATTTGTACATGTTGAATTTCATCTTAATTGATTAGAAAAAATACAAGTTTCTTTCTTATTGGCCACATTCCAGAACTAAAAATCAATTTAGAATCGCATGTCCATCGAACATGCTTAATTTCTTTTTGAAGAAATGGACAAGTTCATATTCCAGAACTAACTAATGCTCCTATCATTGCAGAAATGTCTGTCCTTGTCCCCTCTAATAAAGTGCATGCTTAAGTAAGGGAGGTTACTTTCAGTTTTGTATGGGACTTAAAAGTGTGTCCGTTATAGTGGGGTGTCCGTTAAAGTGAGTGTTCTTTGAAATGAGGTTTCAATGCATATAAAACGGGCCAGCCTAAACAAAAAAAAATTTTTCATGCGAGAATCTTTTGAACCACACCAGCTGGAAACTGAAGCAAAAACCAAATTCTAGGTCGTTCAAAACAATCTTAGAAAATGTGGGTAAGTTGAGATTTTTCGACTTTTAAAAAAAACCGAACGTCTGAGAAATTTATTTAAATTTTCACAAACATGTACACAACAACAAAATCTTATCTTAATTAACCAACAAAAAAAAATTTAGTAGTCTGTGTTGCTCCCTCCGAGCTTGAATGACCGCTATCATTCTTTGTCCCATACTTTTGATAATCTGTTGGATATCGCACAGCAAGATATTTTTCCTTATCTTCCGGATTCTTATACCAAGAGTGTCCTAAATATCTTGTGTAGAATTCAAATAGGGACTCCTTGCAAATATTTACATCTGGCAAGTATTCATTCACCAGTCTGGCAACATGCTTCATGCGGTGTTCAATGGTGCCTAGGGAACAACATATTCTTCCAATATTTCGTTAATATAGCGAACGGTCATTCTAGATCCGACAACAGGAAACCGCAAACAAAATCTAGATTCGTACAGATACTACGCTAACTTTATGATCTTCAACCAAAGTTCAGATATTTTGTTTTGGAGTAATTTATTTTTAGAATAACGAAACCTGAAAATTGCATTTGGTATTCAAATAATTCTTTCGGTCCGTTGTCATTCAATCAGGCTCAGTTGGCATCTCGTATAAATCAACATCCCTGACACATTAATTAGATCAAAAAACGTACTTCCTCCACTCTCGATTTTTCCGTCTACATTCTATCAAATTACAAGGTAATTTGGTTTCACAATACTCTCTCGAGCTGTACGAAAATGATTTACCTCCTTGGGTCCTTATAACGTTTCACAAGAACTTAATGAATTTTAATGAACGTTATTTAAAACTCAAGGTCATTACGCACAGTTATCTAAAATAAAAAAGTTTAAACAACATAATATGAATACAGATAACAACCATTATCATTTTGTCAACCAAAATGATAACGTACTAAGCAACTTCTCAACTTGATTGTTGGCGTTACAGTAAGAGCCTCCCCAACAAATTAGGCTTAGATGTTCGATTTTAAGTAATATTTGGGGTGGGGGATTGATTCTGGAATTCTATTAAACTTGAATTACGTTTCATAAATATTTAGTACGGACGTTTAAAGTTCTCAGTAAGTTAATATTTGATTTTGGAAATCCATTTCAAACCTTAAACATCTTTAAGCTCCGCTAAATGCTTATCGTTAGGTTGAGCGGTTTTTAAAGCTTCATTAAGCGGTACTATTATAGTATTGCAAGATATTTCCGCTTCTGTTCATTACAGATGTAGAGATCAACTGAATGAACCGCAATATAGTAACGAAAAAGGCGAAATAATTTTCGAAGTGAGGGAAAATTAATCGAAACGTAAAGCAAAATGTAAACTAATTATTCGAAACGAAATTCGATGACTTGCACAATTAAAAATGGCTTTTATTCAAGTAACGTTATACGAAATAGAAATAACAGTAATAGAACAGACCGATATGATAAGGAATCAAATAAATCAGATTATGATCAGCAAGACGTCAAAATTTTATAAGAACCGTGGAAAATCGACCAAGAGCTGATAACCAGGTATATTCAGCTATTTTATCTCTACCTATGTATATCTGAATCAATTTTATGTACGTATTAGATGTAAAACAGCAATTTTTATAGTTGTTTGGTTTTATTTTAATCTTTTCAGGACAAGTGATTTGTTCACAAATTCAAAAATTTGTCTTTGCATTCTCATCAGTATTACGATGCAACGGTAGTGTGTATTGGTTTCTCTGTGAGAGATGCGCAGACGCAAAGTCGTATGATTGCACGTAGTCAAAACCTGCTAAAATTCTCCCTTTCACAAAAGAAATACAGAGGGTACATTTATTGAAGAATTGCATTTAAAAAGGGATAGTAGAATATTGGGTAATTCTTCTAATATGGTTTTTCATAAATTCATGATGATACGGGCGAAAATTAAATAAGGATGTTGAATTGAAAAATCAATATATCGAGTTCATGAGAGAATATGAGTCGATGGGCCATATGAAGCTTTTTTCTAAGTTAGATGATAATTTGGCTGTTTTGCGCTCTAGCAGTTCCACAACTCAATGTAGAGTTGTGTTTGATACTTCGGCAAATATTCCTCTCAGTATTCGTTTAATGATCTGATAATGGTAGGTCCCATAGTTCAAGAAGAGTTATTTTCGATTGTATTGAGATTCAGAAAGTTTGTCATCTCTTTTACAAGTGTTATCGAAAAGATGTGTAGGATGGTTAAATTGGAACCATCTCACCAAAAGTAACATACAATTTATTGGAGAGAAAATTCAATGCACGACCAGTAGGAATGAAATTAAGAAAGTGGTACTCAAATTCGAAGGAATTATTAAACCATATTCTAATGGAGAATCGATACGATCCTAATGAATTGGATGTCAATGAAACGATTAAAACCTTGGGTTTAAGTTGGTCACTCTTATTTAACGAATTACATTTTTAGTTCAACCATTAGATGACAGTAATAGAATTACAAAGAGATCAATATTGGCTGATATCAGTAGTTTGTTTAATCCATTAGGGCGATTTGGACCAGTAATCTTAAATGCGAAAATTCTTATTGAACTAGACTGGATTGGGATACTGGCATACTCGAGAACTTTACTGTTTGATTACAGAAGCAGTTTAGGAGTTTTAAATGATTTGAGATTTAATAGATGTGTCAGGGAAAGATGTGTCCCTTTAAGACCACCTATTTTGAATTTAGCGCCTCTTTTTGTGTCAGTAATATAGCGCTTTTTTTGCAGCTGTCATTTTGAACATTAAGGTTTAGTCATGGAGAATTACACGGCGCACAAGCACAACGCATAGAAATTGTAAAAATCCACTACCGAAATGCGGCATCGTCAACGGCGTTCGTTACCGTGAGATGATAAACAGCTTCTTCTGGCCTCAAATTGCTGAAATGGATCTCGAAGAGATATGGTTTCAACAGGACGGCGCAACCTATTACAATACCTGAATTGAAAAACGAGTATCGACGCGCCGTTGACGACATTAAACCGGTACAAATGTCATCGAACATTTTGTAAAAAGGACCAACGAGTGCCGTCAGTCGCGAGGCGGCCATTTATCGGATATTGTGTTCCATACATAACCTTTATGTCTACACTCTTTATTACAATAAAACACATCTGAACTTCGCGCAAGTCTTAATGGGACACGCAAACACCCTATATATATACACGGTTTTAGTGATGCGTCGGAGAAAGCATACGGCGCATGTGTATATATGGTATGTAATTATGAATCTTTTGTGTAATACATCTAGGGTGACTCCCTTAAAAGTGATCTACTTATCAAAAATAAAGTTGACTGTGAACTTGCTTTTTGTAAGATTGATTTATCCCGGTTAAAAATTGCACCCCACAATTTAAAAATTTACATGGCCAATAGGGTGAGCGAAATTTTATATTGGAGCAAATATATAAAATTCAGACAAATCGCTGGGAAGACCATTCCTGATCCTTAGTGGTACGTTCTCTTGTTTTTGAAAGATGAGGAGTCACAATGGTCAATTAAAGAGATGGGCCGGTACAGTGTGTCAAGTCCAGGAATATGGACACAATAGAGTATATTGCACCTTTAATGGTGTTTGGGTTATATGTGGTGAACTCCATTCCAGCCTTTGTTTACAATATGTTATTGAGAGGATCTTGTTTAAGGTTATCTCTGGACCATAAGCTCTGCGTTTTTCGTTTCGGTTCCTGGTATCTTAATATGACTTCCATGCTTGAAATTAAACACATTAACTTGCACCACAGCAGTCAGCTTCGTTTGAATTAAGGACGTTGCTTGATGGATCGCATAGAGATTTATGTTTATATTTTATGTTTTATTCAGGAACCTTATCTTCTCGATGGTTCTGTTTGTATTAAACATTCCTAATGGTAGAACTTTTTCAAAGAATTCTGTCAATAAAACTAGAGCTTGCATTTATATTTCTAATAATATCAGTGCATCTCTTATTCACGAATGCAGTTCGGCTGATCTCTCAGCGGTTCTGATCACTTTCGAATATGGTAATACTCAATAAAGGCTATGACTCAACTTTTGTCAGTTCTGCGAGGCGGGAAGTTATTGATCTGGATGTGGTCGTTGCCTATTGTTGACTTAATTTTAAATTGAAGTTTGATAAATGATATTCTCACTTCAAACCGCTATAGTGGATCTCTTTTAACATCAACATTAAAAGACCATCTCTTAATTGGGATCTATTCTCTCTCGAACTTATTTCCCTAATTCAACCTGCTATGGATATTCGCTCGTTTAAGGACATTGAGTTACAAGCTTCTAAGCTGACAAAAGCTTTCTTGACGGCTTGTGAAAATTCGTGTCCACTAATTACCAAACAAAAGATTGGGAATACACCATTTTGGTGTTCTGCTCTTTAAAAACGAATAAAGCAAAAAATACTAATCTTAAATGCGATTCGGATTGTTTCCTAATAGCTCAAAAGGAGTATAAAAAGCTTAAGATCCGCTCACAGAACCGCATGGTCAAAACTTCTTTGAGGAATGAATAGTCTCTCTGCGGTCGCTAGACTTAATAGTGTTGGCTAAAAATGATACCGGTAGATTTAATGCTCTTCGTTTATCGAATGGCAAGTTTACTTCTTCGAAAAAAGGAGCGTACGAGTTGCTTCTTTATGTTCATTTTCGGGAGTGTGCCATCGTTAACTCTGATTTTGCTCACTTTCTAACCAATAAAAATTGCACTGAAGGTCCCGACTGGGAATTAGCGGATCTGTTAATTACATTCGAAGTTCTCCGTTGGAGTATTTTCTCCTTTAAACCGTACAAATCAGTTGGTCCTGTTAGGATTTTTCCGGCTGAATTGCAGCATGGTTTTCCTATTATTAATAGGTGTTGCTCTTAGCATTGTTCCTCATGTTTGGTTCAAGAGCAACGTTGTTTTTTTTACCGAAGGCTGGCAAATCAGATTACACTGATCCCAAAGCATTTCGTCCCATCAGTCTCTCCTCAACATTTCTTAAAGCTTTAGAGAGGATTGTCGACAGATTTATTAGAGATAATTATTTATCTAATTCGCCACTCAGTAACATGCAACATGCATAAGTAAGTCCTGTGAAACGGCTTTACAAGAACTTGTCACTAGGATCGAAAGATCCCTCAATAATAAAGAGTTTCTTGTGGATACTTTCCTGGACATTGCGGAAGCCTTTGTCGATTACTAACGCTTGTTTTGGTTTTGATCCCACCATTGTAAGATGGATAATGCTTCAATCTCGGTCAAAGTTGCCAAAGGTTGTCCTCAGGGAGGTGTGCTCTCACCCTGTTATGGCTTTTGGTGTTTATCGATCTACTTGTGAAACTTCAGCAGTCAGGCTTTGTTGCTCAAATCTACGCTGACGATCTTGTTATTACTGTCGCTGGAAAGCACCTGAATGTGTTTTGGTGTGGTCAAAAGGATTTACACATCAATCCTTCTAAAACTGATTTGGTTATATTTATCCGGCATCGAAATATTGATCGTCTAACCGTGCCCTTTCTTTTCGGGAGGCCGATTAACAGATCCGACCACGTTAAACAATTAGGTGTCTTCTTGGACAGTAACCTTTCCTGGCAATTTCACCTTGAGTATAAACTTCAAAAATCGACTGCCATCTTTTGGCAGTGTACACGAGGCTTTGGAAAAACCTGGGTTTTAACTCATAAAATGCTGTGTTTCATCTATAAATCGTTGGTTCTATTGCTTGTAGGGCCATTACAGGAGCTATAGCCTTAACTCCCCTTCTTGTCATGGAATCAATTCTATTCTTTCCACAGCTACACAGCTTTCATTCTTAGCACAGCTTGTTCTGCTGCGCTTAGGCTAAGGAGCATAGGGATGTGGAACATTCTTGGTTCAGTCGTGGGCCATAGAACAATTTTAAATGATTATTCATTATTAGTAGCAGAAATTGATATGGTTAATAATAGACTGATGTCTGAATTCAATTTCACTAAATTATACTCGATAGTGCGACCTTCGAGAGATCAGTGGAGTTTACTGGATTTTCTTGAGAGCTTGCATGACTCGATAGTTTTTTTTCTGATGGCTCTCGCTCCGATAATAGTTCTGATTATGGAATGTACTAAAACCTAATAAATAATGAGCCGCCACTTCTTTTGAAATATTGGTAGTTACAGTAAACGTTAATGCATAGCTCAAAATTAAAAAGAAAATAAACAAATTTTATAAGCCACTTGTTTCACCAAAAAAAAAAAAAAAAAAAATTCCAAACCTCTGCAGAATTATGATAATTTAAAATCAGGAAACGTCTAATATTAAATTCCCTCGTTTTTTTTTTTTGCAAATAATACGCATTAAATGATAAATATTTAATAACCGCGCAACTAAAACAAAACTTTCTGTGTACAAAGTTGTACATGCATACATATTATGCGTGTTTACACTTACCAAACATAATTTTCTTTCTAATCTTGATTTATAATCAGCATCATCGCTGTGCCGAGACATTGTAGTATTTGTTGGAATATTCTGCAATGATTCATGACTTGATACACGACAACCCATATAAAAAAAAATTTCGAAATTTTGTGTGTATGGTGTGTGTTTTATTTACAACAACAAAAAAAAAATTTAGAACTTAACAAAATTAAAAAAAATTATAAAAAAAAACAAAAAACTAATAATGTTTACAACAACAATATATATTTAATTAAATTATGTAGCTATTTATTTTATTTTTAATCAACAACTTGCTTATTTTTTTTTATATTCTGGGGTATTTTTCCTTTTTAAACACAAAAAAGCTCAAAAAACTAAAATAAATAAAATTAAACGAAAAAAATAAAATTAATAAACATAAAAATTAATATTTTATTAATTATTTAAAAATTATTTCTAATGTCACCAACAGTATAATAAACGTTTTTTTTTGTTTGTTTTATTGGGATTAGTATTTTTTTAGATTATATTTTTTATTTCTATTTCATTATTTTTATCCAATTTTTTATTTTATTTTGATTATGACGGATATTTTTTTACAATGACGTCATGAAAATAAATAATTGAAATAAAAGAATATAAAGTTTTTTCCGAAATTTTTATACATTTTATATACAAAATCGACAACAAGTAATATATCGTGAAAAACACAGTAATTTATATATTATTTATGTAACTAATTATTAAAGCATATACACACGCACACGGTATTTTAAAAGACAATTTATTAAATTTTTTATAACTTTTATTTTTGATTAAAATTTTCAACAAAATTTTTTTCACTTTGTACAACAATAATATTAGAACACTACTATTACTATGTGCGATGCTGCGGTGCTGAAAAAATATTTTAATATGAAAAAAAAGTTATGACGAAATTGTTGCTCATTCTCAACCGAATTAGTGTCAATTTGAATAGAAAAATTCGATATTCCTATTGGAATTGTGCTCAGGTTTCGGAATTCAATTTTAAATTTATATTCGGAATTGCCGGTTTACAGTGTGTTCTCATTTAAATATTGATTCTACAGAATTTTATTTCAAAATTGTATTTTCAAACGTATTTAAAGCAGAACCTAATACATCACGTCATTTTTTCATAATGGGGTTACATGTTTTAGATGTGGAAAATTTGGCCATATGAAGAAAGATTTTCGAGGGCAATTCAATTCAAGGTGTTTTCTTGGAGGTCGAGGAAATTTTCAACAATGACGTAATAGGGTAATGTAATGATTATTACTAGTGTTACACTGTAACTATATATTGTATTGCCAACACAGAAATACACACTTCTTCATCATCCACATATTGCGTAAGGTATCAGAGGGAGATTATTTTTACAAAATTAACATATTAAAATTAATAAAACAAACGTAAATAAAAATGAATACTAGTACAATTCGTAAACTTAAGGAAATATTGATAAAAATCAATAAGGTCGTACTTCTTTACGGATATATTGAAGACATCACACACCTCGTTGTAAATAATGCGTCAGTTTATTTATGAAAACGGCAGTAACACACGTGGTTGCATTTAGTGCATTGGTATATTTATATGTACTTAGAAAAAAAGGAAAAAAGGAAGTGGTGGGTTCATTCCATAAATTCCGTCAGATACAGCTTTGGCCATTTCTACACTTGATATAACTCTCTAAGAAAAGACGAGTTAAAATTTTTTAATTATTTTAGAATGTTCGTTTGACGAATTGTTGTTGCATTTGAAAAATAAACTAAAAAAAATATGCAACCATGAGGGCAACTGTACCACCTGAGTGAAAATGTGTAATTTAATGCCAAATTCGATTTGCCAAAAAGTGGCAAAAAAACAACAACAATACCATGTTATTTTTTGATTTAAATCAACTTTTTTTTGCTGTTTTCTGGTAAATCGAATTTGGCATAAGAATATAAATAATTATTAGTAGTTTTGTGAATGTTTGCTATAATATATTTCTGTGTAATCTGGTTCAAATTGATTTGTCTCCTCGTCATATGAAAAATGTGTGAAATATTAAGCTACTGGTGATACCGATAAAGGTTGCGGTTCTGTTTGATAATCGTTTGAATTTCCTGTTATTCGAAAAAAGTGGGATAATTGAACGATAATGATGACAGAGGTCTTATTTGAGTGTCGTTTGGATCTCCCGTGTTAACGGAAGAGCCGGATAAAATGATGATGGCCATGGTCAATATAATCGTGCTTGTTTTACAAGTTCCATAGATTTCATCCTGAATGTAAACTTCTCATCAGACATAAAATCTTTAACGGTTGGCAGTAGTGAGTAGAAAAATGCCATATCATCATCGTCTTCTGGGGTGACCTTTTTGGGCTTGTTAGTTTTCATGAAATCCACTAAAGCCCGTTCCAAATCGGTTGATTTCTTTTTTTTTCGGAGTAAGAATGTTTTCGGAAAGTGTAGTCCTTTCATTATGGTATTGACAGTAATATCTGATTCCGGTTGATAATGAATCCGGTTCAGTTTCAATGCTACTTGTTGTATCTAAGGTTCCATACCTTTTTTAAGAAAGGATAATTGTTCCGAATAAATGTATAACCTCATTTTCTTCGCCCCATTATCAGATTTTGAATTTTCGGTTTATTTTTTTAAGCTCCGAATGTAATTGTCTATTAGTTCTCATTTTGACAAAACATCTTGTACTGAAACATGAAGATTACAATTAATAACAAAGAAAATAGATCTTCTTGAATTATGAAAAAAATATTAAGATTAAGATATCATAGTATAGATAAATATTTTCATTTTACGTCACTTGTTTGATATTACAATATGTTAATTCTTTTTAGGTATCTTGAATCAGTAAAATTGTGAGAGCTGTCTATCAAACAGTTTGGAATGAGTTAAAGAAATATGTATTCCTACTCCAAATGAAGAGACGTGGTCGAAAATTGCAGATGGATTTCAGGATACAGCATTGATTTTCCCAAAGGTTTGGAATAAAGCCAGAGCAAAGTGGTTCATCGTATATGAATTATAAACATTTTTTTTTCAATTGAATTGTTGGCCGTTGCCGATTCTAACTATAGGTTTACCTATGTAAATGTGGGATCCTTTGGGAAAGACTTTGGTTCGACAATATTTAAAAATTCAACACTTAAGACACAAATTGTACACAGAAATCTTAGTATTCCTCAGCCTAGGCACCCGCCAGGAACAAATATTACAGTTCCATTTGCTTTCGTGGGAGATGAAGCGTTTGGGCTTTCAACTAATATTCTTCGTACATATTCTGGTTATCCCGAGCTAGAACGTATGTTGAATGTCCTTTTGGTATTCTATTCAATAAATGGAGAATATTCCATAGACCAATGGATGTTAGCGTTGATTTTGCTGTTGATCTTGTAAAATGTTGTTGTGTATTACATAATTTTGTTCGAGAACGAGATGGCTACAGTCTTGAGGATTCCTTAACAATTTGCGGTTTTGAGCAAAATAATAATACCGGGCGTCTATTATTAAATAGAAACGCAAATTGTTATCGAGAAGTATTAACAAAGTGCCGTTGGTAAATTACCTTGGCAACTCGAAAAAATTTAAACATGACCTATGTTATAACAATGATTTCCTTTGGTTTCTACTTACATACACATTACTTTTGTTGCTCTTCTGATTTTGTATCAAAATCTTGAAATAAATACTTTGACACACGTGTATTATCTATTAAATACATAAATTTTAAAAGTTTTTATCAGTATGCTGTGTATTCAGCTATTATCATACACAGTCATAAAAATTCATTCGTTGAAGTAAAATACGCTTGCTACATTGTAGCAAGTAAGGTAATTGACAACTGTGCTCCATTATACTTAAGAAAAATTGAATCATCTTCTGGATTTGAAATTTAAATGTACGCGCGTCATTATGGCCATACATAGGTTGGATTATTTGTAGTTTCAGCATTGCCAAAAATGATTCCATTGTATTTGTTTCGTCGTCCTCGTTCTTAATATTTTGATTCTGCCTCTTTTTGCTTGTGCAGGTTTCACCATTACATCCTCTGCACTTGTGCGATTAGATCGTTCGTTTACATACAGCAAACCCTCAACCCACAGAGCTCGAAAACCATTATTAATAAAACTCTGGAGTACCTACTGCTTGGTAATAAAAAGGCCAGATGGTGCTACAAAGAACTATTATTGTCCGAACGGACTGACAAATGCAGTATTTTTTGCGATAGCTATGTGAAAAAAAAAGCATTTCGCAGATGTAGAGTTGGAAAGTGTTACCCCTTTTATTGTCGCCGTTTTTATTGTTTTTACGGTTTCTTGGCATTTAACGATTTCGTAGCTTTTTGAATTTCTGTCCGCTCGAAATCGAAACTCTCGGCGACCTCATTAGGTAATATCCATTATTCATTTCTCTAGAGTAAATTCATCATCTCCGCTAAACTTTGCTATCGAATCTTCAAAGCCTTTGCGTGTGAACTTCGCTACGTTAATCTTCGACATGCCTTTTTTCTCTATTTTAAGAGCTTTTTTCCTCTTTGTAACAGCTCTACTTCTTTGATTTTTAGCGTCAATTATTTTTGGAAAATCACAAACTTAGTTTTCCTCTTTTCCTCTCCTTCGCGCGAAATATACGAGGCTTTATCGATGAGCGGTGACTTGTAAGCTTCAGCCTGTTGATAAAAGTTGATAACCTTGCAAAATATCTGCTTTTTATGTAGCGAAAAACTAACAGTATAATAATACTAAAAACAAAAAAACAAAAAAAAAACAAAATCTAGTAAAAAAATTTCCATTCTTCAAACGACACGCAATTATATTGCACGCTTTAATTTATAAAAATGAGCTACATAATTCTATCGATTTGACAATTTGATTCCGAAAAATAAATTCGAGTTCGATCTGTCATTTCATTTTGAGCAAAATTCTTATACGAAAACAAAATAAAATATTCACTCAGTTTTATTGATATTTTTATTCACTGTAGAAAATCTTTGTACTTGTGTACTTGTACAAAAAACTGTTTTTATGTTGAAGAAAATTGTGAAAAATTGATTAATTTAATAAAAAAAAACTTTTAATAGTTGTAGTTTTATTGCATTTAATAAATAAACTTAATCTTAATGTTTTTCTAGTGTTAATTTAAAAGTAAATAACAAAAAAAAAATTTTCAAGTGAGTCAAGTGAGAAAAAAACAAAACAAGAAAAAAACATTCCAAAGGCAGAAAATTGTGTGAGCACAGAGGAAAATTAAAAAAATGTCTTCATCAAATAAAAAAATTGAGGAGGCACAGGAACATATTCGAAATGCAGAAAAGAGGTAAGGAATATTTTATTGTGTGCTTAATTTATTTGTCTGCTTATTAGTCATTTTATTCTGGAATGTATTTTTTTGTAGTTTGAAAACGTCATTGCTAAAATGGAGACCCGATTATGAAATTGCATCAGATGAGTACAGCAAGGCTGGTAAGTTCAAAGTTTTTTTTTTGGTAATTTCCATTGACTTTATTGACTCATACCATTGTTTTCTTCAGCGACATGCTATAGGGTTGCCAAATCATTTGAACAATCAAAGGAATGTTTATTAAAAGCCGCCGACTGTCACAAACAATGTCGAGCATTGTTTCATGCCGCAAAATGTTTAGATCAAGTAAGACACACAAAACACATTCTCTAAATTATGCAATAATTTAATGTATTTTATTGATAAAAATAAAAATATTTCGTTTTCCGTCTTGTAGGTCATACTATTATCAAAGGAAATGAATAATTTAGCTGATGTACAACAATATGCAGAACGGGCTTGTAATTTATATCAACAACATGGATCGCCCGAATCTGGTGCTGCCTCTTTAGATAAAGCTGCTAGAATTTTAGAAAGTACACAACCCGAACGTGCATTACATTTGTATCAAAAGGCTTGTGACGTTGTTATGGTAAGTTTTCGATAAACTTCTACTTGATTTCATTGTTCAAAATTCCTCGATATTGCCGTTTAAACTTTCTTCCTTTAGTGTAGTAACTTTACATACTAAAGGCATTGCCCCATTATTAAAAAATAGTTCGAATTTATCAGTTCCACCTTATTCGTAGAAAATTTTATTAAAAGTGATTTAATTTCATTCAAAAAAACCCCGATTTTATCTTTCGACGGACGTTTTTTGCTTGATGGCCGGCAAAAGATAAAATTGGGTTTTTTTGAATGAAATTAAATTCATTTTAAAAAAAATTTCTTAGAATAATGTGGAACTTATTTGTTAATAATTTTCATATTGGAAAGTGAGGCAAATTAACCAAGAATTGTGTTTGACGATTTTAAATGCCGGTTTTCCGTTTTGCAAATTTTGAACTGAAATTCGAATTAAAATAAGATTTCCCATCAATCAATAAATTGTAATTTTCGTTTTGGTTTTCTTTCCAGATCGAAGATTCTAGTCGCCAGGGTGCCGAATACATTAGCAAAGTAGGTCGAATAATGGTAAAATTGGGTATGTATGATCAAGCCGCCGATGCAATTCGCCGTGAAATCGGTTTACACCAGCAATCCGAAGCATATCAATCTATAGGTCGTTTAGCTGTGGCATTAGTTTTAGTACAATTAGCCCGTGGTGATTACGTAGCCGCTGAAAAAGCATTCAAAGAGTGGGGCAACTGTTGTGATGGGCAAGAGGTACAAACACTAGAAATGTTATTACAAGCGTATGATGATGAGGATCCGGAAATGGCTGAGCGTGCACTTGCTTCACCATTTATTCGACATATGGATGTAGAATATGCCCGTTTATCACGTGAATTACCCCTACCCAAAGGTATTGCTTCAGCACCTAAAGTTAATGTAATTGAAAATGCGGCAGCCTCATACAAATCACCGAATGCGACTGGTGCGAGTAATAGTGGCGGCGGAGGTGGTAGTGGAGGTGGAGGAATAGCCGAATCTGAAGAACCTGCCGCCGCCCCCAGTCGGATTGATGAAGATGATTTAGAAGAAGGCGGTTTGTGTTAGCTTAATAAATTTGTTTTGAAATTTATATAGACATTTTTTTACTAATAACTATTTTGTTAAATTTATTAAGTTAGAAAAGTTTTAATTTTTGAAAAGAGATGCTTATAATATATATACATATATGTATATATATTATATATGTATATATATTATAGATACATTTATATTTTAAAAATCTTGTCCTAAAAAAGGAGTTTAATCCTTTTTTAAAATGTATAATTAAAATTTCCATAAAAATGAAAACAGAAATCGTATTGCTATTTGTATGTTTACAGTAGACTCAGTAGTAGTGCGTCCTTTAAAGGTTATTTTGTATGAAATCCCATATCTACTGTAAGCATTCAACGAACCAATTAAATGAATACCACGTGAACAGATTATAGTTTATTTTTTATAGGCCTATATAAAAATTTTTAAGATTTATTTAAAAAAAAAAAACGAAGTTGTTGATTACTTAAGACAAAACTGGTTGCTTGATTGTGTTGTGAATACCGGTGTCGTCTAAAGTAATCAATTTTTCTTTATTTTTGTTATATATTTGTATAAAATAATAAATAAATAAAAACATAGTTGGATCTAGTTGATACGGAGTAGTATAAAATAAACATCACTACCGCCACCAATATCCAGCATATTGAATACGTTTATTAGGTAACTAAAATATTTACAAAAAAAATGTTATCGCAACTTATTTATTATAAAAAAAATGAATTTACGGTTTATAATTATAATAACAAATAAATAAAATTGTTATAAATAAATACAAAATAATAAATTTCTTCTTCTAATATAAATCTCTATTCTATCTCTCATGTATCGGTAACTTAGTCTCTATATTTACATAATATACTAAAACAAATTAACACATTCGTGACTGGATTTGTTTTAACCAAACCCATACACTTACAGTGTTCTATAATCTAAATAAATAAATAAAAAAGGAAAATCCACATTAAATTAAAATTAAAAACAAAATGATATATTTAAAATAAAAAACTTTTTTCATGTTTAATAGATGTTGAATTTTAAGACAAACAAATTATATAAAAAAAAAAAAAATAAAAAAAAATTGAGTAACAGTGTTTAGCGCAAGATCCGGTGGTAGACTTAAAAAAATATTTGCATCAGAATCCGAGATAGCCGTTGAGTTTATTAATAATTTAGTTAAGTTGAAAAAATTTCGATTGAAAATTTAAAATTCATTAAAGCTAGAATGGCAACGAAGAATAATAGCTAGTTATGTTATATTATCTTGTGGAGAAAAACCCGTCTCAGATTTATTTTTTTTTTTGCCTACCACACGGCTTACGCTGTAACATGTGTGCATTACAATCAGAGTTTAAATAATGTTCACCAAGAAAAAAATATCTGCTTTTTATGTAGCAAAAAACTAACTGTATTATTCTAAAACAAAAAAAAATCTAGTAAATAAATTTGTTTTAATTATATAATATAGATAAATAAAAAATTATTATTTAATTAATTAAATTTTTATATAAATTCCATGTTAAAAACATAATTTTAAATAAAATTCCACTAAATAGACATCAGAAGTTTGCTTTTGAACGCATATAATCTCAAAAATGCTGCCTAAAATAAAAAATTATTTTAAAATTCGACTTCCGTCATGAGCTTTAAAATTATCAAATTAAATGATTATTATTTTTTATATTAAAATAAAAATTTGTTATTAATTTTATTATTATTCAAAAATTTATATTTAAATGTGATTTTATTATTTATTGTTTATTGATTTGTTATTAAATAAATATTTATATATAAATAGTATTATTTTTTAATTGTATAAAAAATACATATTATATTAATTTCAAAGTATATAAAAATTACATTAAAAAAGATAAAATTGTATATTTATTAAAAACAAGACAAATTTATTATGATAAATAAAAACTAAAAAAACACAAAAATATTATATACCTATAAAAAATACAAATTTTATTTAGGTAATCTAATTTTTATTTATAAAATATATATTTAAATTTGTATTAGGATTTTTAAAATAATTTGAATGCAGGCTCAAATTATATCAAATGTGATAAAATTACCGCATTTTCCATTATTTCAATAGTAAAATATTTAAAATAACTGACTCTCAGAAGTTAAAAAATGCAGTTCGAAGATTTGAAGCATTTCTACATGTTTTGTCTGTTCTTTAGCGGGAAAGCACCGCTATAGGAAAATAAGAAGTCCAGCTCTCAAATGGTTTATTGTTGACCTCCTAAATTTTAGTTTACAAATTTTTTGTTCAATTTTTCGATTTCGGAGTTTTACGATATCAAAAAGCAGATTTTTCTATTATTAATATTTATAAGGTGATTGATAGATAGGTGATGTGAGTAAGCATTAAACGAATTGCACGTTTTTCTGAGCGAAAATTATTTTCAAATTTAAAAAATAAAACATAAATTAATTTATTAAAATCTTTTAAATCTATATAATATAATATTGCATAATATTCAATACATAATGTTTTGTTCAGTTTTTGTTAATTGTATTAAAGTGTTCTATCAAGATCAAGATTGTAATTGAACATATATATAGATTTTAATCCTAATTGTACATATTGAGATTGTACACAAAAACTTTTTACTAACTAAATTGTTAAATTACTTTTATTAAAATTGGTTTCCACTAACTACATGGTATGTGAACTACAAGTGAATTAGCAAGTTTTAATTTGTAGTGGCCTGTGTCAAAACGTTGCGCACTACAAATGTGTTGGAATAAAAAAAACTGTGTTTTACACAATAAAAAATTCTAATAATATATACTGGTTTTGTGAAGTCTAAGAATATTTGAATCGGTCATTTCAGAGACCCCACATGTTACAATTTTGGCGGTTTTTAGTTAGTTATTGTTTCGTAGTCTTAACATATTGGCTTATCGATCCCTGCTGAAAACCTACATGTAACTAGTTTTAAATAGCAAATACACCGCTGCAGCATTGAATTATCCCTGCAAAACTCCCACAAGTGTTACACATGTGGAGTTTCTGAACGGATTCGATCCGGCATTGTGTTGCGTCATTTTTACAGGTCATCCTTGATTTACATAAAAAATAATGTAACATCATATTTAATTTTTATTTATTATTATTTTATTATTATTATTGGTCCAAATACCTTCAAATAAGATAAATACTTTCTAAAACCATGTACAGTGTTTTTTGTTTATTTTACTAGTTATGCTTTAAAGTACGCTGTCTAAAATACAACTCAAAACATAAGTTTTAATCTCTATAATCTAAACGAATCATAAAAAATTTAATTCAATTGCACATATATTTGCAAAACAGTTTTTTCAATTTTCTGAAAAAACAGACTAGTGTAACATGTGGGGTTTCTGAAATGACCGATTCATTTATAAAGTGCATGTAAATAAAATTTCGGAATTGAGTGAAGTATTAAAAAATATTGAATCATATGGGACTAAAAATGAAAATAATGCGCAAGTGATTACCAGTGAGCAGTATGCTGGTCAAAACAATAAGACTCTCATGCCTACTAAGGAATCAGTTCAACCAGAAATTGTATGTGGCAGTTTACCTGTAGGTGAAATAGATGTACCGTCTATTATTCCAGGTATTAATAACCAAATACAAAAATTAATTGTTATGTATTGTAACGAAGCTGTCGCCTCGCAAGTAATGATAGTACTGCTGCTGTAACAAATCACACGATTAATTCCAATAAAATTTTAATTGGAGAGACGAAGACATTTGTTTATTTCAAGGCTCCATATTCTAGTGTAACTGAGAATGACCTGCTGCAATACTTGAATGTTAAATTTAATATAAATGAGCAAGCGGCTAAAATATTCCACTGCAACTCAAAAAATAAAACTGGGGTTAATTTGGACTACTTGTCGTTCAAAATTAGCTTCGCGGAATCATTCTTTGTTAAGTTGTTGGTTCCAAGTGTATGGCCAGGTGGAATTCTAGTCAAAGAGTTTTAAAATAAGATCCGCGGGGCGCCCTTTTTTACGGATTCCAGGGGTGGGTCGGGCAAAACTTGGACACTGGGTAGCCAGGTCAACTCTCCGGGAAATTAAATAATACAAATGATGGGTTTTTATATATTGTACACCAAAATATCAGAGATATACACAAAAACTTTAATTTATTTCTAGCAAATATTGCCGCACTTGAGACCAGGCCACAAATCATCCTACTGTCGGAGATCTGGATTGAAGTTCATGAAATGGATAATTACAATATTCCTGGCTTTAACGTATTTGGTAAGTGAAATCCTATGAATAGAGCGGGAGCTATTATTGTATTTTTTGATGATAGCATCCAGAACAGTGCCCTGCCTCTTTCTTTGATACTAATAGTGCTGACATTTTACGGCTGGATTTTCAATTTAATTCTGTTTTATTTTCCATTGTGTGTATTTATAGATTTTACGCTTTCAACTCGTCAGTCTTTGTTAATGAATTTAACAGTGTTTGTTTAAAAATGAAAAATTGTTAAAGCCGCTTCTAAGATGTGGAGCGGAACTTATGCAAAAATATTGCTGGTCCAACAACTGCTAGGGGAGCTTTGACTAATAGGTCTGGTTCACAAACAGCAATAATTATGTAAGAAGGACATAAGCTCGTATAAAGCCAGTCGCTCTAACTAATTGGGAACAAAACTGGTGTCGGAGTACCAAATTATCAGACCCGTAGGAGGTCATGGATAGCTCCTACGAGGCTGAGGAGAATACCGTTGGGAGATTGGACGGTTAAAGAAAAGGAAACACTTGATTGGGCTACGATGGTCACTGGCGATAAACAGGGGTTTCTCTAGAAGATCTCAGCCCCAAAAGCAAAGATCTCAGGAGGAATCACCTAAAGATGCAAAGAGGCCTTTCAGCGAGGTTCGTAAGGACCAGCTACCGGCTCTTTGCTGCAATACGTTCTAGAGATAATCTCTTTTAAGATACTGTCGTAAACGTAATTGTTTTATCTTCGTGTTTTGATGGTGCTCAAAATGTGTTTCGGCCAACAGGAACAAACTTTTCTGGAATTCTAAACTTAAAAGGATAAGAAAATTCGTTCGAAAGCTAAAAAATAAAGTCAAAAAATCTAAACATCAGGCTGATTGTGTTAGTTTCCTATTGAGTGGCTCAAAAGGATTATAAAAGAAGTTTAAGACATACTCATAGAACCTCATATGGATACACTTCTGTGAGGAAATTAATAGTCTTATCGGCTGTGACTGTGACGAGACTTAATAAAGGTTTGGCTAAATATGATGTATGTAGACTTAATAATCTTGGTCTACCAAATGGCCAGCTCAGCTCTTCCAACACGGAAGTTGGTGAGTTGCTTCTTTCTGTTCAGTTTTCTCGCTGGACGACGATCGACGTTTTTCCTTAAAAAAGGGTCGTTTTGGACCGAAGTGAACATTAGCCAAATCAGAGAACTTATTTAGGT
The DNA here is from genome assembly GCA_958295665.1 of Tipula vernalis. NCBI lineage: Eukaryota > Metazoa > Arthropoda > Insecta > Diptera > Tipulidae > Tipula > Tipula vernalis. The sequence goes on from OY282560.1 coordinate 41,864,147, forward strand.
GATGCTTCCTAAATATTGTGTGTCGCTGTTGGTATAATTAGCTGTTCACACAAATTACTTAAGTAAGTTTATTATTAAAATGGTTAAACCCTGGAGGTGGATAGTAAAGCATCAATTCTTTGATAACTTTCTCAACGTGCACATCTGTAAAATTCACACTTTTAAGGCTATTTCAAATTTAAGTGCATCTATTCGTTAACTTAACAGTGTACAATTATTTTCGAATTTAACGAACTCACCCCAATAAATAAATGAAAACACGCACGCACACACATAAACATTCAAATTTTGACTTGTTCACGCCTACATATAAACATTCATCGCATTCTGTCGCACGAAAAAAAAAAAAAATATTTTGGTTTGGTTTTTTTTTTGTACAGTTTCCTCTGGCAAATTTGACAAAATAAATAAATAAAATCTACAGTAAATAAATTAAATATGTGATAAAGTTTCAATTTATAATAAGAAATTGTAGATTACGATAATGTCTCGTATAAAATCTCGCATTCAAACCGAAATATGTGGTGATTGTGGGGCATCAGGTATGTAAATATGAAATGGGGCGACGGCGACGACCATCGTTGTGTGTTTGGTATCATGGATGTGACAGTCATAATTTGTTATTATTGTTGATGTCGTTTTCAGATCCAGCTTGGGTGTCCGTAAATCGTGGAATTTTATTATGTGCTGAATGTTGTTCGGTACATCGAAGTTTAGGCAGGCATATATCTCAGGTAAAGTCACTGCGTCAAGGTGTTTGGCCACCAGCTGTATTGAATTTTGTGAATACGTTAAATTCCCATGGGGCCAATAATGTATGGGAGCACTATCTGCATGATGTGAGCACAGTGAAAAATTTGAGGGCTAGAAAGCCGACAGCTAAGGATTCAATACATCCGATCAAGTCAGATTTTATACGTGCCAAACATGTGAATCTGGCATTTGTGCTTAAGCCAAGTGTCCAGGATGAGAACAACACAAATCTGGAGGTTGAACTGAGTAAGCAGCTACATGCTAGTGTAAGAGCATCGAATCTAGAGACATCACTTCGGTTGTTGGTGCAAGGGGCCGATCCGAATTATTATCACGAGGATAAAGGAAATACTCCGTTACATGTCGCTGTAAAATCTGGCCAGTCAGCACAAGTTGAATTGCTTATTATTTATGGGGCAGATCTCATGGCGCACGATACCCAAGGACGTACACCACTCGAACTATCTAAAAATCGATTAATCTCAGACCGCCTTGTCGAATCAATGTATGAGGTGACCGATAAATTTTGCTATTTCCTCACGGGTAAACGGCCCGATCATCAAAATGGTCAGCACTTTATAATCCCTGATCAAAATAAGCATGAAATTAATGATCAGCTTAAATTGGCACGCAACAAATTGCAACTCATCCCGAATAAAATGTTTGAAGAATTGGTTATGGATTTGTATGACGAGGTTGATCGTCGTGAAACAGAAGCAAGTATGTCAAGCTATAAATAGAATTTTCCCAAAACCGAAAATAAATCGTGAAAAATTATTTTTAATCTCCGCACTATTCTTAATAAAATATATTTTAGTCTGGGCTACAAGTTCGTTAAACCCGGAAACAGGTGCTGTACTATTTTTACCGACAAATCCGCATTTGAGTGCAACACGAAATCAAGGGCGACAAAAATTGGCACGTTTCAATCCCGTCGAATTTGCCGGTTTGCTAACGGATGTGTTAATTGATGCACGTCGACGACAGAATTTAGCTAATTTACGACCAATGAGTAAATTTTTGATGGGTTAGATTTTGGTCTGAACTAATAAATTTGTTTACCTTTTTCCAGACATCTTCGGAAATTCATCCAATAAATCGAGTAATTTTGAGAATGAGGCGAACGCAGTGTCAGACGATGAACCTTTATACGATGCGGTAGCATCCGATGATGATTATGCCGCCCTTGCCCCAGTCGTAAAACAGGTAAAGTCCGTTTCCATTTAATTTTTGTGTCATCGTAACCGTAAAAAAACTTTCCTCTGTTTTTCCAGTTTTTAATTTAATTTTTGAGTTGATTTTTTCGTTTTTTATAAGTTTATTTTTTGGTTTTTCCTCTTTTATGTTTTTGATTTTGTTTTCGAACCTGGGGGGGTTTTTAAATTATTTAGAATTCGCATGCGAATATTCCGACAACGGTCGGTGGAATCCAGCAAAAAGATCAAATCGAAGCGTTGAAGCAGCAATTGGAAAAATCGGAGACCACGATCAATGAGTTGAAAAATTTGGTTCAAAAATTGTCGTCTGAAAATTTTGAGTTGAAATCGAAAATTCAGCCAGGACAATCACCGATTTCGAGCCCAGGAGGCGCCAAAAATATCGAGAGTTTGGCAGAATTTCAAAGGTGAATTTGATGTTCCACTGTATATATTATATTTACTCAGTTGTTCTCTTATCTAAATTAATTTAGGAAATTTTCTTATCTATTTTTTTTTTGTTCTTTTCTGGAATTATAGTCGTAATGATGCTACATTAAATCAACCGGATGCAGAAACCGAACCTGTATCGGACAGTCGGCTATCATCTTTGAAAAGACCAGTTAGTATGTATGAGACGCGTGAGAGTCCATTCACAAAGGTACAGGTGAGTCATTTATTTATGAATGTTTCGGTAAAGTCTCCTAATATAGCCTCTATTGCAACAGCTTCCCGAGAGTCGAACTACAACGAGTATGTATCAAATGGCGAATCAAAAGACGAACCTCCCTTCGACCGAGGAGGTAAATCATCGTACCGATCAAGTAACACGTCGCATTCAAGAATTGTGGACAGCCATGCAAGGCAATGTCAATAAAAATTCATATGTTCCATGCGCAGAGCGTATACGAGTTGCTGTGGCTGAATTGATCACGATATTCCCGCAAAATATTTCGGATGACACGATCAAAAACGCCCTGAAGCAGCTCAACACAAATACAAATTTACTACAAGCGGAATGTAGTGGCCTGCAGCATGCTCTACTCACTGATAACATCGAAATAAGTGACATGTATATGCAGGAGGTGAGAAATTGTGCCTATTATCTGGCCATGGCAACTAAAACACTTGTTACGAAATTTCAACAGAACGAACAAAAATAAGTTTACATTGTTTTAATCAATTTTATATTACATTTTTTTTTTACACATTTTACTAACTCAAAAAATATATAAACTGTTTAATTATTATTATTCAATAAAATATATAATTTATATCGATTTATTAAAAAACGGAACAAAAATATTTTGCAATTTTAATTTTAAAAAGAAACAGGAAATCTTTTTCGATATCGAATTTTACACTTCAAAATTATAATTTCGATATTGAAATTTGCATCTTTTATACGATTCGTTAAGTAGTCTAATTTTTGACATTTGCTTCAAAAAAATATTGTGCGAGAGTTGTGCGGCATGACAGATGAAATCAAAACATAAATTTAGTTGTATCAATTATTATTCAAATAATTATAAGAATAAAAAAATGTCTTTAGAGCCATCAGCTTGTGAAGGTAAATTGTTTAATTTGGTAAAATTTGTTTGTTAAACTAAATTGTTACGTTTTCTTCTAGATTTGAAGGCTTTCGAAAGACGACTCACTGAAGTGATTACATGCCTTCATCCAACAACATTTCGATGGCGCAGTGAGCATTTTTATAATGTTTTATCCGCGGTTAAATACTGATTAAATACGGATTGTTTTATAGTACTTTTAGTTTTGATGTCCGGACTAACATTGCTCGGTGCTTGGTTTTGGTTGACTGATCCACGAACTTCAATGGTTCCACTCACAGAATCGCTTATCAATCATGTAATATTTACAATCGCAACGCTAACTATAAGTAAGTCATAATATTTATAGAATTCTAACGATAATAAATTACAAACATTTATTCTTTTAGTCCTTTTATTCGCGTTGGGCATTCATAAATTGGTGATAGCACCGCAAATCATTACATCACGGACACGATCTGTATTGGGCGATTTTAATATGTCCTGTGATGATACGGGAAAGTTGATTTTAAAACCGAGACCGACCAATTAAGCGATACTTATGCGCTGAGTAAACTATCTTCATATTTATTTTGAATTTTTAGCCAAGTCCCTTTGTTTTGCCATTTGTTTGTTGAATTTAATAAAATTAGTGTGACGATATAAATGACCGGAGAGTTTTATTTTAGTTTATAATCAAATTTTGAATGTAAAACTGTTCAAAATTATATCATACCTTTAAAGAATCGCGTTGCATCTTCAAAAGCCGACAATTTGAGCTTCAGCATGTATAAAAATGAGAACTTGACTCTTTGATTGAAATAGACTATACAATAGTAAAGCACTGCGCATACTGCTATTTTTAAAATGTAGATAATTGTTTTCTATTATTTTGGATTTGGAGGCCATGTCATAACTCGCTGTACAACAGATCGGTCTATAAACTTTCAACAAATTTATAAACTTTTAAAAAATTCGTAGAAATTTACCTAGAATAGTTATAAACGCTACATTAATGTTATGTCATATCGAATACCGCCATCCACACAAAATTGGCTTATATAGTGATCTCCTTCTAACTTACATAAACAAAAACACAATTTACCGAAATGAAAAAAAAAACATTGTATAATTTCGCTCTCAGTCTCTCAACTCAACATATTCACTCAATTTTTTTTTAGTTTAGTTAAAATCTCAACTGTGAATAGACGTATTATTGTGTCATTTTTAATGTTTTTGAGTTTATTTTGTTGATGATTTTTTTTTTATCAATTGAAACTAGCAAATTTACATAAATTGTGATAAAGAAAATAATTTATTGTTGTGTTTATCGTTTTATTTTGTTAAATTAAAATATATATTGTTGTGTTTGTTGGATACAGAGAAAACATCGCCCAGATTTGTGTGTCTAGTTGTATTGTTGTTGTTGTGTTTGGAAAAAAGTGACAATGCTGGGGATTTTTTCCATTTTTTATTATTTTATCTAAAAATAAGTTTTTGTTGTATAAAAAATATTAATAATATTTATCTGTATTAATAAAATAATTATTTAGTTTTACTTGTTGTTAATGTTCATGAGAGTGTGTTTTTAAAAAGTGTTTCAACGAAAAAAAAAAAAAAAAATCCAAAATCCAAATAGTGCCCAGTGTTCAAGTGAATCACACGCAGGTTCTTTTTACGGTTTATGTTTTGTGTCCTGTGCGATAAAATGGGAAAATTATTGAGTATTCTAGCCCGGGACGATTCCAATTGTTGTACGCCAAAAACGTATGATATATTTTTGGATTTTGAGAATGCTGCGCCCACTGAAACGGAGCGCGAGGTATACGACGAAGTGGAACGAGTTCTAAAGGAATCCGATGCTGTTCTGGATGAGATACAATGTTATAAGGTAAGAGACTTTATAGTTTTATGACCACAAAATAATTTTTCATTTATTTAATTCAAAATACGAAAAAATCGATAATTTTCCTCTACTACATACTTACATATGTATACATACTTTGTCTCCAGGAAATTACAGTTGAACCGCCATTCGTTCGGCTATAATCTATAATGAGTTCGATGGCTTTACGTTTCGAATTGCAACACAAATCGAATTGAGGCAATGAATCATTCATTTATGACTTAAAATCGTGTTTTGCATTTTCTTATGGTGTTGTGTTATCGCAATTTCGCGCGAGTGTCAAATGAAATTGAAATTTACTGTTTCGCTTACATATTTGGTTTCTACTCAAATTTAGATTGAGTCTGTTATTTTATTTTGCTGTCATGAATTAAGATAGGGCAACATTTTTTGTAGTGAATAATTTCTTATTTTTGTTTTGATTAAGAAGGATTTAGATAATCGAATCTAAGAGAGAAATAGTTGATATAAGATTTCAAAAGAGTTTATTTAGTTTAGTTTGTACAATCCGTAGCTTGCTTACCTACAATTTCTGGATTCGAGCTAGTAACTGTTTGCTCATAAGATGTCCCAGCATTTCGGCCGTAGGGCAGTGTTCACTAATCTGTTTCCTTTTCCGACGTTATCCTTTACAAAATGTCGCCTGGAGCGAGGTGTGTGGATCGATTAGACAATTTTTCATTTTTTGGTCAATCTCTTTTTTGATCTTCCACCAATCGCTTCATCATATACATCTACCTTCCCTGCATGGATCCGACAATGAGATATACAAGTCCATCCTCCTTTGATGTGCAAGTTTACTTTTTGCGTGGTCAGTTGGCCGCTCCTTTGTTAACGGAAACATCTAATAGATATTCATCGAATAAGATACTCAGAACTGATATAATTCAATCTACGTAATTAGCCTGTATTGGATGGTAGACCTTCTTCGCTAAGTTTGAAGTACTTAAATACTTGCCAAAATATCATCAGGACGAACGTCTACCGAAACCTACTTACAGTAAACTTCCAATTAGCTTTTGGTAACTTTCAGGTTAACTGGTACTTTTTGTAATTGCCGGTCTTTGGCAATTTCTTGTCCGAGATAATGCCTAATCTCTTCCTGATTCCGGACTTTAAACTTGAAATCAAACACCCACTCGCAATTTTCCAGCACTCTTCTTCTCTATCCTACCACAATGACTAAATCAGCGCCGTAAGTACCTTAAAATATAACTTACCTCATTATCTTCTCTTAGTACATACTTATGTACATATATACATTTCTATGGCTCTGATGCCTGTAACTTAGATAGTCACTTATTTATGGTAAATCCTCTAATCTAGTTCATTTTACATTCCTTTCGAACCGATTTTTATGCTCACTTGCATCCGATGGGCTGCCGATCCTTTTGCAGTTCCGTGAGCTCCCATGTTTTATTTTCATGAACTTACTTCGTCTGTTTCTTCTTTGCCAAGACGACCCATTCGTTATGCTTTACTGCCTAGTCGTTTTTGGCTCTAGAAATGCCTTCTTCACTGCATTGGTTTCTTCGATCAATTAGGTGAACGGTGGTACTCCCTTATTGGTACGATTACAAATCGAATTACCTGTCCTGGATCTTGATAGATTTAATTTGCTTCGTCTGGTATGATGAAATTGATTCGTAGGTAATAATTGTCCGCTATCATCATTGAAGCTGCATCATTCATTTCCAAATTGACCTTTGGCTGAACATTTTTTTTGCTTCAAGTTCATTGTATTCTAACTGCAGCGCTGTTGTTGATCCTGCCTTCCCGTCATTCAATCATTAATTTATTCAGGTCCGGAACGTAAGTTTAAAAGTTCTTATGAGTAAATTTAACAGGATACTTCAAAATAATTGCATAAATGATTATTTCTTAAATGTTGATGAATTTTCATTGAATAAAAAATGTATTGATTCCTCGTCAAAAAGATTAAATATTCTTCAATATAATGTGCGAGGTATGAATAATTTTGATAAATTTGATGATGTTCTTATATTTAGCAAGAGGCTCAAAGAAGATATTGATATTATGGTTTTTGGTGAGACTTGGATTTAGAGTAATAACATCATGTCATTTCAAATAAACAGTTTTGAAGGTATCTTCGCATGTCGTGATGATAGAGTAGGGAGGGGTTTAGCCGTTTTTGTTAAAAATAATCCAAAATTTAACATTATTATGACTGATAATAGCCAGTTTCCATTCCATTTTATATGTCTTGAGCTTCCTGATTATAACTCTACTAAGCTGTGGACTTTTTATAGACCACCTAATTGTGATAATAAAATATTTTTGAGTATTTTGGACACTATTGACGTAAATAGAACTGATACAATTATTGTTGGGGATGTTAATATTCCCGTAAATAAGAGTTTGGATATTGTCTCTGATTATAAAAACATATTGATGAGTTCCGGGATGATTGTTACGAATACATCTTCCACTAGGTCAATCAGTGGTAATATTCTTGATCATGTTGTATGTAGCTTCATAAACATTAAAACGGTTCATAGTTCAACCATCTTCTCAGATATTAGTGATCATAATTTTATTTTTTCATCCATTTTTTTCAAACCTAAATTCTTTCGGCATAAACTAGTACATAATATTGTTGATTTTGAAAAGGTTGATTATTATTTTGACGATTTTCTTTCAACAGCAGATTTCGATACTGCTGACCCTGTGGCTACTATTAAGCTAATTATCGAGCAATACAATGATTTAATCAAAAAATATACAGCTGTTAAAAGTGTTGTTGCTAAATTGAAAAACAACTCTTGTTCCTGGATGACATATAACTTATGGAAGTTCATTGGAAAACGTAACCGAGTCTTAAAAAAATACAAATTAAGACCTAACTTAGAAATTCGAAATCAACTTCAGACTCTTAGCAAAAAAATATCATCTGTAAAGTATTTCGCAAAGAAACGTTATTATGAAAATATGTTTAGCAATGTTAATCAAAAAAACTTATGGAAAAACCTAAATCAGTTCTTGAATAGAAATAACTCCAAATCTAATATTGAAGCTATTGAATTTAATGGCGATAAGTGTAATAATACCAATATATAGTAAACTTATTTAATGAATATTTTACTAATATAGGAAATACACTTGGTCAAGCAATTGGGAGTGATAGAAACGCTCGATTCCTGATTCTATGTTTTTGTCCTCCACTACTCCTTTGGAAGTGTACAACGTTATTTGCCTTTTAAGTGGTAGTAAAAGTGGTGGGCCAGACAATATTCGTAACTTGGTTTTAAAGCGAAACGGTACCATTTTCTCTGAAATTCTTGCTAAACATATCAATGAAATTTTTGAAACTGGTGCATATCCAAATTATCTAAAAATTGCTAAAGTGGTACCGGTCTTTAAAAGTGGTGATAAAAGTATTATTTCTAATTATAGGCCAATTTCTACTTTATCTGTATTCGATAAAATCATTGAAAAAATTATAAATACAAGGATAAGGAGTTTCTTAAAAAAATCGGAATTTTTCTATGCGTATCAGTATGGATTTAGGGAAGGTGCGGGTACCGAGATGGCTCTTGCAGAGCCGGCAAATTTGATTTATAATGCTTTTGATCTAAAGAAATAATACTCCTAAAGCGTTTGACACCATTGATCATAAGTTACTTCTTGATAAACTAACTAATCGACAACAATACGTAATGATTGAGGGGGTTAGGAGCAATGTTCTTGATGTTACTTGTGGGGTTCCACAAGGTAGTGTTGTTGGGCCATTATTGTTCCTTATATTTATTAATGATATCTCCCACTTGCCCTTCATTGGCCATATTAATATTTTTGCAGATGATACAGCAGTCATCTATGAAACAAAAGATCCTTCTAACATAATTATTAATATGGAACATGATATGAAAATTTTACTTGAATATTTCAAGCCTAATCTGATTTCATTAAATTTGCTACAAACGAAGTTTATGATTTTTCACGCGCCACATAAAATTCCCTTTGATGGAACATCTTTTATAATAAATGATATTATTATTGATCGAGTTGAAAGTGTCAAATACTTAGGAGTAACGTTTGATTCCCGCATGGGATGGGAAGAGCATATTAAATCAATTTGCGGTAAAATGTCTCCGTTAGTGGAACTCATAAGAAGATTTTCATATTATGTGCCTAAATATGTCATGAGATTAATGTATTTTGCATTTATTCATCCAAAAATCCTCTATGGGATTATTGTTTATGGAACTGCTAGCTGTAGTATGTTAAAAAAAGTACAGATTTTGCAAAATAAAAGTTTGAAAGCTATTTCGAAACTACCTACGAGATTTTCTACATTGAGTTTATTTGAAACTGAATCCAACGGTATCTTGCCCATAGGTGCGTTAATATTTAATATTAGTTTACTTATTGCTTAGTATTTGTTAATTTTTATTTTATTGTTGATTTCCTTAAAAGGACAAGAAATCCATTGGAAATCAACAATGTAAATATGGTTTATTATTGTTGGAAAATTTATTTAAGATTAATGGATTATATTATTAATTGTATGTAATTTAAGTGAAATTATCCATTGTTAACTCTGTTCACTAAAAGAAAAAAAGAAAAGTTCGGTTATGAGTGCAAGTACCACCTTTAAGGTTTATAAATTTCTTCGTATCCGACAAAAATTGCATTGAGTCCAGTTGTATCGATCTTTCTGGTTAGTTTCCCTCTCACTTTGTAACATCATACACCTTGCCATTTCCAGCAGATTGCGGTTTTTCCGTTCAGCAGCACCGTTTTGCGAATTCCTTTCAACGACATTAATTATTGTAATCAATCCACTGAAACGTTGAACCAGTGATGAGCACAACCTCTTTCAGACAGCCCTGTTTCCATGTTTACTTTCACCGGCTCTAACTATTAAATTATTAGATCTGTCCACAGCTGCAACTTTCGTGGTCTTATCGCTAGATCCAATTTTGCGTATTTGTCACGAAAAACTCTGTTAGGCGGCTCACTGAAAGTAAATTCCCTCTGATTTTTGGAACATATAGGGCGTCTTCGAGCTTCACTGCGTCTTGACATTATTCGCATTCAAAACTTCTATTAGAATAGTTTCCCTAGTTGACAGATGACATTGCTAGCTTCTCCCGGTATTGTTAATCGAACGTAACAAAATGTTGCCTCGAACCTACAGCTACAATATGACATGTTGCTCCCGAATCAATATTTAGCCGTTGGCTAGCGACGCCGTTTTATAAACGTTCACTGATTGCGTCATCAAAATTTGCCTGCCGCGCCTTAGGCTTGTAGAAGTAACAGCCTTTTGGGTTGAAATGAATTTTCTTGATGACGTCACTCACAATCCTGAAACCTCCTCTATTTCACTTTGTCCCTTTTCTTTCCTGCGACGATACTCTCGTCATCTGTACACACGAGCAAAAGCTTTAATGGAATTCTAATGGAGATTGCAGGAACTTTGATAAAATCTGTAACATTATGTGTTCCAGATTTTATGTATCAGTGGCTTGTTTATATGCTCTTAGTTTTAATTTTTGTTTTATTTGTTTGTTGAATGTTTTTTGTATTAAGTACGTTGCCACCCACTTAGTTGTTTTGTTGAATTCGGCGGTTTCGTATCTCTCACTTTTATTGTTTTATTCTTTGGTTAGTTTGGTCATAAGTTGTTGATAATGATGAATTATAGCCGTTTCTGTTACCTTGCAATATTATCTTGTTTAGTCTGTTTATCGTATGGTTGTAAGAAGATATTTTGTGTTGGCATGGAGGGTGTGAATTGTTATGGATCGTGTCGGCGTTAGTTTTCCATTATGTGTTTTGAAAGTATATTTCAAGTTGTTGTTTTATAAAGTGATATTTTAAAAGTTCATTTAGTTGCCGTTTCGGTTTCTAATACAGATTTTAATGATTCTAAGTTAATTCTTAATGGTGTTTGAATATATTGTTTTGGCTATTTTATATACTGATGATGCTAGGGTAACCAAATTACTCGAGTTTCAAAGTCTGGGTAGTCGAGTACACATTTTTTTCAATATCCGGGTTAACCGGATAATAAAAACAAACATACATAAAATCTTTAAAAAAAATTATAGGGTATGTTATTGCCACCCGCTGTTTGGATTAATAAGTGGCACATACGACATATTGAGTCCTAATTCCCTTACTTCTTAAAATGGTCCCATATGAATGATTTGTTACGATTCTTATGTAAAAGAGGGTTAAATACAGAGCTCTGTCGAGCAAATAGTTTGCCCTCACAACAACGGTTTTTCTTCAATCGAACAAATTTAAAGCAGAAAAGGCAATTTTTTCTCCGCTAGAGTATTTTTTTGATTCAATCGAAAACGACATAAAAATTATCCCAGAGCGGAACAAAATAAAATTCACCCTTCCCATATTTCGTTTGAATTAAGTTATCCGCGGCTGGTCAATCAAATTTCCCGGATAATCGAATACTCGAAAAAAGGTCAAAATAGCCTAATACCCGGGTACTCGATAATCGGTATTGGATACCCTAATAACGGCGTTATTAAGCGTATTTTGTTGACCAACATTTAATTCGAATTATTTTGGGTTTATTTTTTTTTTCTAGAAAATAGCCAATTTTCGAAATAAAATATAAATTTAATATGTATTATGACTCTGGCGGCAGGTATCATAACCAAGAATTAGAATTATGTTTAACCTTTACTCTTTGTAAAGCTTACTATCATGTCCGTGTACAGCGGTCAATCTGACCCCACATATATCTTCATATATTTCATAGAGAAAGTAAATAAAAACTACCAAATTACCAAATTTACAACTAATTTGGGCCCTCTTTTCATTGTGTTGCGTTTATAAGATATTAGTTGAGACTATCGTATGTATCGTATGCACCATTTAAATAATAAGAAACGTTTTTTTTAAATTTTCAAATCGATTGGGCTCAATTTGACTCCAATGGACGGAGTAAGGGTTAAATAAACCCAATTTTGGGTTAATGTTATTCTTGGGAGATTTATCCTTTGCAATTGTTGTTGTAAATTTGTTAAATAAATACACTAATTGTTATTTTGAGTTTGTGTATTTTTTGGCAATCCTTATAGGCGATGTAGGTTTTATTGCTTTGTTGAATCTAATGAGCTGTTTATGATTTGAGTTGTACTCATTGGTTGACTTAGCTTGAATTATCTTTGTCAGCTTTGTACCCACATAGTTTTTTACTTATGTTTTTACCAGTTTGCTTTTGTTGTTACTTTTTTATAATTATTCCCTTTGCTGTTGTTGAATTCGCTGATGATTATTGTTCTTTTTTCTGGTTGGTCTTGATGCCCAGTTTTTATATTGGACGAACAGGCAGATCCTTAAAAAATATGCAAAGAACAACACATACCTAAATTCTAAAAAAGCATAGTTGTACAGATTATAACATAAACTTAACCAAATTACATAAAATTAGGGAAGGAAACACATTAAGAACGCTGGATCCGCTAGAAATAAATAAAAAATATAAAATCTTCATTGATAATATTTAAACAAATGTGGAAGGAGCAAAATAATATAACAATGTAACCAAATCAACCAAATCGTCCGCATAAATTAAAATATAACACCACGACATATAAATTTGTAACATAAGTAGGCAATAATCCTCTTTACTTGTTTAAATCCAGCAGTATAAAGACAGGTACGCCTTGACTCGTTCCATGTGTCTAGCGCCTGCTGATCAAACAAATTTTTGTACAGGTAGCGAACATTCGTAGAATCAATAATCTTTTACAAATCCGGGTGTGCTGTGTCTTGTAGATTATTTAATTTACACTGCTATTGAGAAATGCGGTCTTAACGTATAAATGATTGATACAATCCACGTTTGTGCTACTAATCGAACCTTGCACTGAATACTGGTATCCGAATTGGGCTTCACTTTGAGTACCAATTTACTCTTTTTAGTAATTCACACAGTACTTACCCATTTTTCAAATTTTCTTATTTTCCTTTCTTTTTTTCGCAACTGATTACTTAGAACTTGTTTTGAAGAAGTAATAGCCCTTCGAGTTAGTCTTATCAAACAAACATCATTTCAACCGCCGAATTATCTAATTTTCTTTAATTTTCTACTAAGGTAAACGGCTATAATACTGACATACTCCGCGACAAATGCAAGTTTGACGTTCGATATTATATATGTAACCAATTATTTTTAATATGTTTGCAGATTTTTTCAATTACTAATGTACTTATCTAAAAATAATTTGGCTAACTCAATAAATAATTTTCATTCATTATTTTAAATATTTAACAAAAAAGGAAAAGTGTACGTAACACTGATCTACCACAAAAACGTTGTTTCTATTACTGACTATTTTGGTTTCTAATACTGACATACTGTTGGGTGTGTAAGATTACTAAATTAAACGCTTATTTTCTGAAAGGTAAATAAAACAAAATCAACATAAGTATTCCAAGAGTTTATTTATTTAATAAAATAACTTAAACTTATAAAATTAAGGTACTTCTGGTATCACATTAAAATAAAATATTTAAAAATAAAAACAAAAATAAACAAAATATAGCTTTTAATTCTGGCTATCACAAGTGAATTAAACTAAAATATTAATAAAACAATATAAAAACAAAATATATTTATGGTTATGCTTATAACAAAACATTTGTTATAAGGATCCCTGTTATAAGTTTTGTTATAAGGACACACTGTAGATCCCTCGAGAATTGAGAAGTTCAGGCTCAGGAATAATTTGAACAATATCCTAAATGGGATAAAAAAGAATATCATCTTTGTCAGGCCACTTCCAGTTTGGGCCACTCATTCCCATTACTTTGACTTACACTTCATTATTTTTTGTTTGTAAAACAATACACGGGAAATATTCCTCCTCGTACTGAATGATGACATAATTGCCAATCTTAAGTTGGCTGATATTCGTTGTCTTTTCAGTAGGTGGTGTATTTTGTATTTTAGACTTTTTTACGGTGCTGTTATTCTTCGCTGAATTCTATTTGGCTTCCCTTTCACTTTTCGATCTTGTTTATTTTGAATTTCTTGTTCTTTTTCAGTTTTTTTGTTTTATAATTTATGTATTCCTCCGAAGATACTATAACAGACGGAATCCGTTTTTTGACTTTATTTATAGATGCCTCATTCGGTTTAGTTTCTGACCAAAAGAAACTGTTTTTAAAGGGCGTTTGCACATTCGATAGAAATAATTGCTCATTTTCAGTTTCAATATTCTTTGAAATGCTTTTAGCTTGATCATGGGCATTTTCATCAATGTCTTTGTGGTTTTCTATTGACAAAGTAATTACTTCCCCTACTCCGTCGAACAGACTTCTCCTTTTGTACATCATCCGCAATAGTGAAATTCAAATTAGTGGCGTCACTAATCGTAGAAAAATTGATTTGTTTCGGATGATATTTATTTTTTACATCAACCCACACATGGTACAAATTTTGGTCCTCTTTAATACCTCGCCATATCCCTCGGATGTCTTTAAAGCATTGCAATTGATTTTCTGTCAGAAAAGACTTAAATATATCTACAAAAGACTCCGATCGTTCTCTATTATCCGTTCTAGGTGTTGTTGCTGCTGGTGTTACTTGTGGATCCTTTATCATTTTGAGGTAATTAACAGCGTCTGCCGAAGATGGGTATATGCCGCATGTTTTGAAAGCATTTTTAATCGTCGATGCTTTAGCAGCTGTTGGTAAGACTTTCGCCAGCAATGGTGCAAAATCTTCCTTTTTCAACTTTTTGCCTTCATTTTGCATTTTCCAGCTATGTACAGCTTTCTTCCATTCTACCTTTAAGGGGCGAAAAACACCAACATCTAGTGGTTGCAAAAGGTGGATTGCATTTGGGTAAAGTGCTATTAGAATAATTTGGTGTTCCTTGCAAAATTCGCTTAAGGCGAGCGATAAATGCGAGATATGTCCGTCTAAAAATAAAATCACTGGGAATTCCGCACCATTTTGACGCAGCCATGGCAAAAAGACATTTGCCACATATTCGTAGAATACTTCCCCGTTCATCCATCCAGATTCAGAGCAGCCCATGCCCCAGCCGTTTGGCATTTTTCGCCCTAACGCAAACGGGATTCGTTTATATTTATATACCACCATCGGTGGAGGAATATCACCTGCAGCATTTACCACAATCAATGTAGTTAGGCACCGTTTTTCGTCATTGCTGCTCATATTATACACCGCTTTTTCACCTTTTCTGGCTAGGACACATTTTTCCTTAGGCGACAATAAAAATGCGTTGAAAACACGTTTCGGATCATCAATAATATGCAGGTAATTATTTTCTGCAAAATACGTTTTAATCTGCTGGAACCAGTCACGAATATTATGCTCTCTGATAATAGCACGACTCCTAACTAAATATTGTGAAACACGCTCCGAAATATCTGGATTTCGTTTTAAAAACACCTCGTACCATTGCCTTCCTGATCTTCCACCTCTAATATTATTCTGACGATTTAGGTTTTTGAGCAGTAGTTGAACACTATCCAACAGCTGATCCTTTGTTGCGAGAAACCCAGCCTTACCGATATAAACAATCCATTGTTTAATTTTTTTCTCCTCTTCAGAAGTCAACACTGTTGGGTGACCGATGGATGCATTTAACTCATATATACCTCTTTGTTTGTATAATAAAGTTGTTCGGGGAATTTTGTATTGTTTACTTGCTGTGTATACGGTCATTCCATTCGCCATATTTTCAAGAGCAGCGTTAAGATCATCCCGGCTGTATTGAAGACGTTTTAATTTCGTGGCCATTCTAAAAATTGCAATGCTCGTTTACTGGCAGGTTTGTATATAATACTGACATATAAATTAAATGGTTTTTATTACAATTAAATGCACCGAAAATATACAGTCAGTTTTAAGTTTACCCATATTTAATTACTTTTAAATCATTTAAATTAATTAAAAAGTCATTAAAATTAAAATAAATTGTTTAAATTTAAGAAAATATACTTATTTCAGATTACTTTCATTATATTGACATATTGAGGATTTTATACTGAGCTAACTAAGGACTTATTACTGACAGTCCCCTTTAACAAATTATTTCTGACAAAACTGCTATAAATTATTAGTGTCAGAATTAGAACAGTACAATGATAAGTAAACTTTGCAACTAAATCAAAAAACCATTTTAAGTTCGGTTAAACACACATTTCTTAGAATAAGATTTAGAAATAATGCTTATAGACCTAATACTGACACATGTGTCAGTAAAAGGGACAAGTCAGTTATTCATTTGTATCTAATACTGACAAAACTATTTTAACAAAATTTATATTTATCTTCAATTTTTTCACTTAAATACACTTTAATAATTGAAAGTAATTAATAATAAAACTCATTTAAATTAAATTTAATAATTAAATAATACTTACATAGGAAATATCATTAAAAAACGGCACTTAAAAATTTAAGGCAAAATGGTAAGAAATTTGCACAATGCACGTGTATCCACGATCACTGATTTTTATTGAATTTTATACAGCAATACAGGAATATTTTAGAAGGATGAGACAGGAATATTCATGTTTTTATTTAAACAAAGGTTTTTGTATAAGTGTTGAACAATTACAGTAATACCGCCTATGTTAGTATTATAGCCGTTTAGTACATGAAAGAAGAAGTGTGAAAATCAAAAATCAGGTTTGTTATTCGAACCAGGGTTACCATTTATTAGTTTTTGCTCTTGCGATGATACGTTTTACTTGTTTCTTTAATACTACTACCATTTGCATATGCTTCTGGGTCTCCCATTGCCATTGATGAAGGGAATTCTCTATGCTCAATTGTATTAACTTTTTTACTTCATCGTTTTATAGTTCATTAAAATTAACCGTAGCCTTAACAATCTTTATTTTTTAGTGTCCAATATGCTTTTGTCATCGCAAACTTGAGGTGAAAATACGTGAACTCACAAATAAGCGGCTTCAGAAGTCATCATTTAATTTTTATCTAAATGTACAGTTCTGAAAAAAACAATTGTGGAATCTATTTGTTGTTGTTGAACTAAAGTACTTTTCGTACCGGATACTTCGCCTCGAAATTTTTATTTACCACAAAGATGAAGCTTAAACATTTTCATACCGCTGGCGTTGACTGAATATTTGAATTGTAACACGAATTATAGAAAGATAAAACAGTCGTGTCAAATTTCTGATTTTTAGGTTATGCTGACAAAATAATTTGCTTTATACAACTTTAAAATATTGCAGTCGATTGTCGAAAAACTACTTATCAAAAAATTAATTAAAATAATTTAAAAACTAAATAAAGAATTTTTAGTTTTAAATCTCAAAGCCAAGGCGAGCTCGTCTAGTATGAAAACTATCAACGGTACACCAGAATCTACAAGATCCAAGCAGGAGAATAAACTGAATTTTTCACGGTAGCCTTTTTCAAATTTCGAGTTAATAACTGTACATAATTGAAAAAACGAATAAAACTGAAATCTTGTAGATAAATTTGAAAGTGTGTCCCTTCCCTTTCTGAAACTTTTTTTGTTTTTTTTTCTGCTATGCACCACTTAGCATTTCTATAAAACCCAGTCAATTAGTTACAGGATGAATTTGTGTTTATTGGAGATTCAATTGGAATCAGCTGGTTGGGTGTACTTGGTCTTTAAGGATTTAAAATTTTTTTTCGTTGAATACATTTATGTAAGTACAACGTACAACCCAATATGATTTCTTACTAATTTGCTGGTTCTCAAATCTCAAGTTAATGAAAATACCTCTCCCGAGGATATTTATAAGTTAAAACACTAAATAACTTACCGTATGTCAATATATAGTTTGTTAGTAACACACTTCTGTTAACATTATAACAAGTAATAGCCTCTTAAGAACTTTCATAATATAAAAACGAGCAGCTAAATCTATAAAATAGTTTCTTTGACTCCAAAATTACAATAAAATATGTAAGTACAAACAAAAAACAGTTAAGTAAGTAAGTAAGTGTTTTTTTTTCTATAATATTCATTCCTATTTTATATACCACCCACATCCACATACTCGCACAGATAGTTTCATACTCCATGTTATAATAAAATAATAATTTTCATAGCGTATGTTGTAAATTTCCCGATTGGATTTTTTTTTTCGTATAAATATATTTATAAACTTAAAACTCATTTAAAAACTATACTTACTTTAAAGTTTTTATTTTTAGAAATGTCGGCTGAATTTCTAATAAACACATTTTTTATTTTGTATATGTGTGTCTGTGTGGCTTGGTTTGTGCTAAAAAATTTAGGAAAATCTGATTTGGAAAAATTGCTAATAAGTATTTGCTGTATACTTATCAGGAGGTCTTTGGTAAATTTTTCATATGGTACGCGTAAAAATGAAGGTGGTTTGAAGAGGTTATGTAGCTCTGTATTAAGCTGATTTTTATTATGAGTTGATTGATAAACCGTGGTGTTTACCACGGTGTTTATTTAAACTGGAATATTATTAAGTATATTGTTGATGTATGCACTGTTGGGGTTGTACAGAATTTGTTAAAATTATTCGATTGTATGGTGTGTTGCGATTGGTGAACTATAATTAAATATTTTGTTTCATCAATTTTTCTGAAATTTCCACATTTTATAAAAATACATAATACTTAATGCTGCTTTCTGTAAGTAAATATAATCGGATACGAATAGTTTTTTTTATTTGGCTATTCCACACCTCAAAACGATGGAAATCGTTATCCGATTACAAAGCGCCCATGCTTTCGAAAGGCATAAAAGATGCCTTTGACGCAGTTATATTGTCATTGTTATTGATTTAAAGTAGCAGTGCTGCAGCAATTTACGTATGGTTTCAACAGGTTGATGAAATTTTAAAAGCCGAAACGACCAAACCGGCCATAATTGGATAAAACCCGTCTATGTAATTGGTATTGTTAATTGCAACTTACATTTATGTCCAGTTCCACAAAAAATGAACCGACGGCCAGACAAATAACGTATCCTCTCTTTCTTGTTTTATGAAATTGCGATTTGGTTCATAATACAAAATCAATGCTTGCTGATTATACAGTGTCTCAACTTTTTGAAACTTATAAAGGAAAACTAATTCTAATTGTAAAAAAGCTGCAGAAGTTCTTCTACGATTATAGCAAGGCCAATCGTCAGATTTCGTTGAAATTGGAAACTATGGCGGAGAAAAATACAATAAACGCCGAATGTTACGCCAAATTAAACATGTAAGTAGGATGATCAGATCAAAAACGGCTAAAGCTGGGCGATGTCAGAAAAAGTTGGGAAAACCAAAACATTTCGATTTAAAAAACCAGGAATATTAAGTCTCCAAATATATTACGTGTTCGATTAAAAAATTAAATTATGTACTAGATAAAATTGGTTTGGTGGCGATGACCATTCACTGGTTACAAAACAGATACATGATGAGATCTCTTCTAGAAAAGTTTTAAACCTGCTGCAACTAATTCATTGATCAACAAATGTATTGATTAAGTCAGATACCAATTTTCAATGGAATTGGCCCTTAATAGCAGAAGTTCCATTTGGGGCAGGGAGGGAGTTTCTTGGCCAGAATTAAAAAAATTCGATTTTCCAAAATATTAGAAATTTGTTTTTTAGATACATAACAAATCCTGCCTTTACTAAGCCGATTCTATAAGTACTTCCTTATACAAAATCGATTTATTCACTCTCTGAAGAATTTCTTGGATCATTTCATTTTGAAATGTAGCACATTTGTGGATATATTTTAATAAAATTGTCTATCTGAGATGTGAAGTCAATTCTTTAAGTAGTTCCTAATATAAAATTGACTGATTCCTGCTCTGGACAATTTCTTCGGCCATATCATCTTGGGTCGGATTTTAAAGCCGTATCTCAAATTCTTGGAACAAGCACATTTGTTGATGGATTTTAGTAAAATTGTATATCTTAAATATTTTGTAGATTCTATAAATAGCCCCCAATACAAAATCTATTATTTCATGGCCTGAAGAATTTTTCGGCCAAAAAGGTTGGCCTGGGGTCAGAATTTATAAAATAAAACTTAGCCCAACGATAGGAAATATTTTGGAACACTTCACGTATTAATATTTAACATTTGCTTATTTTGATTTTCCACTCACAGCAAATTGAGACAATTTTCTTCGCCTCCACCACCAAATTGAACAGACACACTTGTCAATATATTTCAATATTATCAAAAGACCAGGACAATGTACGAAATTTTTTCGGACGCCCGCAAAAGTTTGATAAACCAGAACATTTCTGGAGAAACCAGGACGTCTGGTGACTCTAAACATGGTGTCTGTGTACCGCTATTCAAATAAACAAAAATCTTCATCCAGATGAAACAGTTCGCAAATACTTGTGAAAAGGGGACGAGCTAAAGTGAAAAAACCGCTTTTAAAAATAGGCAAAAAAAAAAATTAAAGCTGGAATTTACACGATGGAGACAGTTGGGGAGCGCCACAGAGTTTATACGAGAATGACGTCATTACCCCAAGCTACATCTTAGCTTACAAAAGTGGGGAAATACTAAGACAGTATTGATCTTTCAGCAAAGTAATGTTCCTAAACGCGAAAGTCACGTTGGGTTCAATCACAACAACAACGACAATCTGACTTGTCAAATTAATCCAAAGCTTATCTAAATTTAGATTCTCCAATGAATTTGTTAAATGGATATGGTCACATCTCAGTCATAGGGTATTTTTCATCACTTTCATTGATGATATTACCAGGATTATTTAATGCTCGATAAAGGACACTGATGCTTTGTTACTTAGGTGGAGATTTAGGTGTAATATTTATGGTAAATTTCTTTTAATAAGCACATTGACTTAACGCTTAAAGCTAGCTCTATATGTTTGATTTAATTAGATGTGTATAGGCTTCGTATCACCCGACATACAATAACAATATTAAAAGGGTACCCATTTGTGCTTCCTGCCACTCAGAAAGATAGATGGAATTATACCAACAGCGCTCACATCATATAAAACCGAGTGAAAATTAGAAACCCCTTGTTTTCGTGATACTCGGTTGGGAAAAGGGTTTCTGAAACGAACACACTGAATAAGCCAATTAAACAGCTTTTGAGTTAGCCAATGTGACCAACAGTTGTCATAAATCTGTTATCGGATTTGCTGGTTTCAACAATAACTTTAACTGATGTACATCTAGTACCTACATGAAAATCCCAAGTTGCATTTTATGACCAAAATCGATGCTCTGACGACTTTAATAGTTTTGTCAAACTACATAATTAATTATAAACCTATTGACAGTGGCGGCTTCTGACTTAAATTTTTACTCATGCATAGAGCCCATGGTTAAATTATCATATAGAGAAGGAATTCACGAAATTTAAGATTTTTGGTTATATGTACAGCCTTGGCCAAAATTATAAAGCACCCCTCCCAAATTGCAGTATCTACAAAACGAATGAAGACAAAAATTAAAACTCAATATTTTTAGGAAATACTTTTTATATTTTATTAATTTTAGTATTTTGTAGGTCCTCCTTTGGCTTTGATGACAGCCAGGACTCTTTTATTCATCGACCGTACTAATTTTTCGCAGGTATTTCTCGATATATTTTTCCATTCCTCTGTCAGCGCACGTTTGAGGTCTTCCTTTGAAGTCATACTGCGATCCTTGATTTTTTTTTTAAAATTGGCCACAAATTTTCAATGGGATTTAGGTCTGGTGACTGGGCGGGCCAGTCCATGACTCGAATTTGTTTTTTTCGAAACCAACTCATCGTAACGCGGGAAGTATGGCAGGGGGCATTATCCTGTTGATAAATTATCGAAGAACTATCCATTTCCCCAAAGATTTGCCGAATTGAGGCATTCAATGCAGCCTCGAGGACGGTAACATAGTTGGTACTGTTCATCGGACCCTCACAAAACAACAGTTTTCCCACCCCTGATGATGCCATACAACCCCACACCATAAGTTTACCCCCTCCATGCTTTACGGTAGGCACTATACAATCAGGATTGTATGCTTCCCCGACTCTTCTTCTTACGATGGTTGCGCCAGGAGTTCCAAAAATCTATAAGAATTCCATCAAATTTAACATAAATTTCTCTATTAATTCTTTTAAAATACATAGCACAATTTTTTATTTTTTTTTTGACTAATTATTTTTTAATATTTATTTTTTATATTTACCTCAAAAGTAGATTCATCTGACCAAACAACTCTCGCCCAATCCACGTCATTCCAATGTTTGTGTTCTCGAGCCCATCTCAAGCGACTTTTTATGTTGGTAAGTGAGAGCAAAGGTTTTTTCTTGCTTTACAACCTTTCAATCCAGCTTGCAGGAGCCTTCTTCTAACTGTCCGTGCCGAAATGTGAACTTCTTGTTCTGTTAAATGCTCTGCAGCTATCTCAGCAGATGTTTTTCTTCGGTTTTTGAGAGATTTTCGCACAATTTGTCGATCGTCTCTTACCGAAGTGATACGATTTCTGCCTGAGCGTAGTTTATACATAGGCATAGTCCCCGGTCTCTGTAACCCTTTTCAATGTAGATTGAACTGCTCCACGAGAGCACTTTAATTTTTGGGATATTTTAATTTGGCTTACACCCTGGGAATCCAACAACACAATTTGTGCCCTTATTCCTTCACTGAGTTGGCACGCTTTAGGCATAATTATCACAAACACACTTTTTTTCTCAAAAAACTTACGAAAACTCTTTTTGATTTAAAACACTTTATGTGAAGACTGCACACGATCAAATACAAAACTGAAATAAAAAAATTTTACGACGCTACAACTTCTTGTTAAGAACCTAAAACAAAACAAAAATTGGTGATTTTCAATAATTAAGGGTCGCATTCGGTGGGATGACTCGTTCGTTAACACCCATTGTTTAGAAAGACATAATATTAATATATAATGCTAATAGATAGGGGTGCTTTATATTTTTGGCCAAGGCTGTACATATTTCCAGATTTAAATAGAGTTGAGTAGCTTGGCACCCATGTTATTCGATCATATTCGAGATATTCGAGGTTTTACGAAGACTGCATGATATAGGCATTATTGTGTTTTAAGTTTATCGGAGTTTTTCTGGAATATTCAAAATTATTTTTGTGAATATCGAGATTATTTTAGATTCTAAGATTATACGAGCTTTTCAACTTTTCGAGATTACTCGCGTTTCTCGCCCTAATTTAAAAGACATTCAGTTGTATCTTGTTGTGATTTATCGACAATTTAGTTTTTAAGGTTTGCATGGCAATAAACAGACACAGTTAAGATTAGGTTGGAGAAAAAGAGTTATTTAGATGATATTTTTCTAGAATAATTGAGATTCACCGAGATGCTCGAAATAATTTTGGATTAATTCATATTATGAATTTGAGCAACATGTGGCTGCTTGATTTCGAGATTATTCGATACTTTCGAGATTATTGAAATTTGTTCGAAACCACTTGACAGTTTATTAGTGTTGAGTTAACTTTTGCTTACCGTATCGTGATCTGTAAAGTTGTTTTTGGAATAAAAAAAAATTGTTTTTGGTCTCTTGTTCATAAAAGAGAGCTTATGGAGAGCTTTAGGTCGAAGAGACAGGTCTTACTTATGTTATATTCTCAATTGCATGCCCATTTAAAATTGCTTTTTCCTCCCTTCCTTTAGTGTGTTCTATGAAAGTAAAACAAAAAGATTTTTGCATTTAAAAATTTAAAAAATGGTTCACAGAAAGTTGATGGGGAAATTAAACAAATATGAATTTCTTTACGTGAAGTATCCGCTGCCTGTTGATAGCGCCTTTGTATTCAATTGATTTCAACAGTCTAAACGTGTAATGAAAAAACCTAAAAATTATAAATAATTAATGACTTGAAAATCGGGATTTGACAATAACTTGCTGGATAAAACAAACTTTTAAAATTTCTCGTGTTTGTTATGAATACATATTTAGCGGTAAGGATGACATAAGTTTCGGTGCCAAAGAAATGCAAATTATCCAGGGTGACCCATTTTAATTCATTCACGGAAATAACTCTTCTGGAAAGCTTTATCCGATAAAAAGTTTTAAATGGTTTGATGGGGGACATCGATTAATGACCGTGATCTTGAGGTATAGGATTAAGGTCATTTAGAGGTGAATTACATTTTTTAAATAAGAACCCTTATTTTTAACTTCGGAAATAGAAAGAGCGCAAAATTTATTTTACGTCCGAATATGTATTTTACATGACCTCCCAAGGTCATCTGAAGTTTAAAAAAAAATTGAATGTTCTAAAATATTTTTGTTATATTATTATTATTATTATCTTTATTTCAAATAAAATATATACATAATGAAAGCTAATTACAAGCAAAACAATTTAAAAATTTGAAATAGAGTAAAGCTCCTTTAGACATTACGTCTGTAGTGGAGCAATTAAAAACAAACTATTAATAAAATTAATATAATATTCTTTGGATATCAGTATAAAATATAATAATTTTCTACAATATACAAGCTCAGTTATTATTACATTATATACATTTTTTACACGAAGACACATTAGAATATAGCATACTTCAATTCTAATGCTAAAAATATCGCTCAATATTATCCATGCCAAGCAGCCAAGTCCGAATTTCTCTGTTAAATTTGTGTTTCTGCATAGATGGAAGTATTTTCACGTGGTTAGGTAAAAGATGGAACCAAAACGGTGCCATATATAGATAAAATCTCCTAAACTTTTCATTATTACAACGAAGACCGATAAAATTGTTTGGATTTCTCATATTATGCGCATGATTTATTCGATTATGATAACTATTGCTGCGAACAAAAAACATTTTCAATACTTTAAATACATATAGATACCTCAGTGGCAACAAATTCAGCTCACGGAAAAGCATATGGTAAATTTTGACCTGCCAGGGTCACCAAAAGGTCACAAACTGCTTGTTTTGTGAAAAGCATTCAAATAAAACATAAAAGGTACTTTGATGAAAACATTTTTAAAAGAAACTGCCAACTTAGAAGGGAACATGTTTTTACCGGTTGACGGCCTTCAGATGTTTCTATTTTCGGAGTCAAAAATAAGGATTCTTATTTAAAAAATTTACTTGACCGCTAAATAACCTTGATCCTATACCTCAAGGTTAAGGTCATTAATAGATGCCCCCCATCAAACCATACAACACAATTTTCGGATAAGGCTTTCCTGAATAGGTTTTTCCGTGGTTGGATTAAAATCGCATACATTGATTTCAAGAAACTATTTATTTTCAGTTTTAATATTGCTTCTATAAAACCTAGATGGCTGCTCTGAAAAACATCGTATTACACCGATTATTTTAAATATATTTAAAACTGAAGCGGTGAAGTAACTTCCTCGGCGGTCTACATTAGTCCTTTTTGTCCTTTAATTTGTTTGTAGAGTAGTTACAGGATAGTGGTGGCCATCAAGGTAAAGCAACTTGCAGCTTGCAGAGGCGGCAATGAGATGGTCCTTGCCTATACCTTTTGCTTGAACAACATTCTTTCAATTGAATCAAAGCAATCCATATACAACAGATTAGAATCATTTAAATATATTCCCAAACAGAAAACAATAAACAGTTTGTAACGAAGATCACAAGTCGATGAGTGACATTTTCTAGCATATTTCTCCGAATGTCTTTATTAATAAATACTAAATGATTAACTTAGATTTAGATCAACTCTTATAAATATACTCGACAAACATACTCAATCTAAACATACATATGTATATTGATATACTTAAATGAACTTTCCCCCCATCGTTTATATTCTCAGAAAACCGGAAATTATAATTTTCACAGTTATAAAATTGTTTACAAACAACTTATCATATTTCTCGACACCTAATTTCCCTTTTATCTCGATCTTTGTCTCGTTCCGCATTATTTATGCTTGCTATGTTTATAGAAAATTCTCTAACTAAACAGCGTTCTGTATGGAGAAAAGCGCA
This sequence comes from Tipula vernalis, assembly GCA_958295665.1. Lineage (NCBI taxonomy): Eukaryota > Metazoa > Arthropoda > Insecta > Diptera > Tipulidae > Tipula > Tipula vernalis. The sequence goes on from OY282560.1 coordinate 41,890,499, forward strand.
TTTCACGTAAACAAGAACGAAAATAGTTTTTATTTATTTATTCAAATAAAAACGTCATTTTTTTATTTATCGATATGAAAAAATAAAAATAAATGAAAAGGTTTTCATTTATTTATTTTTCGCAATTTTCAATAAAATTCACATTGAATTAGGTCGCGAAATTATTCTCTCTTGTGTGCGGGGGCTTTGTTTGTTCTCGTTGAACAGATATAAATAAAGTTTTCCTGTTTTCATTATAATTCATTGTTTATATATGTATGTATGTATATGCCTTGATTTTTTCTTTATGCCATAACAATAATTATTGCTGATTGAATGTGCGTGTATTTAACAATTTAATACTGCAATGGAGGAAAAACTTTTGCAGGCATCCGATTATTTACGTTTTAATGAAAACAGTAAACACTAAACACACACACAAAATGAAAAAGGCTAACGAAATAATGAAATTGCTATAGACTAGATTTTTTCCAATTATTCATGTGTGGGTGTTTCGTCTAATATTTGCTTATTTCCATCCTCAATTTTTACGTTCATTTTTCATTTAAGGGAAAATTTTACCGTCCTTGTCGTTGAAATTGAAATGGTGAATGGTGTACGATAGAGGATAGTTTTTTATTGTTGGATATTTGATCATCAAACAGGAGCTACCAAGGAAAATTTTTTGTTTTTAATATTACAATGTATGTATGACCGTATTGTAGATGGACTGTATGTGGATGTTCAGGCGTGGCAAGCAAAAATTGATTTTCTTTTTTAAATAAACTGAAAAAAAAAAAAAAAAAAAATCGCGTGATTTAAAAGTATTTTCTAGAATAGGTTTGTTGGTGTTTATTTTTTCAAAATATTGTTTAAACCGGAAAATTGTGAAAAATGTTTGTTTTATACTTTTTGAGTTATAAGAAATTGTTTTTCGTTCTACCTGGGTTTCCATGACTAGAATGCATTAATTGAGTTTTGTTGTTTTTATATTATGGCGAATCTAGGTCGGGCATACACAATCTAAGTTGCTATCACAAAAAATTTTAGTTTAGTTGAAAATTTTTGATGTGTTTGGTAAAAAGGATTACGGTAGGTTGGGAATTGAGTATCGTTCGTTAATAGAATAGCCGGCCGGTCTTTTTTAATACAGTAAACGCTCCACATAAGTAGCAACTCGACTGAACCAATTTTCTAAAAGAAGTTTCTTATTATAGCGGTGATTGCTTATAGAAAACACGATTTGAAATTTAATTTATTTTAATTTTATTATAGATTTCAGTGATTATTATTATAAAATTCTGTAAAGCATCGGGTTGAAGTATTTAATTGAATCTCTTCAATAGATGTTAATAAATGTTTGAAAAAATTTTGAATTACGGATTGTGGGACCTCATTCCAAGCTCGAGCAATTGAACGGCTGAGTGGAAAAACGTTAATATTCCAAAATTTGCGAAAATGAGTTTAGAGTTCCATCGTACTCAGATTTCTATAGCGCATCTATTAAACGTATAAACAAAACTATTCCACCTATTTTCATATATAAACGTGATCGTAAAATTTTCATTGAGTGGAAGAAAGGTAATATTCCAATAATGTTATCCTTTTTCCACTCATTCTCATAAACGCAAGCGAAATATGCATAAACTAACGGGTAATTTTTTATTTTCAAACTATACTCATTTTTTACATTTAAGGGATTCCCACAGTACGTGAAGTTTCAGTCGTAATAAAGATTTTAATATTATTTATATTCAGTTTATGGTTGGCGTCGAAAACTAAGGCATTAACGACATATAATATTGTTATTATTTTTTTAAAGTGTTTCTGTGAGAGGATTGACCTCATATTTTTATTATTATTTGTTTTTAGACCGTATATTATTATTAAGTTTAATAAAGTGTTGCAGTGTAAGTTTTAATTTTTTCATGGCAAAATAAGTATTTCATTTTTATGCAGTGGTTTATTATTAGGTATCTAACATCAGGTAAAGGATGTCTGAGTCAGATGAAGAAATATGTGAACCACGAAGAAAACGGGGCAAGGTCAATAAGCATTTGCATTTGAAGGAAAAAGAGAAATTGGCTAGACAAAGAGGTGAGGCATTTATGACTAGTAAAGGCGTATTAGTGGAAGCGAAAACTACTGGCCCACACTGTGGTTGCCGTAAGAATTGCATGTATACTTTCAGTTTTGAAGAAAAACGTGAAATTATTAATATTGTGTACAGTGGACGTCCTAAAAATGAAAGAGACACTTACCTCATGGGACTGATTGAGAGACACAATATTGCTAGGCATCGTGCCCTATCGGAACACTCAAAACAATTCACGTCTTCATTTAAGTATTTTGCTATGAAGGGATCCAGTCGAGTTGAAGTTTGTCGTAAGGCCTACGCAAGTTTACATGCAATTTCAAATAAAGCTATTCAACGCCTAAACAAGCTCCTCGAATTTAATAAAAAACCTGTTGACTTAAGAGGAAGACATGCAAATCGTGGAAATAGCCTTGATTCAACGATTATAGGCAAGATTATTGAGCACATTTCATCATACCCAGCAAAGGAGACTCACTACACTTCTAAAACTGTGAAATATCTAGAAGCCGGCCTAACTGTTAGGAAAATGCACGAAATGTTTCTTGAAAAATTTTCTGAATTAATAGAAATAGTGAAGTATGAGTTTTACTTAAAGATTTTTAAAGAAAACTTCAATTACAAGTTTGGGAGGCCTCAAGTTGATGTTTGCTCTACCTGCGAGGATTTAAACGCTAAAATAAAATCATCGACTCTTAGCGAAGTTTCAAAACGAGCTGCGGTCGGTGAACTACTTGTTCACAAAAGACGTGCTAAGAAGTTCTACCAAAAGATTGACGAAGTTACTCAAATTTGCAAACAGCGAAACGATGTCAGGGTGATAGTTTTTGATTATATGCAGAATCTGCCACTTCCATTTATTCCTGTGCAGGAAATGTTTTATTTACGTAAACTTTGGTTTTTTGTGTTTAATATTCACGACATTGGCAACGAAGAATCAGTTTTCTACACATACACAGAAGGGGTAGCTAAACGAGGTCCTAACGAGGTGTGTAGCTTTGTTCTTGACTATTTGAAAAATATTCCTGAAGAAATAAAAGAACTGCACGTCTTTAGTGACGCATGTGCGGGACAAAACCGCAACCACACATTGACCAGACTATTAATGTCATTAACCATGAATGGAAGATTCAAAATAATTCATCAGTATTATCCAATTCGGGGACATAGCTTCCTGCCTTGTGACAGAAACTTTTCTGTCATAAAACGAAGTGTTCGAAGACTAGATCGAATTTATTCATCAGAGGAGTACGAAGAGATCATTCGAAAAGCGAGAAAGCGTAATCCACCATTTCAAGTGAGAAGAGTGACTAACGATTCAATACTGAACTTTAAGGAATGGTGGCCTCGCTACTTTAAAAAGACATCTTATGACCTACAAAAATCTGGTGAGATTTTTAGCATCAGTACTTATAGGGATTTGCAGTACACAATGGAACTAGGAGGTTATGTTAAGGCTTCCACGTTTATCGACGGTTTGGTCAACGGAACATTTAGATTAAAAAAACAGGATAAAGTAGTTCTTCCTATCGATAAGGCGTATAATGGCTGTATTACGATAAATCACAAAAAGCTACAGGACATTGCAAAAGTAGTACACTATGTACCGGATAAATATAGGGAATTCTACAGTGAACTCTCTAAGTGGCCTACTTCAGATACTGCAAATAGTGACCATTATGACGAATAAATACATTTAAAGTGAACTACATGTAATGAAAACAATAAAAATTTATTTTAAATTACTGTTCTTTATTGCTTCTTGCGAAATTCTGGAATTGAGTGGAAAAACGATAATATTCCAGCCCCCTTAATTGCTAATATATATATGAATACTGACAATGTGCACTTAATTTCTTAAAAAATTAATTTATTACTTACAGCCCTATATATTCCTAAAAATGACTTTTACAGTACAACTTATAGTTAAACCAGTAAAATGTTTTTTTTGATTTCTGAAAAACAGCATTTTTGGAATATTAACGTTTTTCCACTCAGCCGTTCAATTAAATGTGTGTTTTAAATTAATTTTTGTCAATACTGAGACAGCTGTATCTGTTTTTTTTGTCAGATAAAGAAGCTACGAATTATGTTGAAATTTGACATGCGTCTTGTAAAAAGAATTCTGAAAAGATTTTTGGGTGAATTTTTGGAATAAATGGCCAGTTAGAAAGTTAGGATGAAACTTGCCTATTTTTCAACCGATTACAATGAAACGATCCAAATGATGTTGAAAAATTCGAATTCAACAACTTTCTCATAAACAATTTATCGGTTAAAATATGAAACCCAGGTTAAAATTCAGAAGCCCACTTCCACACCATTGATTTTGAAGGGGCAGCATCAGCTAACGCAGCATGTATCATTCCATTATACATTTTTATAGCCTTTAAAACCTTTTTCACAAAGAATTTAATGACAGCACAGTGTTCAATTTTGCCATTTTAAAAAAATACATAAACACGTCTAAGTACTTTAATCAGATGTCTGACCAAAAAAAGAACTATTTGACAGATCGAATTTAATGTGGAGTTCGATTGGACAAAATAAAACATTTTACTGTCAAAAATGCGTACGATTGGCAGAATAAATCATTTATCTTTTTTCAATCAATTGATCAATGACAAATCGAGATTTTGTTGCAAGATTTACCAATTCCAACAAAAAAGAATGTAAATCACAATTGTGACAATTCAAGACGTCAAAGAATTCGTCGTTTTTAATCACTCCGGAATTTTTACGGATTTGTTATTTATTAATAAATAAGTCGTGTTATAAAAATAATTTCTGTGACAAAATCTGTGTAATTTTCTGTATAATCAAACTACAGATTTACTGACGGTTAACATAACCTTAAAAAGAAATCACATACATGCTGCTTGTGCGTACGATTGGGCATCAAAGACATAAATTTCGTATGCGTTCATATCAAGAATGAATGCTTTCAATGAAGTTTTAGATGTATTTCTACTAGTAGAATATAGATGGCGCTCCCTGAACTAGAAGTTAAATAATGTGACGGTGACACCTAGTGTGTAATAGAATAAGTAAAACTAATAGCTCAATGTTTACTGTACTAAATGGAACTTTCCATGATAAAAATTGTTACGTAATGTTTCTACGCTATTCCAACTGGAAAAGTCGTGAACTTTCGAGAAGCTTGGTTTGTGTATATAAAAAGGCGAACAAGATCGAATTGGATTATTCGTATTTGGAACGCGATAGAGTAAACTTGTAAGATTATAAGTAATATTTGGTAAGCGATAGTATAAAGATTAAAAAGGAATTAAAAAGTGATTTAAAAAAGTGTTATAGTGCGATAAATAAAGTAAAAGTGATCAGTAAAATTTAAGAATAATTTATATAAAGTGATTTTGTGAATTTTTATTGATAAACAGTATCGTAGTAAATTTTGTGAAATAAATAAATTCGTTGGTGATAAATTGAATTGAGTTTGTATTATTCACAATCCAGTAATACGAACCTTGATTGACAAGGCAAAAACGTAACAATAATTTCATTTGCCTTAATTGTTGTATAAATCGGTCATTGCGTGGAAGTTAACGATAAGTACTACTTATCGCGTTATTACATGATTGCATTTTCATATAGTTCAGAGAGAGCAGTATACTATATTCCAGTATAGTTCATTTTTTAAAATGGGTCCTCCCAAGGGAAGCTGTATAACATTCCAATAATACGATAAGTCACTTTTTATTTTTTGTTCCCGTTAATAATACTATAACTTGACTTATAGTTTTTTTGATTGAAACAAATTGTATTCTCAATATCGTAACATCAATTATCGTTTTCTTAGGAGGCAAATAATTTTTAAATGCAACTGTAAGTATAAGTTATCGCTGTTTATGTGACAAATAATTTTACGTTTTGATAACTATAAGTACTGTTTACAGCATATGGTATTTCAGCTGGGAAATTTTTGAAAGTAGGCATCGTGTATATGGTTCAACTTTTATTGCTTGGATTGAAGTTAAACTATCGTTTTTTGACAAACCATTTTAATTTAAGATTTCTTAAAACATAAATAAATCTTACTAAATACTACTTGCCTTGCATTTCTATCATATAACTAGGGTTTCTTGAAACGGGATCCCGTTAGAAAGCTTAAATGTCTCGTATACAAGTTTATCCATCCATAGCATTTTCAAGTCAAATTCAGGCCGATTAGGAATGAACTTGGAATCCTAAAATGATTATTACATGAGTTCTGGAAAATGTCCAGTTAAGAAGGGACTTGTCCGTTTTTAAACCGATTATGGGATTACGGAAATGGGATTCTAAGATGAGTTTTAGATGAAGTTCGGGGAAATGGCCAATTAGGAAGAAACTTGACCATTTCTGAACTGGGATTCTAAAATGATTTTGGAGTTTGAATATCTGGAAAATGGCCTGTTAGGAAGTAACTTGGTGATTTCTTTACCGATTAAGATGAATTCAGCATATATGTTGGAAAAGGGGTTTTAATTGAGTTTTAGATAAAGTTCTGGAATAGGACCCATTAGGAAGAAACTTAGCTGTTTTTTAACGGATTATAATGTAATTCGAATTGTACGATGGAAACGGGATTCTAAAATGGTATTTAGAAGAAGTGCTGAAATATGGTCAGTTAGGAAGGAACTTGGCTGTTTAGTAGCCGATCATGACGAAATCCGATTTGTATCATGAAAATGGGACTCTAACACGATATTTAGAAAATGTTCTGGAATATGGCCAATTAGGAAGAAACTTGGTTATTTCTAAACCAATTGTTTTCTAAACCAAATATGGCTTGAATATAAAAACCATTTCAGAATGACATTTCCAAATAGCAAAGTTCCTTCCTAATTGGCCTGAATTTGCCCTGAAATGCTGTGTATGGATAAACTTCAATGCCAGATATTCAAATTGTCACAGTGGTCTGGAAAGGCAGTAAAGTTTGGCCACCATGACCCGCCCGGGCAATAGACAAATTATATTCCTTGGACCTTGAGAACTTCGAAAATTACTGCCCCCCCCCCCGCCCGAAATCGCCGCTGATCCTTTTTTACTCTTTTCCATACTTTTTGCGTGCTGAGAAAATGCGAAAATTCAATGATTTCGGGAATTAAAAGCGCGCAGAAATTTCCACGTGTGCGTGTCCGGGAGTGACATTAACGGGTATACACTCAAGTCTCTATAGGTACGGGGACTCGTCCTACATGTATGTGTGTGAGTGAACGTGTGGGTGTGGGTGTGGGTGTGATTGTGTGTATGAACCATTTATGCGTTTTCAGACAGAATTCATTCAAGTCACACTGTATTTTTATGATAGTTTCTTTCATGAAGGCGTGTGTATGTATGTGTGAGCGCTCAAACCGAGCTTTCACAACAAAAACAATTTTCGTGTTTTCCAAGTCAGTCGTGCGTGAAATATCATCCACTTCACTTCTTGAATATTACTTCTAACATTTATAAGTCTTCATTTGCTATTTTATATTTTGTGAAACATGGGCAGTAAATGCGATCACAAATGCAATCATAGCGAAAACCAAAGGAAAATTTGTGCACCTTGTGGTCGGAAAATTGTTTTAAGTGGTAGAACATTGGAGTATTTTCGAATAACGCCATGTCGCGAGGAGCAGATACAAAGTCGTATAAATGTGAATTTTCGATTGTCCGACCCTCGATTTCCGACTAGTATCTGTGTGAATTGTCGAATAATTCTAGATGAAAACTTACATCCAGAGAGCGCGGAGAACTCAAGCCGATCATTCAAAATCATGCCCAGCTACGAAGATATTATTTTGCTGAAAAAGACAAGGTACGGTGGTGAATCAAGTGTTGTTTCTTGTGAATGTTACACATATATGCCAAACTGCACGTTGTAAAGGTGACAAAAAAAGAAGGATAGGTGTACCAATACTATCACGTTCAAAAATAACATCTGAAAATAGCATGTATGCTCAAAAATCGCCTGAAGCAACTGAAACTAAAGTGATGCGTACGCCGGTAGAAAAATCCGGTTCGACTTTTAAAATTTGTAATATTTGCTTCCAACGTACTGGCAGAGGCATCAGACATGTGTGCTGCTCAAAAAGTAAGCCCGCTCGTAAGAGGGTTAATATTGAAAAGTTTGTTGAGACTCTTCCTGCAACACAACAAGAACAGTTTTGTACGTCACTGGTGTTCAAAAAAATGCAGGCCACCGATAATAAGACCATGGTGAAAATAAGTACGGGAGGACGCAAAAGCAGAGATCTGAACAAGCAAGGAATAAACGCCCAATTTTCATCTGATAATTTATTTGATTTTCAAGTTCAGTCAGGTACTTCTGGTAGACAGATGAAAAAATTATGCACTTTCATTAGAAAGAATATCGGTCGAAAATCGGTTCCTAGCAATTATTTAGCAGAAGCGTCAAAAAAATCCAAGGCATTAGATGACGTATATAAAAGTACTATTTTGAGTTTCGAAGTCGATAAAAATATAAATAAACAAGAAAGACCAGTAGTGTGGGCCGATGCCGAAGAAATATTAGAGTGTGTTTTAGTAAGAAGAAATTTAATTGGCAATTACGTTATTAAAGTTATGGCTGACGGGGGTCAAGGCTTCTTCAAGATTTGTATGACTATTCTTCCAGAAGATTATCTATGTATAGATTCAGATGATGGTTCTAAAAAACAAAAATTAGACTCAAACAACAATGAAGGGAAGTTAACAGGAATTCATAAGTTGATAATATTGGGTATCGTCCCCCTAATCAGTGAAACTTATGATAACGTGAAAATTTTATTTGATTTGATTAGAATAAATTCTATTCCATTCAAATTCTTGTCAGATTTCAAGCTTCTTCTGCTAGTAAACGGTCAACAAACGGCTACATCGAGCTTTCTTTGCCCATATTATTTCGTGCGTCTTCAAGATCTCAGGAGTCTAAAAGAACTAGATATTGGGAAATTAAACATTGAGCGTGAATTAAACTTAAGCGATGTTTCATACTGATTAGAGCAAGATGTTTATAGATTGAAAACTTACGGATATTTAGAATCAGACTACCAGAAATTCGTTTCACTTGGCAGTATTAAGAAACAGGCCTCAAGGAGTAATAGTACAATAAATAAGCCGCTTTTTACCGAAGAATCGAGTGTTTCTGCCTTGGAAAAGTGCGTTGTCCCAGAGCTTCACATTCTACAAGGGTTTGTAAATCACTTGTTCTGGGACGGGCTCGTACCTTTGCTAGGCAGAGATAAGGCCATATTATGGCCTCAGAGGCTCAAGTTCTGTGGAACGCCTTTAGGAAGCTTCTTAAGGAACCAGAAAAATTGATCGATATATAAATTAGTGGAGCAGTTGGTGGTGAATTAATCATGATACCCTACGTTTCTGCTTTCCAAGCAATGAACAAAATTGTAGAAGCTTGTTTCAGTATCAGGAGAAATGAAGGAAATTTGTCAAAATACTATATATATGAATTAAGAAAAGCGGTCCTGGCAACTGGAATAAGTGAAACCTTGAAGATCCACGTAGCGATTCGCCATATAGAAGAAAGCCTTAGTTTTCTAAGGGAAGGCCATGGATTCGGTCTCTGGTCCGAGCAAGCGGGCGAATCAGTTCATCATGAATTTTTGAAATTCTGGAATCGATGGAAGATCAACAATATTTTGGACCCACAATACTCCCAGAGATTGAGATCAGCAGTGGTAGAATTTTCCTCAAAACACATTTAATTCGTAAGAGGCTTCATTATATTATTCAATAATATAATGATCTTTGTTTAGTACACTTTGTATGCTGATTTGTATGTTGATCTTTGTATACTCCAATCTGTTACAGGACTAGGAAGCTGCTGTACCCTGTTATTTGTGCAACAGTATTATAATAAATATTTATACTCATTTCAAGAATATATATTTATACTCATTTCAAGTGTTTGAATAATTGAAATTGATGGTTACTTACTTGCATTTGTGTTATATATATCTCATGAATTATAACAATAAACTAATTTTACTCACACACACATACATGTAGGACGAGTCCCCGTACCTAGAAACTTGAGTGTATACCCTTTAATGTCACTCCCGGACACGCACACGCGGAAATTTCTACGCGCTTTTAATTCCCGAAATCATTGAATTTTCACATTTTCTCAGCACGCAAAAAGTATGGAAAAGAGTAAAAAAGGATCAGCGGCAATTTCCGTGAAGGGGGGGGGGGGGTAATTTTCGAAGTTCTCAAGGTCCAAGGAATATAATTTGTCGATTGCCCGGGCGGGTCGTGGTGGCCAAACTTTACTGCCTTTCCAGACCACTGTGTTGTCTTTATTCGGATCTAAGCAATAGTCGGAAATAAGAAACAGTCACACTTTTGATACAGAAAACAAGATCCCAGAATTCCGTTTGAAAATCCCTAAATTTCCTATACGGATTTGAGCTAAAAGACAACTAACACTAAATAAATTGAAAACCCAGAAATATTTGGGTGCTATGGCACGGATTCTGAGTACGAATCATCAGATTTAAACTCTTCTGGTTCTTTTAAATCCACATCTTCGCCACAAAATAAAGTGAAAACCAGAACAAGGAAAAAAACCTGAATATCTGGCAATTTAATAAATTGTCTTCATGTTTCATGATTTAAAGTTGACTACAGTTAAAAATTATGTTGAAAATAGTAATGCAATACTGCGATATGTACAATAGTAAAAATAAAATAATTTTTCTTATAAAAACTACTACTCGACTTACAATTTAAGAATTTAAAATTTTCCCAATCAAAAAAACTCTAACTAGCTAGTACTTACAATACTGTTTTAATAAAATTGTACATGGTGAGTAACGCGTTTACCTGTTTAAATTATGTTTTTTAGATTTTTTAAATGATTTTCCAAATTGTCCGAAGAAATGAATCATTTGCAGTAAAGAATATTCTCAATTAAACATGTGACCAAAAAGTTCTAGTTAAAAACCTAAAAAGCTTTCTCCTGAAAATTGACGATTTTGAATTATCGTTTTATTGTACGCAGTAGGCGAAATTAGGGTTACAAATCTTCTTTCAGTGCAGGAAGAGTAACATTATCACATTAATAAACTTAATTAATATAGTACCAGGAGGATTAAAGTTTAACAATTTTATTAATTCAAAGTAGTAATTAATGACTACAAAATAATTAATTAAGTTCTGATTATATTTAGAGATCCTGAGAAACCGGCCAAGGCTTCCAGAGATACAAGCACCCAATCCCACGTAGTTAAGTTGTGTTGTCGTATCCTTCCTTATGTGTTATATGTAATGGGTGTACGGTGGGTCCGGCGGCTCCAATCAATCAATACATATCTATTAAACTTTGCAAAAAAATCCAAAACTGTATGTAAACTGTGCAAAGTGAAAAGTTAAATCCACGAAGTACAAAGATAAACTTGAACACTGCAAATTATGTTAAATATACTTTGTGGACCAATTTTACTTCGCACTTTGCAATAAATGTTAAGTTACAAGTGCAAACTGAAAATTTGATGTTTTTTTTTTGTTTTACTTTCTTTTACTCTAGTAAAATAAAGTATAGTAATCATGAAAATTTTGGACCTTGAGATTTTTAGAGATTTATTTGTTTTGAGGTCCCCTGAGTCCGAAAAAGTGGGTTTCGAAATGGTGTCTGTCTGTCAGTCTGTCAGTCTGTCAGTCTGTCAGTCTGTCTGTGTCCTCTCTACAGCCCATATGGTTTAATCAATCGAACTGAAACTTCAGGTTTAAGCTTTTTTGATAAATTGGGAGGTCCCAGTGAATTTTACTCCAAATCGGCTTACCGGAAGTGGCCACTCCCTTGGTCCAGAAAATTTGTTTTGCAAATATCTTAAAAAGTATAAGGTTTACAAAAAACTTCTTAATTCAAAATGTTTCCAAAAATTAAAAACAAATAAAAATAAAAAATGAAAAATTAAAAAAAAATTAAAAAATTTAAAAATTAAAAAAAAAAATTAAGAAAAAAATAAAATTTCTCAAAATTCTCTGTTCGTAAAAGAAAGTCGTGTGTTGGCCACACCTCAATTTTAACTAGGGAATTAAGGGACCTATTTCATGTGCTAGCGAAATCTTTACCATTATCATTGTTGAGTGCGATTTCCAAAAAATAATTTCGTAGAACTTTTATTAAACGAACGATCCGTATGGATTAGGGTTTTCTAACTAGATAATTAAGGGACCTATTCCGTGTGCTAGCGAAACCTTTGTCGTCATTTTTGGCAATGGCCTATATTGGCCCTTGGGAGTTGAGTGCGATTTCCAAAAAATAATTTTGCAGAACTTTTACTAAACGAACGATCCGTATAGATTAGGGTTTTTTAACTAGGTAATTAAGGGATCTATTCTGGGTGCTAGCCAAACCTTTGTCATCATTGTTGGCAATGGCCGATATTGGCCCTTGGGAGTTGAGTGGGATTTCCAAAAAACAATTTCGTAGAACTTTTATTAAACGAACGATCTGTATGGATTAGGATTTTCTAACTAGGTAATTAAGGGATCTATTCTGGGTGCTAGCCAAACCTTTGTCATCATTGTTGGCAATGGCCGATATTGGCCCTTGGGAGTTGAGTGCGATTTCCAAAAAATAATTTTGCAGAACTTTTACTAAACGAACGATCCGTATAGATTAGGGTTTTTTAACTAGGTAATTAAGGGACCTATTCTATGTGCTAGCCAAACCTTTGTCATCATTGTTGGCAATGGCCGATATTGGCCCTTGGGTGTTAAGTGCTATTTCCAAAAAATAATTTTGCAGAACTTTTACTAAACGAACGATTCGTGTGGATTAGGGTTTTTTATTTTCTTTTACTCTAGTAAAATAAAATATAGTAATCATGAAAATTTTGGACCTTGCGATTTTTTAGAGATTTATTTGTTTTGAGGTCCCCTGAGTCCGAAAAAGTGGGTTTCGAAATGGTGTCTGTCTGTCAGTCTATCTGTGTCCTCTCTACAGCCCATATGGTCTAATCAATCGAACTGAAACTTCAGATTTAAGCTTTTTTGATAAATTGGGAGGTCCCAGTGAATTTTACTCCAAATCGGCTAACCGGAAGTGGCCACTCCCTTGGTCCAGAAAATTTGTTTTGCAAATATCTTAAAAAGAATATGGTTTACAAAAAACTACTTAATACAAAATGTTTCCAAAAATTAAAAACAAATAAAAATAAAAAATAAAAAATTAAAAAAAAAAATAAAATTTCTCAAAATTCTCTGTTCGTAAAAGAAAGTCGTGTGTTGGCCACATCTCAATTTTGTTGAATAGGGCCCCGATTGTTATTATTGAAAGCTGGATTACTTATTTTTGTATTCTTCTTTTCTCTACTTTTTGTTTTATGAAGTTAATCGATTTGACAATAGTGGCAACTTAATTCTTTGAAATTGTGTTAATAATTTAAAAAAAAAATTGAAACAGTGAAACGGGCCAGAACGATTCGATCCCCGAATTTTCTTGAAATTAGACAGCAATACATAATTACATAGCAAGGCAAATACCGACGGTGTCAGGTCGTGCTCGGAAATTCTTGTTGAAGTAAAGCAGGCCCTTGACCTGACAACAATCTTGACGGTAACCTTTAATTTAGCATAAACATATTTTCTAATAAAAATCAATTAATATATTTTAACATATCCAGTAGAAAATAAATAACGCCTTGTACGGCAGTTCAATTTCGGGCATTAATAATATTTAGACAGTTGTAAGACTTCTTCCACTACACGATTTACATTAAGAAACTGCTGTGTGAATGTTTCTCAAATAGCTATTTCATTTCCTAAACAACAACAACATCTCATTAAAAATTTAACAACAAATCTATTTTTGAAGTCAACTATGCAGCAAACTTCCAAATCACCATAAAGCATAATCGACGTTGTAATAACAAATTATTTAAATCAGCGAACCAATAGTGTTATTATTCTTAACAAAATTAAGTAATAGTTGGCTTGGCCGATAAATCAATTAAAGCAATCATCAATATAGTGAAAAATACCATAAGATCCCGTAAATCTATAAAGCGCCATAAAAATTGGCAATAAAATAAAAATTTTAATTAAAAATTCGTTTCGGCAGTGTGCGAACACATAAAAAAGTGTCAATTACATATTCGCGCATACATACATACATACATATATTCAATAAAAAAGGCGTTCGTTCGTCGGAATTTAATTAATTTAATTGAAATTACTTTTTATTTTCCAGTAAGTTGGCGGCGGCTTCTATGTGTGATCAAATTGCTAAAAAAAATACACAATAGACGTTGTGTGCGTGTGACGAATTCCACATGAATCACCGTAATGAGACGTTGTACCACACGTACAGAAAGACAAAATGAGATTAGACATAAGCCCATTAAGCTTTTTGTTTATATAAACATAGTTTGCACTTAGTGAACCAAAACGGTCATATCTACAGTGCGCGACTTGATTTGTAATTAATTGGCCACAACAGAAAAAAATTTCACTGATAAAAAAGGCGAAATGAAAATATCGCGGCGCCCTTGAACTAAAAATAATGAAAAAATAAAACTGAATGTACTCATACAGTTAATAGAAATGATTACAAAAATAAAAAAAAATAAAAAAATTATTCTCATTTCGAATGGTAGCCTAGCACACGGGGGTGGTAGAAGGAAGTTTGTTAAAACAGTTCGAAAATTAACATCCACAAAGGAAATGACAAAAAACAATATCATAATTTATTATGCTGGACAATCGAAAACTATAAACTCGCGATTTTTTTTTTTTTACTTAATGTTTTCGATTTTCATTTGTTTTTAGTTTCAATTTGCTGTTTTTAGGTTAAAATTTAACCAACCGTATCGCCATATTACTGCACAATCCACTAAACATCATTGACATTAAAAGTTTACATAATCATAAATAAATTCTAAGAAATAGTTTTTTCCCTGCAACGGTGTACAACATATAGTTATAGTTTTAATGGATTTGCCATTCGTTTTAGGCTGATGAACAATTTTATGTACAAGCATCATATCAGGAAGTAAATGTTTATTTTTAGGAATGATGGGTACTGAACGGTGACGAATAGTGAAATAATGGATTACTGCTTATGTACATAAGATTTCACCAATCAATTAATTAAGTACACTTTTGTAAAAGAAGCGGGAAAATGTGAAATTATTAAGAACTTTTGGAGTTTGTCTTCTGGAGATCTTAGGCCTCGGTTGTAGGCCTCTCTAGCCAGAAGAAAAGGTTCTGTTTTGTATTTATTTACTCTTAAACTCATTTGACATTTTCTAAAATTCTAAATTATTTAAATACGATTAACATAAATTTTACTCCAAATATCGATTAAAACCTTTAAAGTTCAATAACCGCCACAATCGTCGTCTATAAACATAAAAAAAAGCCTTGTTTACATTTCTCATGTACTTATTTTATACCAGAAGTTTTAATTACAGGAAAAACTTTAAATGTTAAAAGCTAATAAATTTTCATTTTCTAATATTAAGTAAGTCTAGAATTTCATTACATTTATATTTTAATATTCTAAGAAAATATATTTCACGATCATTTTTTATGTTTTCTTCCTACCTATTAAATATAAGAAATAATGTGCCTACCTACCTTCCCATCTATCATTAATTCCCATGTGCATATAAAAAACACAAACCATAAAGAAAAAAAATTAAAAAAAATTAGAAAGACATTAAAAGACAACTGTAATAAATTTAACACCTTGCAATTGAAAATTCATTGTTTTGTTTTTTTTTTTGTTTGTCTTATATGGAATATTAGTTTTGCTATATATTGTTTTCCACAAAGTACATACATATCTCATAAGCAAATTGGGTGGCAAGTCTATACAAAAACGTTTCCGCTGAAATGTAATTGTCAATTAATTAATGATAAATCAGCTCATTACTATCTATTGTGCCGTAGTCGTCGTTCTAAACATTACTAAACACAAAAAAGGCAAAAATTGAATGAAATTTATATGGTGGATAAGAATGAATGAATGCTTTTGTGTCGTCTGGAACTACATAATACATTATGTTTACGTATGTATGTATGAAAACATTGATGATGATATCGAATGTAACACAATATAAGATACGATAGCTTATCATCACCACAAAATTGTAAAATTGTGCTTAAGAATCTCTTACAAATATTTTTTTTTTTTTTTAGATGATAACATAGATGCTGATTGTATTTTTGTGGGAGAAATTATATATGTATGTGTGTTTTTATTTGCATTTCTTGTTTGCGTTATGCAAACGATAAATGAAAACATAATTTTATGGTAATCAAGATCACTTTAAGTAGAAAGCATGTTCTTTGATGTTGTTATGATTCGGATTAAATTTCACTGTTGTATTTTAATTTGAAAATAGGGTTGTTATCTCGCTTATGTCTACATAGTTTAAGTTGTGTATAAGATTGCTTAAATGAATTTTAATTAAATGTTTATGTTTTGTTTGTGTACCTTTATGTTTCTTCGTTACATTTGAAATTGAGACATCCGATACCTTACGGGTAGGAATTGGTCTATTATGGAAGATAATATTGTAGACTTGTGGAAGTTGGCATCAAACAAAATACTAATTTTGGACATTTTAAACTTTAAAACGACCCATACCCGATATGATTGATCGTAATACTAGTTATACAACAAGTTATTCAGGTAACACTAGTTTACAGGGTTTTTGTCCTTGAAATGAAAAGTGTTTCTTCTTAACGATTGAGGTGCTATGAGTTTTAAAAAAATTATGAAAAAATTCAACACGTCACAAGACATAATGATTGATTGATTGATTGATTGATTGATTGATTGTGAGTGTACGGCCAAGCATTATAGCAAGTCTCCCAGACTCCCGGGCACACACCGTACACCCGTTTACACACAACAAAACCGAAGGATAGGATAGGATTATTAGTTGGGACAGACTCGACCCGGTTACAGACACCAATGCGATCGATAGTTAGTAAATTAACGGCACAAAAGACAACACAATCTAACTACATTTTTAGATGATCATCTCTCTGGAATCCAGGGCCGGATACTCAGGACTCCGTAAACCTAAATTAAAAATTATTAATGTTGTAAGATCCCCCTGTTCGCCTTTCATTAATTTACCTGATAAAATATTTAAGAAAATCTAAAATTACTAAGCTAAAATTATAATTATAATTACAGTAGAATTCGCTTATAGCGAACACTCAAGGGACATAATTTTGTTCACTATAGCCGGCTGTTCATTTTAATCAGATATTCGTTTACGTTTATAAACGTAGTTCTTTGTTTGTAGTGTATATGAAAAAATTAGTGTTCGTGCAAATTGAAGGCACACAACTATATGACAAAACCATATGATCATTATAAGCTTTTGTTCGTTATATACATGGTTTAGTATAACCGGATTCTACTGTATTATAAAAAACATCATTATAACAAAATAAAGATAAAATTAAATTAAATAAAGTTAAAATTAAACTTTTATGATTGATTATGAGTGTACGACCAAGCATAATAGCGGGATCTCCCGGACTCCCGGGCCCATGCCGTACATCCGTTCACATATAACAAAACCGAAGGGTTGGATAGGATTATTAGTTGGGACAGACTCGGCCCGGTTACAGACACCAATGCGATTGATAGTTAGTAAATTATTAGTACAATATATAGTACATAGGTTAGCATAAGGCAGCACAATCTAACTACATTATTAGATGATCATTTCCCTGGAATCCAGGGCCGGATACTCAGGACTCCCTAAATCCTAAATCTAAAACAGGGCTTAAAAAAATTATTAATGTTGTAATTTCACCATTGTCCGTCTTTTATTAATTTACCTGATAAAATAATTAATAAAAATTTAAAATAACAGCCTTATTAATAGTCCTTTTATATCCAATTAAAAATTATTACTTACTGCAGCAAGAATTAACATAAACCTTAAACCGTTTAAAACTAAAATTTTACTTAAAACTAATCATCAATTTCCTACCGATCCAGAAAAGAAAATATATAATTATGAATTCAATTATTTTATTAAATTTATATAAATTGATTTATATTACAGCACCACTATACCTAGATTTATTAATAATTCAATAATTCAATTAGGTAATATTAAGAAACAACAAATAAAATTAACATACAAATTCCCAGACAACTCTTAAAACTAAATTTAATTAATAAACATCATAATAACAAATTTTATCCACTTTTGATAAATAATAGCCCGATAACTATGCTGATTTCAAATAAAGAAAATGTAAAATAACCCATTGTTATTGTATAACCCACGCTGCTAGGGGCAACGTGAGTTATATTTGGTATAACAAAATGTTGAGTAGTCATTGAAAAATTATTTGCAGTCAAATTGAATGAAAAACTATATTCCAAAAATTAGTTAAATTAAAGTACACCATGACAATTTAAAGAACCGTCACTATGATAAAATGTATTTCAAAATTCAATGCTCCACTGTGAAAACACAAAATGGAACTATTTCTTATTAATTTACGAAATTAATTTCAACAAAAGTGGATAAAACGTTGTATGCCATTCGTGAGCAAAGAGATATTATCCACTCGGGATAATGTCCCACTCGGCTATCGCCTCGTGGGGCAAACTTATCCCTCATGGATAATATCTCGTTTTGCTCGCTAGTACCATAAATAACTATTATTACTTAAATGAATAATTATTATAACCGAATCTTCAGTATTCCCGAGCACACATCGTACACCCATTTATCCATCCCAAGCCGAAAGATAAGAGTAAATTGTTAGTAATTATATAGTAAAAATAGTTAGCATAGGACAACACAATTTCTAGACTACAGCTTATTCACTACTTTTTAATCCTGGAGGGTTGATTCAAACTAAAATTTAAATTTGAAATTCGGGATTAATTTTAATCCCTATAATAATGATTAATTCTAGAACTATGTTTATTCTGAAAATTGAATTATTTATTAGTAAATTAGAAAAAATATCCCTTTAAGTATTTTAAAACTAAATTAATTAAAATATATTAATGGACAAAACAGAATATATTACACATTACAAAAATTAACATTTTATTGATTAATTGATTGAGAGTGTACGGCCAAGCATTATAGCAGGATCTCCCGGACTCCCGGGCACACACAGTACACCCGCACATATATAACAAAACCGAAGGATAGGATAGGATTATTAGTTGGGCCAGACTCGACCCGGTTACAGACACCAATGTGATCGATAGTTAGTAAATTATTAGTACAATATATAATAAATAGGTTAGGTACTTACTATAAGTATATCAAGAATCAACAAATAAAATCAATATATAATTTCCCAGGCAACTCTGAAAACTAATTTTAATTAATAAATCACCATAATATCAAAGTAAAATCTAATTCTGAAATTCAGGATTAATTTATGTAATCCCCATATTAAAGATTGATTCTGAAACTATGTTATACTATATTCTGAAAATCGAATTATTTATTAGCAAATTAAGGAAGAGAAACCTTTAGATACTTTTAAACTAAATTAATTAATATATATTAATGAGCAAAACAATATATTACATACAAGTATGACAAAAATTAACATTTTATGAAATTGCCTATGTAAACTCTCCCACTTCTAAGCTAAAATTCTAAAAGAATGTTTAAAAAATTTAATTTGTTAAGTTATAATTTAAATTCACAGCACTTGCTCCATTAGTTACCATTCTCCTGTAAATAATTAATTAATTGTTTACCTACTGTAACTTGATATAAAATTTAAAAAATTGAAAATATATATTTAACCATACTATTAAATTTAAACTGATCGGCAATTTCCTGCAGATTTAGAAAAAAGGAAATTAATAATGTTAAAATTAATTATTTATTTATAAAAGTGTATATAATATAATTTAAAAGCCAGAACTCAGGATTTTATAAATCTAAATTAGGACATCAAAAATTATTATTGTTATTGATGTTTTAATTTACTAATCTAGTTGACATAATTAAAATAAAACAAAAAATCAAAAACTACGAAATTTATTATTTGTATAAGAATTAGATTTTTTTTATTTTTATCTATAAAATAAATATGAATATATCTATAAAACTTTTACTCCGTTTATGGACATATTACCCTGCAAAATAAAGCCTGCAAAGTAAGTAAAATAATAAATCCATGAAATCAAATTGAAACATTATTCTTCTACAAAACTAATCGGTGTACTATATAAGCAAAATTGACGTTTACGTGTGAAAAACTGCAACCTAAAACTTCAATCATATTCTCTTAAGTTAATAATTAAGTTCAATACATTTAGCCTTTCGAAAATGTTTTCACATAATTCCACCTCGTTCACCATCTTTTAATCGAAATTTGGCATGCATAAATGAATACGTCATTATGTGATGCAAACCAAAATCACAACTCAACTCAAATCAACACTTCCAAGTTAGCATTTTATTTATATGGTTTAGTTAATTTATAGCCTTTTCACATTAATTAAATAAATTTAATAATTTAATGCATTTTATAATACCCTGTAAAAAAAATAAAATAATTCATATCTAAAATAAATCCATCCTATATGAATTATATAAAGCGGATTCCAATTCGACTCAAAACTTATTTGATTATACAAAAATATAAAAAACCTATTTGAGTCGAATACCAAAACCAACAAAAATGTTTATACAAGCCGTCTCGTTCCCTCCTTACACAGATACTATCAAAAAAATGTACACTATATTTATTATGAATATATCACCTATCTTATCTGTTTTGTGTATATATACTTTCTGATTTATTTGTATGCATCACTAATACTACGCCTTAATGTACTTTTTATACCTTAAGTGTTTGTACTGTTTGGCTTGTATAAACATTTTTGTTGGTTTTGCGAATACCCTAAAATTTCGTTGTGTTTGTACATTTCATGTTTTATTAGGAACATTATAGTTGTAACATGAATACAAAAACAAAAAGAGGGGAAATAACAAAATATAATAAAAACAACAGATTCTTATATACTAAACCACCAACACACATTAAAAGCAAATATCTATACAATCTTCCTTGTGCGTAGCAGAAGACTTATCATGTTTTCATTATTTTATATACAGCTAATACCATTACAGCGCACATACAAAATAATCCTGATCTATATATCAAGATATAGAAAAATATTGGGAAAAACTATACTAACACCCCTGTTTTTGTTGTTGTTTCTTAACGATTACATAACAAAAACCAACAATAAATAGTACATTTCCCTAATAGGATCCGCGTAAAGAGCGAACGAGGCGGCTCGTACAAACATTTCGTTGGCTTTGTCATGTATCAATTTTCAAGAATGTATTTCTGTCTATAATACTTTATATACATAACATAAAAACCAAGAACCGAAACCCACAAAAATGTTTATACGTATGTATGTATAAACACCTTTGTTTGGCTTGCAAGAACGCATTCAATTATGCGTAAATATAAAATCGAATATGAAATTAACTATACGACGTATGTTAATTTACGTTAAAAACTATTTTGATACGATCCAATTATTAGGTTATAGTAATAAAATCACTGAACAATCACACACACGTTAAAAACATGCACCCAATAGAAATCAATAATTTTAATTTCTTTATCTATAAATATAAAACATTGCCTGATAAATGCATCCCGGTGGATTGCATTTTCCAAAATTACACTTTAAATTATTTTACTTCCACTTTAATTATTATTTCACTAAAAACTGAATTAAATAGAATTAAAATTATAATTATAATTCAACTTTATATACTATATGTATATAGAGTATATACATAACACTACATAAATAAAACAAAATGAAAATTAAATTAAATAAAATTTTTGAAGAGGATAGAAAAACACGTCTATCCTCTTTGACGAACATTCGCTCACCTTAACACGTCACAAGACATAATGGTACAAAAATATTAAAAAAATTAAAAATAAACTACCTTAACTTTTTTCTTTTTATGTATCTGTCTCTCTTACAATAGACCAGCATCCCTGCCATAGTCCCAGTATCCCTGATAATTTTGCTCAAAAATTTTCAAGCTCTAGTGAAAACTCGCCGTGCTCGTCGCTGATGTTTCCGAGGTTTTCAGGAAAGAAGTCGAGGTGTGAGTGCAAGAAATGAATTTTCAGGACATGTTGACACCTATTATTTGAAAGTTTTTTAATAAATCAGCAACTAATTGTCGGTTTTCATTTTTTTTTTGTTGCCTAGGAACTCTTGGATAACAAGTCGTAATGAATTCCAAGCAATTTTTTCAGTATTCGAAAGACAGTTTTCAAATACCTCATCACTAAACATTTTTTTGATTTGCGGTCTGATGAAAACACTTTCCATAAGTTTCGCCTCAGATAGACCGGGAAAAGTAGAGCATAAATGTTTAAAGGCTACACTAGTCTTGTTTAAAGGCTTGACGATAAAGTTTTTCACCAAACATAATTTAATGTGAAGCGGCGGTAAAATAATATTTTGTGCGGAGATATCAGACACTTATGCTTTATATTCTTTTTACCAGGAACATATTTGTCTCTAACTGGCCAGTCTTTCCTTTTATAATGATTGTTAACCACCAGATGAAAAAATTCGTTGTAGAAAGTCGTGTCTGACTGAGGGTTGGGCAACTGTATTTTTATTTTTATGTATTTTATGTACTAGTGCATATTACCGATGCACAATTGTACTTGTTGTTTTTGTATGGTACAAATATGTGAGAATGGTATTTATTTTTTTTTTGGAAAAAAATCAGTCGGTTTTCTGGTCTTGATCGAGCGTGACAAAAATAAAACAACAAAAATTCTGTTGCAAATAAAATTTGTAAAGTTTAAGATCAAAAAAAAGAAACTAATAAGATATAAAAGTTTTGTTTGAGTTTTATTCAACGGGAGAGGAAAAGGCTCCAATCCCGTTAACATTGGTGTCAGAAGTGGGATACGTAGCACAATGACGGCGATTTGCTGCGTATCTTCAATTTAAATCTACAATCATCTTCATGTATAATCATCTTCATGCATAATTATCGTCATTATCGATTTACTGCTGCATAATTACATTGCGGTGCTTCTACAGCAACAATCTTCAAGGTAATTACGGTACATCAACTCACACGTGCATCTCGTGGCACATGTGGCATTATTCATCGTGGTAGAAAGAACAATTGAATGCAATTTTATCCGCATGTCAACAAAACAATCATAAACCTGCGTTACTATTAAACCGGCTCTTTGCACAGTCACCAAAGTTATTGTGCAAGAATTTCCATCAAGAACGTGTATCTCGAATAACGGAACCACCGGTTAAGCTAATTTGGCATTGGATTGCAGATTCGCTCCGTTTATATTTATGTTAATAGGGGATTTTTAACATCTAACGTAAGTGTATTCACAATTTATATACTATAGTATATTAATTACTATATGTGTATTTTCAAAAGCAATAATTACTGCTGTGATAAAGTGAAACGTGTAATTTGATCGTAAATATTGGTGAGCCAATCAAATTAAATAATCGTGAAAGTTTCAGTTGTAAAATTTTACTATTCCAAATTTCATTATGTCCAGAGACAAAGAGACACAAATAAAGCGGTTAAACCAGTCAAATAAGATATTTCTCGAATCACTAACTGACTTGACTGAATTTGTGCAAAACAAACTATCTTCATCCTCCATTTCTCAAATTAAATTGCGTTTGTCTTCATTCCAGGATTATCAGTTAGACTTAGAAACATTGGATGAAACACAAGTAGATTCAGACATTCGTTCAACGGTCAGTCGATACTATTACGAATTGCGGCCTGGATTAGAAGAAAGGCTTGATGAGCTTAAAATCAAAAAAGGAATGTCTCCATCTATGCAGCCTGACACGCTGTTCTTTATTCCAAAGCTTCCTGAGATTATGCTTGATACTTTCTATGGTGAAATAACCAAATGGAAAGGCTTCATTGAGTCATTTGACAATCACGTCCATAATAACTCAAAACTGAATGATTTAACGAAATTATAATATGTAAAGCACTTAGTAAAGGGTATTGCGTCAAAGGCTTTTGAAAATTTAGATTTTGTATCAGCCAATTATGAAGAAGCTCGACGTTTACTTTTCGAACGGTTTGATAAACCCATTCAAATCACAGAAGAGCATATCAAATCATTATTTTCGATTAAACCTCTGGATAAAGCAACATCAGTTAACCTATTAAACTTAGTAGATGAATTTAACTCACACATAAAGTTCTTGAATACATTGAAGCGACCAGTTCAATATTGGGATGATCTACTCGTGCATTTAATGTACACCAAGCTGGATCCAGACACGAAAGTGAGATGGAGAGACGAAGCACCTCGCAATGCGATCCCCACCTTCAAGGACATTTGCTCATTCATACAAATTCGTAGCAACAAAATTGAGGTGTGTAAAGCCAACTTCGGCTCGTCACCAGCAACCTCAACGAAATTACAAAAGCAACATAAGCCAACTAAACCAAGTCCAACGAACTGCTACAGTCTTTACAACCACCAAAAAACTATCATTGTAAGTTGTGAAAGAAAGCTGGTCATTCGATTCTGAGGTGTTATCAGTTTTTAGCAATGTCAGCTGACGAACGTAATCAGATCATCACACAACCTAACTCAATGCAGCAGTCAAGAGAACTGCCGGGTATCTAAATCAAGGCATCACACCCTTCTTCACGTAAACTCGAAGACATTAAACAATTCAAATCAGCCTCCACCGTTAAATAGTTCTTCTTCACAAACTATCATGGCGTGTTCATCATCTGATGTTCCGCTAGAACAGATCTCTCGACACATTACGCCTACCAGCAAACCTAAATTTGTATTTTTAGCCACTGCGTTGGTCGATATTATAGACAGTCAAGGGCTAAAAATCACGGCTCTCAATTGAATTTTTGAACGAAGGCATTCTCCAAACTTATAGGTATTGAATTGGTTACGTCATATGTCAATATAAGTGGTATCGGAGGCACTCCAGCCAAATCTACTCAATATACAAGTTTGGATGTTCGATCTCGCATAAACGAATTTTCATGCCAAATTCAAGCGCATATTATGCGCAAAATCTCCGAGTATCAACCTTCAATTAAATGTGATATTTCCAGTTGGCCAGTCCCAGCCAACAGTAACTCGCAGATCCACAGTTCTTCAAGTCACGAACCATTGATCTTCTTTTGGGAGCAGAAGTGTATGGTCAACTACAATCGGTAGGAAAGACTACACTAGGAAACGAACTGCCTATCTTACAAAACACAGTATTAGGCTGATTAGTGATTGGTGGTACCACAGCTTCATCATTTTCTAGATGCAGTAATGTGGTGTCTACGTCTACTGAGTCTGATTCTCAACGTCTTGATGATTTATTGGAAAAACTTTAATATGTGTAATCGCCACTTCGTTGAAACATTTTCAAGAGACGATTCGGGAAGGTTTGTGGTTAGGCTACCATTTTCTAATTCTCCTTCCGTGTTAGGAGGCTCTGCAGCACGAGCAAAAAAACGATTTCTAAACTTAGAGAGCAAACTGGAGCGAGACGCAGATCTTCGTTCCGCCTACAATCAATTTATGGCAGAGTATCAACAGTTGGGTCACATGGAATTGGTAGACCAAGTGAAAGAACCAAACTTCTATTTGCCCCATCACTGTGTAGTGAAGGCTGAGTCATCTTCTACCAAATTAAGAGTAGTGTTCGATGGCTCAGCAAAATCGTCAACAGGCTACTCATTAAATGATATTTTAATGACTGGACCTTTGGTGCAAAACGAACTGTTTTCTATATTAATTCGGTTTAGATCACATCGTTATGCATTCAGTGCGGACATTTGCAAAATGTACCGACAAATACTTCTTCACCCGAGCGACCAGCAATACCAGTATATTTTTTGGCGGTACAATGTGGACGAAGAATTGCGCACTTACAAATTAAATACTGTTACGTACGTGCGTAGTGAATCAATTATATAAACAATTTTGGGCGAAATGGTCGAAAGAATACCTGCAGCAATTGCAACATCGTTTTCGGTGGCAGAAGCCAACTATTAATATTCCAGAAGGCACAGTAGTCATTATAAAGGACGACAACCTTCCACCATTAAAATGGAAGTTCGGCAGAATCATTTCTCAACATCCTGGAGCTGACGGTTTAATCCGAGTTGTGTCAGTTAAAACCGCCTCAGGAATTCTACGCCTCAGGCGGTTTTAGCCTCAGGAATTCTGAAGCGGGCAATTACCAGCCTTTGTCCACTTCCAGTCAAGCCACAACCCCCTTTGTAAAGCCGCCCTGCAAGCCCAAGAGTAAGCCAATTACTTTTAAATCAGCACAGACAATCCAATTGTGATCTTTGTATTTAATGAGTTCAGTCAGTGTTGACATTGTTTCATACGTTTCTTTGGCCTTTACTGCGTGTCCTATTGGAATAGAAGGCTTTTCGTTACAATTATATAGAGGGACTGCTTTTAAACTAATCTTCCATGAATCTCAACGAATAAACGCTATTCTTCCAAAGGAACAACCAGGAGGTTTTGGAACTTGCCGCTTGTCTGAACGGTAGATCGGTTTGGTAATCGATGGAACATCTGCTTATATAATTTTATCCTGGTTCTTAGAATTAAAGCCAAATGTCTTAGTGAGACAGAAGTAACAATCAGTTTCATGGTTGGATGGTTCCCTCTATATAATTGGTATGTCAAAATTCAAAGATATATTTTCACCTGTAGCTCAGGAGCTTAGCGTTCTTCTACATTTTTCACAAAACACGTGAGAAGCCCACTTTTTATCCTGGTAAGAGACCGAAATTTTGAAATAACAAAAATAGGCTTCTTTGAGTGATTCCGTTACAGATATCCTTTCTTCAATATAATTTCACCACAAACGTAACAAAAACGGTCAGGACGCACTTTACACAATCTTTTTGACATTTTGAAAACAACTATTTATTTAATTGAACACTTTACTGCATCGAAATTTAAGAATGAATTCAAAACAAACTTGTGCTTAGTCGAAAATAAAATGTGTTGATAATTTTAATTTGTGACGTAATACATAAATAAAAAAGTTGATTTTTCGGCATTATTTATAGATCAAATATAGGAACCCATGGTTTTTTTTATATTTGATGTAGTGAGTAATAATTCGCTATGTCAGTACGTTCTGGCCAGATACTTAATGTATGTGGCTAGAGTGGAATTTTTTGTAGTTTGGTCGAACCCACCTGATGAGTAGACCATACTTTTCAGTACGAAACCAAACTACCAATAGAAAGAACTCATGGAGGGTTCTCATTTTTGCAGAGTGGTACATTGGTATAACTCTTTGGGCCTTCAGCCAAAATTACGGGGAGGGGGGAAGATATTTCTACTTTTTTTCAGTAGATATATTATGAGCGATTGGCCTCTGTATTTTTCTGATTTACCAAATCGAAAATATTGGGATTGCCATGAACAATTAATATATTTGTCTATAAAAAATACCGAAAAATCAACTGATTACAGACAGACAAATTAAATTCTTAATAAATAAAAAAATATAAAATTCACTGAAAGGACATAATTTTTTTTTTTTTTTGTAAACTTTGTAAATTAGGCTTGTAAATCGTAGGCAGTTTTACTCAAGGCGGATATGACTTGTCTGTCCAATTATCTCTACGATTTGATTTTACAACTCAAAATATGTGTGATTTTAATAAAAGAGCGTACTTGACAAAACGTATCGACCAGTTAATGAATAATCAAAATCCATCAAAGTTGTCGGATGTTTGGCAAGTTGTAGCACAGATTTTTAGTATGACATATACACATACAGATTGAACTATAGCCATACACACGATACAACTTTCATTCAATCGATCGAATCAACTGGAGATACATATACGACTTTTTGTACGATCAATCGTATCGATGGGCCGTTCGAAATGCACCAAAGTTATAGAGTTGGACTTTAAGAAATTCAAACAATTTTAGCAAGTTGAAATGAGTCTGCCAACAAACTGCTGATTATTTATTCTATATCCCATTACAATGAAATATTGGCTCTTATGCGATTTGCAGATTATTATTGTGGCGGCGAGTATAAAAATCGAAAACTTTTGAAAATAAGGCCCAGTTTCCCATTTTAAAATATGTTGTCAATTGGATTTTGCATACGAAAGAATTCAACAGGTTAACAGGTTTCTTTGGTTAACAAATTTATAACTTCCCCCTTTTGTAAAAAGTGCAATTTTTAAATAGCAACTAATTTTTAATATAATCATGAATAATCAATTAGATTTGACTAATCAGTTTGAAAAAGTTTATTGGTTGGTATAATGGTTTGTTGCCTGTGTTGCTCTTATAATACGGGCATACCTATTATTCAAAACTTTTATTATGTCATTGAAGTTAAAACTTGGCTCATTACTTGTTGGCTGAACATATGTATGAAGGGATATTTTTTTGAATTTATTGTCTTTACTTAATGTTGTGGAAAGCAAAAATGCAATTCTTTATCATTGAATCGCATAAATTCAAATTCAAAATACCTATTTTACATTTCTGAAGTAGCAGGCACTTTTGTGCTTGATCTACTCGACCCGAAACTATGCACCAGTGACGTGCTTGATGAAAAAGGTAATTGTGTGGACACTTTTAAAGCAAGTTATAGAGTACATTAAGGCACCCCTATGTAAGTATATTTTAGGCTTGGCTTGTGAAGAATCAATTTTTTTTTTCAAAATGGCCACCGAGTATACACATGGGGGCTATGACAACAGATTTATTTCACTTGTTACACGATTTAAAGTAAACCAATAACTGTTCCCTGCTTGCCGTCGGTTGTGTTTTACCAGTTTGGTGCTGCTCTCGAAATTTCCTTTTTTGTGTGTCATAAATCATCTTCATTCATGTGTATTCCGTTTATGACCCATAATCACATGTGGTAATATCGTTTGTGGCTGGTCATAATCATCATCATTCAATATTGTCGACGGGTATGTATTTGTGTTGTTGTTCATTTTATTCATCAATCACTAAACCACGCCTCCTTTTGTACGCTATATCTCGGACGTTCTTGGTTTTACCTAGATCATTATGCATTTGTGCGTTGGTGTACAAATATGTTTCGATGTCCACAATAAATAATTGTAATAAAAACATGGGCTACGACGAGCATCGAACCATCGACCTTTATGTTCGTACTACGCGCCAACCGTCTGAACTATTGCTGTTTATAATGTGAACTTGTTGTATGATGGCCATAGTCGTCACACTATCCTCTCCTTAATTTTGTTCGTTCAGAAACAGAAACATTATTTGGGTTTCCTTGGTGTCGTGCCAGTCTATTGACGTGTACTACTCACTGGTTCTGCTGCATCCTGTACCCCGACGTCGTTTTTTTTTACTGTTCGGTGCTCTCTGGCAAAGTGTTCTCGTTTATTGTATCTGCTGTATCTGTAGCACCTTGGTCCCGATACTGCTGCTGTGGTCCTCGAATCTTCCTCCTTAAATCCTTTTAAGGACTCCTTGCATTTGTGTAGCATTTGTAAATATGTTGATACAATTCCCGCTGCAGGTGTTATGCTGTAAAAAAATAACAACTGGTACCATATTCCCTCGAGGTTTCAACCTCTACAATTAGAAGAGCTAGAGGCCAGAGAAACGCTCATCAGGACGAAAATATGCGCTCTCTAGTTCGTTGAAACGGAAAATAGTGAGGCAAATCAACGCCTTCGCGTATGCAATGCAGTGGAAAGTAATAAACTACTTAGAGCAATTGACAATGCCAATTTTTTTGATGAAATTAAACGGAATGTACTCCGAGAAAATGGTGTAAGAAGTCGCTCCGAAGCTAAGAAGCCTCTTTTGGCAAAGCGTCATAGAAACTGAGGATGAAATTCGCAAAGGTACAAAAAAAATATAAAATTGAGGATTGGAAGAAGCTGTCATGCCTGCGAGACCAAAATAAATAGATTTGGTTCAGATGATCGACAGTGGTTTGGTGCAGAAGACGTGAGGCATTAACTGCCACACTGACAAAACGCTAAAATTCAAAGAATTGAATTACAAAGAATAGAATTACAGTTCTTTTAGCTTACCAATAAGGAAGGAAGTGATAAAAGAAAACTTTTTGCTTGCGAATACTAAAGCTTAGATGACATCGGATATTTTCCGAAAATAGCTTCTTCAATGGGATTCGGAGCTTCGACGATCGAAAAGACAAATTATCCTAGTTGTCGTCGATAAGTGCCCGCGGCATCCAAATGTACTAACTTCAAATTGGCTTTTCTACCACCCAACACAACTTCGATGATCCAACCAAGATATAATAAAATCCCTTAAATGTAATTACATGGTAGTTTGGAGGGAAGCATGGAGGGAAGTTAAAGCCAGCCTGAACAATATAAAACTACTTTAGTCTTGCAGGTTGATGTTT
Organism: Tipula vernalis; assembly: GCA_958295665.1. Lineage (NCBI taxonomy): Eukaryota > Metazoa > Arthropoda > Insecta > Diptera > Tipulidae > Tipula > Tipula vernalis. The sequence continues at coordinate 41,920,993 of OY282560.1, forward strand.
AAAGGAATCATAGCGCGAATTCCAATTTGCACATCCCGCTATATGAATGAGAAAGACCTGTTCCAAATGACACTATAGACGCACCTTGTGTCGATTTTATTCAATTTGACAAGGACGTTGTGACGGCTGGTGAATTTATCGATGAAGAAATAATCAATCGATTACGATGTCAGTCTGGTGTTTGCGATGTTTTAGATATCGAGCCTAATGAGTTGAATCAACCATATCAGTGACACTGGCTCTCAATCAAAGCTTTTCATGTTTATGCCGAGTGCACATTTACTCTTTTGATATTTCAATGTTAGAACTAGTTTAGAATAAAAACAACAAAAAATTATGTTTTACTTCCCCTCTCGCCCCCAAACGTCAAATATCTTTAACAAACGTCAGATATGTAATGGCTCTCGACTTGTTCCACTTTAGTAGTATAATTCATTTGAAATTTAATGTAGATTTGTTCAGCCATTAATTTACCAACTATAATTCTGGTTTCAATTTAATTAAAGCCGTATTTTATTTGACAATTAACAACAACAATTGCACTATTGAATTCCTTAGTAGGAATTCTTCGAATTCCTGCTAAATTAACGGAATTCAAAATCGAGTTCATCATTTAGTTTGCCTACTTTACGCTGGGTGCGCTAGACTACATTTTTTTTAGTTCTATTGACGATTGTAAAAGTAGGAAAAGCGCTTCTCGCGAGAAATGGGAAACATGTACCGCCTATGCACAAATTGCGTCGTAACCATTGTAAATGTGTTATTAGCGCTCCTGTGCAAAATAGAAAAAATGAGGTGGCTACACACAAATCGAAATTCTCCAATCGTCAATAGGTTGGCTTTGTGAAATTTATTATTATTTTGACTTTTTATTTGGCAATTAAAAGTATAAAAAATATTTGTTACATACGCTAAATGTAAACAAACCCACATTGTCATCATCACTTAAAAATGCGATGAGAAACAGGATAAGTTTATAAATATATGGTATGTACAGCACAGAGCGATTTTCTTTTATCAGTGATCTGGACGCTTAACGATGTCTCATCATCATCTAATCTTACGGAAATTGGAAGGAAATTCAGGAAGAAGATATTGTCATCTCTTTCATAGGTGGTGTCTTAATTCGTTCCTGACCATTAATTCTCTACAATGAAGTAAACCAGTTAGAACCGAATTTTAAAATAATTCCATAAAATTTTATTTTAGAATACATCCGGACTTTTAAGTCAGTTAAAATTCTCGGAATTTCTGAAATTGTATTAAAAATGGGGATACAAATTCTCCGTCAATGATTTTCAATGGGCTTACAATAAATTTGCATCTATTTCAGCTAAAAAGAAAATTACAATATTCATTAGTGAACTTTAATAATTTTCATTCTAAATTAAGGTTGCGAGATGAACAGGACGTGTTGAATTATGTAATAACTCTTACCGTGGAAAAAATAGATGTGCCCGAATTCCGGTTCGATGACAAATGATAATGAGAAATGACTTGATTTTTTATTTCAACTAGTCGGTTGCATTTTTATTTAGGGTAGGCGAAATAAAAAATAAAGTCATTTCTCATTATCATTTGTCATTGAACCAGAATTTGGGTGCTGGAGTCTTTAAAATAATTTTCGAGGTTTTGGGTGAATCACGGCAACCTTAGTGATAATTATTTTGGAAGGATAACTATTTATAGAAATATTTTGACAAAGCAAGTAAAAATGATTAGGTTAGATAAGGATGCTTTAATAAGCTGAGGGAACTAACTGAATGACTCAACCAAGCCACACCATTCCAAATAAGATCACAGCTTAACTAATTGCAAAAAAACAAGAGCGGTTTCGATTAACGCAGCGTTGTATGTTTCACTTCTTTCATTATTACGATCCAAAACAAAGTTAGAATTCTCTCGTCGACCTCTTCCAAATAATCCAAAGTCACGGTTCTGGGAAGTAAATGTCAAGTTTTTTCCTTTTAGTGAGCTTGATTATTATTCGTTCGATCAATAACAATTTTTAAATTAAAACATAATTCTATTAAATCACCAAGTTCATTAGCACTACATAATACACAAAAATTTTAAACCCCCCATCCACTTTAATTCTCATATAAATTACCGTGTATTTAAATTTATTTTATAACAAGTTTTCTGATGTAAGTTTATCGTTCAGACATACAGGAGACTGTAAATACAACAAAAAAAAAAAATACAAAACAATTTGTTTGATTTTTTGTTTTATACAACATGGAAATTATTTCCGGCGGATTTAAACGAGAAACAAACAAAAAATTATTCAAAATTACTTTAATATTGTGTATATGGCTATGGATGTATCATGATGTTTGTAGTATATGTACATGCTCTTAGCAACAATAACGTCACGAGTCTATAACGTCAGTAGCAATATGTGTGCAAAGAATAAAACAAATTTGCATTGCTGCTATTAATTCCGTGCGCGTACATACTACAACATAAATTGCCTAGCAATCCAAAAGTAATAAAAACATAATGACACTAAAATAAGTAAACACTAGTTATTCATAAATGGTATAAAGCGAGAACGGATTTTAGATAATAAACTATGATTTTATGAAGATTGCAACGATATTCTATGGCGATGGGATAGAATGTGGGAATTGAATTTTTTTTTTTTTACTGCGACGTACATAAATCTAATTATAACTATTAGCTGTACATGCGATAAGAATTACTAGCTCTCGTCACAATTTATTTCCGAATTAAAACAAACAACAAGATATGATAATCAATTTGAATTGTTTGATAACGAAGCAGTTCACGTGAATCTTGTAAGTCAATAAACGCGCATATTTATGTGTAATAAACAAAAATTACCAAAAATTTTTGTAGATGAAACATACAAAATTTTTGTATTTTAATTTAACGTGAAATCCAGCAACCATTCACGATAAATATATTTAAGTATATTTGGTAAAATGCACACAATACATTTTTTATCATTCGTTGGGGTATATGGGTGGTTGAATGCGATAAGAAATGCGAATTTTAATGGAATTGTGTTATATTTTAAAATTTCAACTTATCGTTGTTATTCGAGTTTTTAAATACATTTACGATTTTGTTTATCCATAATGTGCGAGTGTTGTTTGGTGAACCAACAAATAGGTAATGCGCTTAAAAATTAAGTAAAGATTTTGGGTTTGATAAGAAAATGAAGCCGTTGGACTGAAAATACATGCATAAACAATTTTGTCACACTGAATTTGTAAGGTTTTGAGCTTAATGAATAAGTACAGGCTCATTGTACGTTTATTTATTATTAGCTTAAAACAAATTAGAGTTGTGGTACAATTCCGCCGCCTAAAGAAATGTCTTGTAATGTACAACACGGTCAGTGAACCAGTCTATCCAAATACCTTGACCTTTTGAGCCCTTATTTAAGGGAGTGAAAATACATATTTCCGGGGTAGTCTTTACCCCTTATATTTGCGAGTTAGCATTAAAACAATACGTGAGTTATACTTTTTTTTGTTCTTTAACATTGCAAAACTTTAAAACAAACGATGACGTGTTTAAAACAATCGATATCTTTCTTGTAAGTAAAAACAATTAAACGATTACATATCTCACTCGGTTATTGTAGTCGTTATGTAGCTGCCAAAATAAAAATACCTATAAATGACTAGTGATTATAACAGCAATTTCCATAATTTGCACTGGATAATTTTAAAAGATCTCGGATCGTTAGGATATCCAACATTTTGGAGGAGATTTCTGGGCCGTAGGTCATAGTATTTAAAACGATACTTAATGTTGTTTTTAAGGCTTCTTCAGGAGTTGTTTCTCCACCGGATCCACATTAATAATCATGGTGTTTTGGCGTGATTCAAATTTGCCTACACATTTTCCCGGTTTCAGAGACAGTTCAGCTTTGACTTCATGTTTTGCTTTTAATAATTCACACACTAGTCTTCACTTCTATGCTTCGACAAATCCTTTCAAGGGGGTTATCATTCGTAGCATTAGATCATTGCTGTACAATTTGTGAATAACTTTTTCGCTCTGTACCAATACCTGGTAGTTTTGGCTCCGCTTGGGTTTTAGTTGGTTTCTCTTCTCTGGTAACCCTAGGGTTTTGAGGAAACTGATGCGTTTTGTTTCTTAGTCTTTGAAGTTCTTTGGCTACTTCACAGCCTCTATAATTTGCAGGATGATGCCCTTTACAGTTTATACATTTTGCAGGGGTGTTTCTACTTTCTGTACACTCTTTCGCGTTGTGTTTTCCAGCACATTTTACGCATCTTGGCTCCCGTCTGCAATATTTTTGCGTGTGATTGAAACCTTGGCATTTTTTGCATTGAGGTATTAGCCTCGTGTTTTTTTTAAGCGGTTCTATTTTAACCCTCATATTGAGAATTGCTTTGATGTTGAAGATGTTTTCAACTTTCTCCTTTTTGTTAAACGTAAGCATGAAGAGTGGAAGCCCCCTTTTTTGAGTTGATTGTTCTCACTTCTCTCTCGTTTTAGGATGTTTACTGCATCTTCTATTTGCAGATCTCTTGCCTTTAGGTCCTCAATTATGTCCTCCTTCGTACACGTTGGATGAAGGCCTCTGGCCATAACCTTAATTGCGCGTTCGTTTTTATCTTCGTATGTGAACCATTCTTTACCTTCCGCATTGAGCTTTGTTGCTAGAGCTCTATATGTATCGGAATCCGGAGTATTGATTTTCCACACGTTATTGCTTAGTGACACTACTCTATATTCCTTAGCTGTCACTGATTTCATTAAAGATTGTATGCTAGCAAATTCTGTTATGCCGATTACATTGATTGGCGGAGGCGCCTTTTCTTTCGGTACAACCTTTTGTTGCCGATTTTGTTGCTGTTGCTGGTGAGCTCGTTTGGTATTAGTATCACCAGTTACTAATACATTAGCTTGCGAATGATCTCCAACTTCAGGCGAGAATTCTGCTTTTCGTTTTTTGGTAGGTCTTTTCTTCCTTTTCAGTACCCAATCTGTTTCTCTCATGAGATCCTCTTCATCAGTATGGAACTCATTGTTATAGCTGGTGTGAGTACTTGTTTCATTATAACAAGTTAGCGGGTTTTCAGAAATCTCCATTGGTTTGGGCTTCTTTAATTCTTCATTTTCTTTTTTTAGTTTTTCAATTTCGCTTCTTAGTTGGGTTAAAAGTACATCTACTTCACTGAGTTTTCGACAGAGTTCAGCGTTTTCGTCTTTCTGCTGATTTGCAGAGTTAGTATGATGGTTTGGTGATCTTAACAACATTGAACTTCTTTCGAATGGGTTTAGCAATGATTGGCTCACCCCAGAATCCATTGAGCCAGCCTCGTAAGAGGGTGGATTAGCCAACTGGGTAGTTGGTTTACCACCTGGGGTATTGTTTCCTTTTTGCGTTGTATTCATTGCTTTAAAACTGGTTATGTATCAACTACCAACCTAACCGGTACAAGTTGGTAGTGGGTCATTGAAGAGAACATCATTTGCTATGTTCTCGGTAGTCGGTTATTCCGCCGTATCTCGGTCGCCAGAGCCTCGTTAGTTAATTAGCAGGAAGTACCACGTGCAGGTGAGGTTGGCATTTGGGCTAGTACAATAAGACCATCTAAACCGGCGCCAACCGGCAAATATAAGGCTAGCAAAGCAAGAACGTGGTCTAGAAGCTTTATATAAGCGTCTAGATATGCATCAAACCTTGAACGAGGCAACAGCCCTCATATACTAAAATGAGCAGATCATTAAGAATTGTCACCTGGAACGCGAACGGACTAGCGCAACATGTTCCAGAGCTAGAAATTTTTCTAAATTTAGAAAAAATAGATATCTGCCTTATATCGGAGAGCCATTTGACAAAAACATCATTTATTAAAATACGTGATTATGAATGTTACCATGCTGTTCACCCAGGAGGAAAACCCAGAGGAGGATCAACAGTAATAGTGAAAAAGAATCTCAAACACTATGAATAACCTAGTATAGAAGAAGAAAGTATGCAAGTTAAAACCATAAAAGTTGAAACTAACAATAATAATGAATACAGTATTTCCTCTATCTACTGCCCTCCACGCTATAATCTAAACAAAGAAGATTATAATAGACTCTTTAGATCACTAGGATCCAATTTTATTATTGGTGGTAACTTTAATGCAAAAAACACCTATTGGGGATCAAGACTTACAACCCATAAAGGAAAAGAGCTATTCGAAGCCGGACGAATAAATAACTGCGAGTTCCACTCTGGAGGTAAACCAACATACTGGCCTGCTGATATAAATAAAATACCAGATCTCATTGACTTTTATGTAACGAAAGGGATCTTCGAGGATTACATGTACATCGAAAACAGCGAAGGGATATATTCCGATCATACACCTGTTATCATGACACTCAGCACAATGATAATTAATAAGGATAACCTGCCTAAATTAACAAATAATAGAACTAACTGGGACCTATTCCAAGAACTAATTGAAATGCAAACAAATCTACGAGTGCCGATTAAAACACCGGTACAGTTGGAAGACGAACTAGAGGTATTTAACAGTACTATTCAACAAGCAGCATGGGAAAGTTCTCCTACTAGTCACACCGAATCCCGTAGGAATCAAAATTATCCTATTGAGGTCAGGGAGTTAGTTAGAGAGAAACGGAAGGCAAGAAAAACCTGGCAAAGGACACGCGCCCCGGAAAATCCTCAATTTTCTATGCAATAAACTAAAACAACTTATAAAAGAAATTAAGAATGAAACTATCAACAAGTACTTAAATGGTCTCACCGAACATAAAGATACTGATTACTCTCTTTGGAAAGCAACAAAGGGATTAAAAAGAACTAAAATGCATGTGCCACCTATTAAAAATGGGTAAGGAACCTGGGCCAAAAGTGACAAGCAAAAAGCTATTTTATTTGCAGCTCACTTGGAAGACACCTTTCAACCGCTACCTAGGCAAACAGCAGATGAAAACATAATAACAGTTAGCAAAATTGATGAATATAATATTCGATGTGTAACATTACAGGAATTAAAAAATGAGATCAAGTGTAATTTGAACGCAAAAAAAGCTCCAGGATATGATCTAATTACTGGACAAGTCGTAAAAGCCATTCCCGAGAAGGGACTACGAAAATTGGTTCAAATTATCAATGCTGTCTTCAGACTAAAATATGTCCCACGGCAATGGAAGGTTGCTGAAGTAATTATGATCCCCAAACCAGGCAAACCAGCGAACGATAAAAAGTCATACAGACCGTTTTCACTACTTCCTGTAATTTCAAAATTATTTGAAAAATTACTGCTCAAGAGACTCAAGCCAATAATAGAAGAGAGAAATTTGATTCCACCACACCAATTTGGATTTAGAGAAAATCACTCTACGATAGAACAAGTTCACAGAATAACGGATATAATCGAAGACTCACTTGAGAATAAGAAGATATGCTCCAGCATCTTCTTAGATGTAGCACAAGCTTTCGACAAAGTTTAGCACCAAGGACTTGAATTTAAATTGCATCGAGATCTACCTAAGCAATTCTATCAAATTCTTAAATCTTATATCGCAGACCGACATTTCCGTGTAAAATATAACCAAGAGTACTCTGAACTAAAGAGAATATCAGCAGGCATACCACAGGGTAGCGTACTGGGTCCTATATTGTACATCCTGTACACCAGAGATATGCCAAATACAGAAGGTGCCACCATAGCAACATTTGCAGACGATACAGCTATTCTGGCGACTGGAAAGTGTATATCAGAAGCAACGACCAAACTTCAAAAAGCAACCGACACAGTGAGTAGTTGGACAAAGAAATGGCGCATTAGCCTAAACGAAGCAAAGTCGGTTCACGTAAACTTCACGAACCAGAAAGTTAACTGGATTCCAGTGAAACTTAATTCAAGGCCGGTTCCAAATGCAAATACAGCCAAATACCTCGGCATGACTCTCGATTGCAAGCTTAGATGGAAAGAGCATGTTAAAAAGAAAAAAGAAGAATTGAACATTAAATATAGGAAAATGTATTGGCTATTACCTATTAGGTAGAAACTCTGAGCTTACAATACATAACAAATTGCTATTATATCAGCAAATACTTAAACCAGTATGGACCTACGGTATTCAACTTTGGGGTTGTACCAAGAAGACAAATGTACAAATGATTCAATGTTTTCAAAACAAAGTGCTGCGTGGCATTGTAAACGCACCATGGTACATTAGAAATGATAACCTCCATAGGGACTTAAACATGGAATATGTAAGTGAAGAAATACAAAATCATGCGAAGAAACACATTCAGCGGATATCTCGGCACCAAAATGCAGACATACGAAGTTTGTTGGATACCACCAATGCAGTAAGAAGACTTCAAAGGCAGAAACCTTTGGAATTGGGCAGTTGTATTTAATTTAGATAGAGAAAAATAATTACTATGTAAATTCAAACGGGAGTAACCATTGGGCTACTGCCCGTCAAATGTGAATCTTCATTTAAGAAAGATAAATTACTAAATGATTTGTAAATCAGTTGTAATATTAAATAAAAAGGGAAAAAAAAAAAAAAACCTGAAACTGCCGAGTTCGAGTCAAACATTTCAATACTGAAGAAATGGGAAATGGTGACAAATCTACACAAACAGTTCTAGACATCTTGGTCGAAGGATTACATTCAACAACTTCAACAACGCAAATTCTGGACAACCGCGCAACCTGATGTAAGAGAAGGAGAAATTGTTGTCATAAAGGAAGAAAATTTGCCACCGTTAAAATGGAAGATTGGCCGCATCATTAAAACTCACCCAGGTTCTGACGGTCATGTACGAGTAGTGACAATCAAAACGCAAAACGGAGAACTTACTAGATCCATCACAAAGCTTGCAATTCTACCTGTTACTATTGAACCAGTTCAACGCGGGGATTCTTCACTGTTTTTATATGGAAATTATCAGTATGTAAAAACGGGTTTTTTAAGTCTACTTCGGTGTCCAAATCATTGATGTCAAATCCTGATCCAACATACAAATAACGAAAATAAAGTCTGAACTTTACAAAATCGATTTTTTTTTACATTTTCTATCAACACATCTTAACTAGTTTTTAAACCATACAAAAATAAATACATCCACGGTTTTGCCATCTTTCTAAAGAATAACATGCACCTGAAAGTGTCAATTCAAATAAGTGTCTAATCGAAAATCTTTAACATATAAATAATTCTTCTTTTTACGTGTTTCCTAAAAATTGGTTTTCTAGTACTTTATACCTCTAAAATTCCAGATTAAAACAATCTTTTGATTTGTCTAAAAATGGTCATATTTGCGCTAAGTCTTCAACAACAACGGGGCCTGTTAATCAACGTTACGAACTTAATCAAACAAAATGTACTAAATTACATGTATATCAAACTTAAGGACTCAACGTGTTAAGAATAACACTACATATATAGATTTTTTTTGTAATATAGGAAGCAGCAAAAAGCAATAAAAACGTAAGAAATCGATTTCTAAGAAATAACAACAATAGACATTTTTTATTTATATTTATATATTCTGAGTTTATAAACTTACATTCGGAAGAAGAAATACTAAACATTTTCTTCCGATTTCGATTTTTATAAATACAAAAAAATTTATACAAAATACGGAATTTGTACAGCTGTGGTGTTTATGTGAAAGATAAAAAATGCCTCGTCTTTAAGTCTAGCATCTACATAATACTCGTGATACAATGTTGTAGACCAAAATGATTGGTATATTTTGTAATATTTCGCTTCTCAAATAGAGCGTTAACCGAAACCGTCTCCGTTACACGGCCCATGGTTTCAATTGATTAAAACTGTACTCAAATTAATTTAATTTTCTTTTTAATGTGCAAGAGAATAAATTGAAATGACAAGCACGAGTCAAATAATAAAACATAAGAAGTAATAAAAAATACTTCATTCTTAATCTTAGAGGTGTTTTAATTGGCACGAATAGTAAATTGTTACTAGTTACACAACAACTGGTATAAATGTTTGTATACATATAATACATAATCTTTCTTTTCCGTTTTGATTAAGATTTCTTAAGAAGAGTGACAGTGAAATGAAGAATGCGATTTTTTATTATTCCATCATAAAATATTCTTTTGTTGCCTTAAGTCTTTAACGTTTTACCTGGTTTTGTTCTTTTTTTTTTATAATAATTTTTCACACGCCGATTATGGATAAATGTATTTTAGACACATATAATATACATAAACAAGAAAATGAATTTTTCATTTTAAGATCATATGGTTTTTATAAGTATGTCTATTATAAAGAGGCTGGATTCTGTTCGCTAAGAAAAAAAAACAGGAAATATGTATAAACAAAATTATTGTGAATGAAAAATCTTGGTGATGATACTGGAAGATTTTTTAATGTTTGTGTTTGGTTTATATCGAACTTATTGTAATTAATTGATTGCGTTGATGTATTGAAATATAATTGAACTAATTCTGTGGTGAAATCATGGCCGCAGGATTGCGGATTTTATGATAGTATGTGCATTCGCTCTTTACATTCTATAGAAACTGGTTTAAAAATTTCCGTCCCCCTTATATTTTCGACCCCTACTCGGGGCCTTAGAATTATTACTTAAGTTATAGTTGTAAGCTTGGGTTAAGATGGAAAGCAAAAGCAATTATCATTTACTCCGTTGACTGATCCTACAATTGTTTACTTGAAGCAAATCGACGTATTATTAGATGCCTAACCTTTTGAGTTATTGGGTTCGAATTCATTTCAATTGTGTGAAGGATTTGAAGTGCTCACCAGCCGAAATGGTTTACGGACAAACCATCAAGCTACCCGGTGAGTTCCTTGTCGAGAATGATCTTTCACCTTTACCAACCAGCGACACAGTCGTCGGCCAACTGCGACAAACCATGCAAAACCTTGTACTAAAGTCAACTCGTCAAGCAAAACAAGATGTCCTCTTTGTTCCGCAATCACTTAACAATTGTGATTTTGTTTTCATCAGAACAGACAAGGTTCGCACGGGATTATCTCCTCCCTATGAAGGTCCATATCAAGTTATACGCCGACTACGCAAACATTTCGTCGTATCGATTAATGGGAGAAAGCATAACATTTCAATCGATCGACTCAAACCAGCTTACGGAATCCTAAGTTCGGCTGATCAAATATCAAGCCATCGAACACACAAAACCGTCCGTATTGCATCTCCTCATACAATTATTCCCTAGGGAGGGGGATATCATTCGCGGGGGAGTCCTGTAGCGGCTCGCTCATTTATTCATATATTCACACATTATATTCAAACATTCAATCATTCAATTCTTAAATTCACTCACCACCACGATCAACAAGATTACTGTCATAAGAACACATTCAGAAACAAAAGGAAAGCACCCATTTAATACCAATCATACCAACGCAACAACCATTACTACTACACGCGCTACTCTTTTTCGCAGTGCATTAAAACATAAAAAAATTAAATACATACAAAGCGAAACCAACAAAACAAAAATTAAAAAAAGTACATTCAAAAATTACCTTCTGATTTTTTTTCGTATACGAAACCGGGCAGCAGCCATACTTTCTTGTACATAAATTTCATTTAGTTAATTTACAAAACGTTGTATTGTTCCTATTTTTATTATTGGCAAAAAGAAAACAAATATACTTTGTGCGCGTATCACAGTGGTGACTAATTAATTGTGTAATTCAAGTGAATTAAATAGTGCAACAATAAATAAGTTTACATTACGTGAAGTTCATAAAATTCGGGCGCTTTTATTTATTTCACCTAAACACGACCCGATAGATTTTATTTTCGCAACACTATAGTCTTGGATAGATTGACTTTGACACTGGTTGTTTCACACAAAATTAAACTGGAAGATTTGCCTGAATCTTCAAAACCAAGTGAAGACTAGTTTTTTTTTTTTTTTCCTTTATTTAATATTACAACTGATTTACAAATCATTTAGTAATTTATCTTTCTTAAATGAAGATTCACATTTGACGGGCAGTAGCCCAATGGTTACTCCCGTTTGAATTTACATAGTTATTATTTTTCTCTATCCTAATGAAATGCAACTGCCTAATTCCAAAGGTTTCTGCCTTTGAAGTCTTCTTACTGCATTGGTGGTATCCAACAAACTTCGTATGTCTGCATTTTGGTGCCGAGATATCCGCTGAATGTGTTTCTTCGCATGATTTTGTATTTCTTCACTTACATATTCCATGTTTAAGTCCCTATGGAGGTTATCATTTCTAATGTACCATGGTGCATTTACAATGCCACGCAGCACTTTGTTTTGAAAACATTGAATCATTTGTACATTTGTCTTCTTGGTACAACTCCAAAGTTGAATACCGTAGGTCCATACTGGTTTAAGTATTTGCTGATATAATAGCAATTTGTTATGTATTGTAAGCTCAGAGTTTCTACCTAATAGGTAATAGCCAATACATTTTCCTATATTTAATGTTCAATTCTTCTTTTTTCTTTTTAACATGCTCTTTCCATGTAAGCTTGCAATCGAGAGTCATGCCGAGGTATTTGGCTGTATTTGCATTTGGAACCGGCCTTGAATTAAGTTTCACTGGAATCCAGTTAACTTTCTGGTTCGTGAAGTTTACGTGAACCGACTTTGCTTCGTTTAGGCTAATGCGCCATTTCTTTGTCCAACTACTCACTGTGTCGGTTGCTTTTTGAAGTTTGGTCGTTGCTTCTGATATACACTTTCCAGTCGCCAGAATAGCTGTATCGTCTGCAAATGTTGCTATGGTGGCACCTTCTGTATTTGGCATATCTCTGGTGTACAGGATGTACAATATAGGACCCAGTACGCTACCCTGTGGTATGCCTGCTGATATTCTCTTTAGTTCAGAGTACTCTTGGTTATATTTTACACGGAAATGTCGGTCTGCGATATAAGATTTAAGAATTTGATAGAATTGCTTAGGTAGATCTCGATGCAATTTAAATTCAAGTCCTTGGTGCTAAACTTTGTCGAAAGCTTGTGCTACATCTAAGAAGATGCTGGAGCATATCTTCTTATTCTCAAGTGAGTCTTCGATTATATCCGTTATTCTGTGAACTTGTTCTATCGTAGAGTGATTTTCTCTAAATCCAAATTGGTGTGGTGGAATCAAATTTCTCTCTTCTATTATTGGCTTGAGTCTCTTGAGCAGTAATTTTTCAAATAATTTTGAAATTACAGGAAGTAGTGAAAACGGTCTGTATGACTTTTTATCGTTCGCTGGTTTGCCTGGTTTGGGGATCATAATTACTTCAGCAACCTTCCATTGCCGTGGGACATATTTTAGTCTGAAGACAGCATTGATAATTTGAACCAATTTTCGTAGTCCCTTCTCGGGAATGGCTTTTACGACTTGTCCAGTAATTAAATCATATCCTGGAGCTTTTTTTGCGTTCAAATTACACTTGATCTCATTTTTTAATTCCTGTAATGTTACACATCGAATATTATACTCATCAATTTTGCTAATTGTTATTATGTTTTCATCTGCTGTTTGCCTAGGTAGCGGTTGAAAGGTGTCTTCCAAGTGAGCTGCAAATAAAATAGCTTTTTGCTTGTCACTTTTGGCCCAGGTTCCTTACCCATTTTTAATAGGTGGCACATGCATTTTAGTTCTTTTTAATCCCTTTGTTGCTTTCCAAAGAGAGTAATCAGTATCTTTATGTTCGGTGAGACCATTTAAGTACTTGTTGATAGTTTCATTCTTAATTTCTTTTATAAGTTGTTTTAGTTTATTGCATAGAAAATTGAGGATTTTCCGGGGCGCGTGTCCTTTGCCAGGTTTTTCTTGCCTTCCGTTTCTCTCTAACTAACTCCCTGACCTCAATAGGATACTTTTGATTCCTACGGGATTCGGTGTGACTAGTAGGAGAACTTTCCCATGCTGCTTGTTGAATAGTACTGTTAAATACCTCTAGTTCGTCTTCCAACTGTACCGGTGTTTTAATCGGCACTCGTAGATTTGTTTGCATTTCAATTAGTTCTTGGAATAGGTCCCAGTTAGTTCTATTATTTGTTAATTTAGGCAGGTTATCCTTATTAATTATCATTGTGCTGAGTGTCATGATAACAGGTGTATGATCGGAATATATCCCTTCGCTGTTTTCGATGTACATGTAATCCTCGAAGATCCCTTTCGTTACATAAAAGTCAATGAGATCTGGTATTTTATTTATATCAGCAGGCCAGTATGTTGGTTTACCTCCAGAGTGGAACTCGCAGTTATTTATTCGTCCGGCTTCGAATAGCTCTTTTCCTTTATGGGTTGTAAGTCTTGATCCCCAATAGGTGTTTTTTTGCATTAAAGTCACCACCAATAATAAAATTGGATCCTAGTGATCTAAAGAGTCTATTATAATCTTCTTTGTTTAGATTATAGCGTGGAGGGCAGTAGATAGAGGAAATACTGTATTCATTATTATTGTTAGTTTCAACTTTTATGGTTTTAACTTGCATACTTTCCTCTTCTATACTAGGTTCTTCATAGTGTTTGAGACTCTTTTTCACTATTACTGTTGATCCTCCTCTGGGTTTTCCTCCTGGGTGAACAGCATGGTAACATTCATAATCACGTATTTTAATAAATGATGTTTTTGTCAAATGGCTCTCCGATATAAGGCAGATATCTATTTTTTCTAAATTTCAGCAGTTTCAGGTATTGATCTCAGCGGACGACCTATCAAAAAATGAGCAGGAGTAAGAATTTCTATATTATCTGAAACAAGCGGCACTAAAGGTCTGGAGTTTAGCACAGCTTCAACTTGTTTGATCAACGTGGAGAATTCTTCGAAGGTGAATCTCGTGTTATAAGTTAGTCGGCGAAGATGATGTTTGGCTACTTTTACTGCTGCTTCATGTAAGCCGCCGAAGTGAGGTGATCCAGGAGGAATGAAAACCCATTCTAATTTCTCGCATATGGTGACTTCTTTAATTGCTTCACATAGTTTAGAACTACATATTAAGTAAATTGTACAGATCATGCAAATGATTGTTTGCGCCGATGAAATTGGTTCCATTATCAGATTTGTTTGGGTAATCCTCTCGTTGCAATAAAACGTTTTAAAACACCCATAAACGATTCCGTTGTCATCGACGATGCGAGTTCTAAATGGACTGATCGGGTTACCATACAGACGAAGCAAGCCAGATATGCCTTAGTAGATGTTTTACCACGCAAGTTGTAATAAACCTGAAACGGTCCACAATAGTCAACTGCAGTAAAACAGAATGGTAACGCTTGGTTAACGCGGTCATAATTTGTTTCAGCATTATTGGTTTAGCTCTAGTGCATACTATACAAGCTCTATAAATCGCCTTGAATACCTTTCGACCATGTACTGGCCAATAGTTTTGTCTAACAATTGCTAATAGCCCTTGCGGGCCAACATGTAGATTCAATTTGTGAAGAAACGCAATTAAAGTTATTGTAAAGAAATGCTTCGGATGTAGTAATGCAGGGTGTTTTGACGTATATAGTATGATAACGCAGCAAACTTGAGTCGTCCTCCTACACGAATTATGTCGTCATCATCAATGAACAATGATAATGACTTGAGCGATGAATTTTTAATTATAAAATTTGGAGACTTTAGGCCTTTGTACTCCTCAGGAAAACAAATCTTTTCAGTTTGACGAATGAGTGTTTTCAGACCATTTTTGATTTCACTGCAACTTAACGGTCCGGATCGTCGATGCGATGGGTTAATCGTGTTGTGGATAAAACACAATATGTATGCCATGGAGTTTTGTATAGTGAGAAATGATGCTTTGTGCGTAAATTTGTTCACAATATCATCCTTTTCGTTGACGTAAACATCACGAAAACTTGCTGCAGTGAATAATGGTAACGATTCTTTTTTCATCTCTGGCATATTTTCTGAAATATTGGCAGCAAATGGGTTATACCAATGATCATCATCTTGTGATAAGAATGTGGGGCCCACCACAATTGTCAATCAATTAGTGCTCGTGGCTGAACACTTCTTGATATCAGGTCGGCAGGGTTATTTTTGAAGTTGACATGAAGCCATTGTGCTGGTTCAGCTGGTTCGCTCCAGCAATAAATCTGTGAAATAGTGTAATTAGCTATAGACTTATATTTAGTAATCAATTTAGCGAAAAGTGCAGCAGCACACAATTCAAGGCGAGGAAGTGTCGGTTTGTTTTTCAGAGGAGCCACACGCGATTTTGAGCACAATAAACGAACACAGAAACCAGACATTGATTTTGATCGTACGTACAAAACCGCGCCATAACTCTTCTCGCTCGCGTCAGCAAAACCGTGTAGTTGAATATGATCTGGTGTAGAATTTCCATCGAACACATGACGTGGTATATACAAATGTTGCAGCTGTTCCAGTTCATCACGGTAATTATGCCACGCAGTATGCATTTGAATTGGTAGGCTTTCGTCCCAATTGTACTTCAATTTTCAAATATCCTGCATAATGAATTTTCCAATTACTACTACCGGAAACACAAGTCCTATTGGATCATAAATTTTTGCTATCTCGGACACGATCATCCTTTTTGTAACTTTGGTTGAATGAATTGTTGGTGAAACTTTGATTCGAAAGCAATCTTTCCCGGAATGCCAGTAGAGACACAAAGTTTTGATATATTCTGTTTCTTCGAACACTAGCACCCTTTCTCGGTTCATTGAATCGATGACATCTAGTGCTCTTTCATCATTAGAACAACATTTTCTAAGAGAGAGTCCAGCACTTTCAAGAATTGCTGAAAAATTTAGTTTGGGTTGAATAGCCTCGTTTACAGAATTTGCACCAGTCAACAAATCGTCCACATACATATCTTGTCGAATAGCTTCGCTGGCACCAAAATCCTTACATTTATATTCCTTAGCTAACTGCAGCAAGCATCGGGTGGCCAAAAATGGAGCTGAAGTCGTTCCTTATGTAACGGTTTGTAGCTTATACGTTTGCACCGGATCTTGGGTATTAAACCTCCAGAAAATGTATTGGTAACGCTGATCCTCTGGATGCACCAAAATTTGTCGGTACATTTTTGTTATATCGGCACTGATGGCAATTTTATGAGCCCTGAACCGAAGAAGAATGGTTGACAATTCCTTTTGGACAACCGGCCCATTTTGCAGTAAAGAATTTAACGATTCGCCATTCGATGTTTTAGCGGAACCATCGAATACAACTCGCAATGTTGTGGATGAAGAATCTGGCTTGAACACACAATGATGCGGCAAGTAATAATGATTGCGGGACAATTGCACTTCTAGAGACATGTGATCTAATTCGAGATATTCTGCCATAAATTGATTATATGCACTTCGCAAGTTTGAATCCCTTTATAATCGACTCTCAAGGTTTAGGAAACGTCTTAGTGCCATTTCTGATGGCTCTCCCAACTCAGATTTCGACTGAGTGAATGGCAAGCGGACCACAAAACGACCATCGTCGTTTCTTTGATGTGTTGACATAAATTGTTTCTTGCAAGGGTTGGCAGAGATGTCTGCATCGTCATCCATTTCTTCAATTTCCCAAAATCGTTCCATCAATCTATTGAGGTATTCAGAAAAGTTGAGCTCGACAAGATGACGGGAGACTTCTTCTCTATTTGACATTGCTACACTCCCGGACACAATCCATCCAAGTTGAGTTTTTTGCAACAATGGAAGACCTGGTCCTAGTTTTAGTTGACCCATGGATTGCAATTCGTAAAATGACTCGGCACCTATCAGCATGTCTATTCTTTGGCAGGAATAAAATCTTGAATCAGCTAGTTGAATATTACGCGGAACGTTCCATTGTGAAATGTCGAAGTTGAAAGCTGGTTGATTGTTGGATATTTTGCTGAGTATATGCGCTTTAACCTTGGTAATGTAGCCATTGAATTTAGATTTAATTGTCAGCGAAGCAGCACCAGACAAAGCCAATGACGAGCCTCCAATGCCTTGAACCACTGCCGATGATGGTGTTGGTTGAATACCAAGTTTAGAAGCCAACGATTTGGTGATAAAGTTTAGTGTTGAGCCAGAGTCGAGCATGGCTCGTGCAGTAACAGTAGTTCCACAGTTAGTGGAGACAAGAACCTCAGCAGTAGGAAGTATGACGTAGTTCGAGGTTGTACTTAACATCGCAGTAGTTTGAACTTGGGGGGCCGTAGTTGTAAGCGCAGATGTAGACGACTGAACGTTGCTCGAAGGCGTGGGTAGTGTAAGTACATTTGTCGTAAGCGGAGTGCGATTCGAGGATGGCGTGATTGTAGATGATGGTGTGACGTGTAATAGTGAATGGTGTTTTAATCTACAATATCGGCAAACTTCTTAATTCGGACAATCCTTGACGTTGTGATTTACTTTAAGACAATTTTCGCACAAGTGATGTGTTCTTATAGTGTTTATTCGATCATCAATCGACATTGCTATGAATTGATTACATCGCATAATAGTATGTCCATCTCTTTTGCAGTAAACGCATGAAAATCGATTGTTAGCATAAAATGATGTACCAACATATGGCTTTGATTGTGGCTTAAATGAATTCAGTGATCTTGGTCTAGAATTCTGAACAGAACTCTGAGTTGGTGGTTGATATTAGTCCTTGGGAGCCCTTGAAATTGACGACATATCAAGAGATTGCCCTTCTAATGAATGACTCCTAATTTTAATGGTTGGTTATGTCTGTTAATGTAGGCAGCGCATTAATGGGTGCTTCTTCTCTCCATTTTGCCCTTGCAGTACAATCAAACTTAGAAACGATCAAATAAATTATGATGTCATCCCAATAATCAGTTGGACGACCAAGATTCTTTAGTGAACGTAAATGTGAATTGAATTCATCGAGCAAATTTAACAAATTTTGTGCAGTTAATCTTTCTATCGGTTTTATGTTGAATATCAAACGAATATGTTCTTCGACCATATAATTTTCTCTGTCAAATCTATCTATTAATAGTTGTTCATAATTCGACGACAAAAAATCCAAATTTTCCAAAACTTTCGCAGTAATTCCCTCTAACGAATTTTTTAAATACTGGAATTTAATCAATTCAGATAACCGTGAATTGTTATGCACGTGAGTATCGAACGATTCTAAAAACGACTTCCATTTTGTTATATCCCCAGCAAAATGGTCAAGCTTTATTTCGGGTAATTTTGGACTAAAATTTAGATCTTCAATCTTATGGGGAATTTGAGTCCTTTTTTCTTCTTTCAACTCGTCAAGCCTGTCTTCTAATGCAGGTCTCAAATAATAATATAATCTATCGACAGTAGCACGCGTGTCTGACTCAAGCTCATTTTCATCAAATGACTCTAACGCTGACTGATTTTTAATAAATTCAGTCCGCTTAGACAATAATTCATCTAGACAAACAGATAAACAGTAAAAACAGATTTGGTTGTAAATGCTGATACCTTTTAATAATGAACCTTTTAATAAAATTAAAATAAATTTTTGAATATCGAACTTCACATTTAATGTTCTGAAATTCTACTCTCCTCTCTTTTCGACGAAAGGTACTGGCTTTCGAATTCGTGAAAAATTTCACCCTCTTAGTACCCACTGGTTCCTAGTATCGTCGCTAATACTTAAAACCCAAGATAAAAAATTTCGTAATCGACGGATTACCTTAAAAGGACCATCATACGGATGACTGAGACTGAGTTTCACCTTATCTAGTCGTATAAAAACGTATCCGCGATGTTCTACTGTCTAAGAATATGTGTATCATTTTGCGTTGATTAGCGCGTTTCTACGGGTCTCAACTTCGGCATCACTCTACCCTGTTTTTCTCCACCATAGGGTCGACATTCGGAGTTGGTACAAACTTTTTTTGTTTTTTTTTTACTTAATTTCAGGTAGAAAATATTCTGACAAAAGTTATAAAAAATTCGTTCTTTACCGATTCAGGTAAGTTGTTAAGTAATAAACACCCGCGACATAGAATGTTATTGAATCCTAAATTAATTCTGTAATTACTGATATAAATATTTACACTATCCCGGGTTTGTTAATTATGAACATCTCTAACTAAAACAAGTTTATGAAAACTTTTGATAAGCAAGTGTTTAATTTTGAAAATTAGTAAAATTAACTCATACTTATTTAAGACTGAAAGCGGTAGACGATCTAATGAGTAGAGCTCAATTGTAAGATGACATGGAGGAAGCTTCATTATAAATTTGAAAACTTTGTTTTGTAAAACTTGCAATTCATTAATTTTAGTGACTCCAGCAGAACCCCAAATTGGGTTTAAATATAAGAAATGAGGCAGAATAAATGAAGAATACAATTTCCAGGCAGTTGATTGAGATAAAAATGACCTTGATCGTTTAATATCAAATAACATTGCGAATATTCTTTTTTTGATCGCATTCATTTGATTATGGAATTTTATTTTACAATCTATTTTTAGTCCTAAATACTCAATATCTTGGGCTTGAATAATAGGTTGGTTCAAAAATTTTATGGTAACTTCTGGCAACGTTTTATCAACGTTTATTTTCATTTAATTGTTATCCAACCAATCATTTATATTAACCAGATCTTCCTCAATTTCTTGAACTGTTTTATTAATCGGATATTTGCTAGCATAAATGATGGCTATATGATCAGCATAAATCAACATTTTTCCATGCAGCTTTAGATGTAGTACATCATTTATAAAAAATATGAATAAAAGAGGGCCCAAAATTGACCCTTGCGGAACGCCCTTTAAGCTATTTAATTTTAAGCTGTTATTATTGGTGACCGTGGTGTATTGAACATAGTTAAGGTAAGTTTTAAACAGAGATAGTTCAGGATCACTTACATTATTTTTCTGTAACTTTTTTATTAAAATCTGTGGTCGATAAATATGGAAATTACGTTTAATTGTTGATCAAGTGATTATTGGATTGAGCTGATTAGGTCAGTTCCTGCTGCTAGTGTATTAGACTTCGATGTGAAACAGTATTGGTTCGGAAGTATTATGCTAAATTTACTTAGAAGGAGGAATCTTTGAGAAGGTATTAAATAAAGAAATGACCCCCCACCAGAATTGATACAGAACAAACACCAAAAATTCGTCATTGATTGCGAAGCTAATGCACACCACGTAGTCTGGGGAAGCAGCAACATCAATTTAAGAGGTGAGCAACTTTTTGAATTCTGTCTTAGTAACAACTTAGCAGTTAACAATAAAGGGAGTGATGCGACCTTTGTGAATGCGGTTGGGAGAGAGGTACTGGATTTAACCCTGTCTGACATGGGTACCTCCAGTGCAATTCTCGACTGGCATGTGTCCAAGGAAGCGTCCCTCTCAGATCATATGTACATCAGGTTTGATATCAATATCCCTTTGAGACAAGAGTTGATGGTAAGGATACCAAAATGCACCAACTGGCCAGTCTATAACGACAGACTTTTGGATAACTTAGCTGGTCTACAGACCACGCTAAACTCTGTCGATGATCTCAACAGAGTTGCAAATGACGTTACAGAGGCAATAAGTAATGCCTACCACTCAAGCTCACCCCTGGTGCGTATTAAAGGCACAAGGGATATTCCTTGGTGGAACCAAAACTTGGAAAACATGAGACGGAATGTCCGTAAACTTTTTAATAGGGCTAAGAGGACGAACGATTGGACTACCTATCGGAATTCCCTTACCCAATACAACATAGCTCTTAGGCAGAGCAAAAGACTCAGCTGGAGAGACTTCTGTAAGAAAATAGACAAACTACCTATGGCGTGTCGACTTCAGAAAGCACTCTCCTTGGAGCACAGGAATCCCTTGGGATCTGTTAAGAAACCAAGTGGAGGGACAACCACAAGCAGGGAGGAGACTCTGGAATGTCTAGTGAGAGGTTACTTCCCAAATTGTGTAGTACTGAGGGATCAGGAAGAATCCAATGCAAGTAGCGTACATCCGTATCTTATCCTAAAGTGGGCTCACGAGTTCTCGAGGCAGGTTTTTACGCCGGAACGGAGGCTGGGCAGTCAAATCTTCTGGACCTTTCGGACTGCGTATACCCCGCCTTTCTACAGCAAGGACTGCAGACTTTGCTGCCTTATCTTACTACACTCTTCAGAGCCAGCTACAGCTTGGAATATGTTCCATTATGCTGGAGGGAGGTTCGGGTGATTTTTATCCCAAAAGCGGGAAAAGATCCCCAGAGGAGATTAGGTCTTATAGACCTATTAGCCTCACTTCATTTTTACTGAAAACCATGTAGAAAATTCTGGGACTTTGAATCAGATCCAACACTCTCCAAAGATACCATCTGGACTCTAGGCAGCACGCCTACCAAGCAGGCAAATCAACTGAAACGGCCCTACACGAGCTGACATCGGAAATCGAAGATACGCTTCGGAATAAAGAGTTATTACTATGCTCCTTCATTGATATCCAGGGAGCTTTTGATAACACTTGTTTCGAGATAATTCAGGAGCAATCACTATCAAGGGGTATAGACCCTCCACCGTAAGGTGGATTATAAACATGTTGGAAAATAGGAGGATTACGGCCTCTTTTGGAGACAACCATCACCATAGCGGCCTCCAGGGGCTGCCCCCAGGGAGGTGTTCTCTCTCCCTTATTGTGGCTGATCGTGATGGATCAATTACTTACCAGACTGAGAAATTTAGACTTCTCGGACATTACCTGTGCGGATGACCGTTCGGTCTTGATGGTTAGGGGCAGATTCGCAAATACAGTAGGGGAAAGGATGGAACAAGCCCTAGAGGTAGTAAATGATTGGTGCACGGAGGTGGGCCTTACGGTAAATCCCAACAAGGTCAACTGCACTCTCTTTACTAACCGGAGGAAAATTGGCCTCCCGCCGATAGCCCTGGGGGGGGGTAGCTCTCCAACTGTCAACGGAGATTAACTATCTACGTGTCGTACTTGATCAGAAATTGACATGGAATCCCCACTTAAATCATATCACAAACAAGGCGAATAAGGCCTACTACACCTGCCATAGAATGTTTGGCAAAACGTGGGGACTTAGCCCACAAATGTTTTGGTTTGGCTCTACCGGGCCGTCATAGACCAATGGTCTCTTATGCGGCGTTTGTGTGGTGGCCAAAGACGGAGCAGACTGGTGCACGGAGAATACTGGATAAAATTCAGAGGTTAATCTGTGTGGGTGCAACTGGAGCAATGAGGACTTGTCCAACAGCTGCCCTTGAGAGAATACTGGGGCTCTCACCACTGCACCTACATATTAAAAAAGTAGCCGGTTCAAGAGATCTGAGCCTAAAAATAATAGCCAAAATTAAAACTGTAAGGCCAGGACACAACAGTATCCTACATAAATTAAACTTTAAGGAGTAATTGATCCAACTATCGGACTTGATGGTAAAGACAATAGACTGTCGGATGAATTTTACTATTAGTTTGCCGGATGGGGCACTGGTAGAGAATATTATCTCCTCCCTCCCCCGCCATGCTTCTGTATGGTATACGGATGGGTCGAAAACAGACGGGGGTATCGGTGCAGGGATAGTCGGGCCCGACCTAGAGCTATGCCTACCACTGGGTAGCACCCCCACAGTTTTCAGGCAGAGACCTTTGCTATTAAGGTATGTGTGCTTCTTCAATGTCTCAAAAAGAAATATATGAAGACCGAGATCTATATAATCTCGGACAGCCAGGCAGCTCTACTAGCCTTAGGAGCATCAGTGTTCAATTCGAAATTGATCTGGAGCTGCAACTGTAATTTATTAGAACTGGGTAAAGTAAATAAAGTCACCCTTTTGTGGTCTTCTGGCCACTCCACCATTAGAGGAAATGAGGCAGCAGACCGATGTGCAAAAATAGGAGCAAGCCGAGATTTCCTGGGTCCCAGTCCTAGTATTGCTTTTTCCAAAACCCATTTGGCAGATGGTATAAGGAACTGGGAGCAGAACTATAGGAAATTAGTCTGGGAGTCCTCCAGTGGGATGAGACAGGCCTAGAAATTATTCAGTTACAATATTATAAGCCTAGGAGAGACACCGAGGATGGACCGCCAATTCCTAAGCTCCCTTACCTGGTTTTTAACAGGGCACAGCTCTTTTAACGGCCATCTACATAAAATGGGAAGGTCCCTTACGGACCAGTGCAGATTCTGCGACTGCGGTAAGGAGACATCGGAACACCTACTATTCACATGCGATGCTATCATCCTAAAAAGATTAAAGTTTCTCAATGCGTATATAATCCAGTGACCTAACGCCGACCCACTGGATATGCATCAGGTAGCGGCGTTTATCAAGGATATAGATCTACAGTTCACTTAGGAATCTCTAGGGATGCACAACAGGCCTCAATGGTCGCAGTGCTCTGGGCTGCATACACCCACCCTTTTTTAAAAAAAAAAAAAAAGTAAAGAAATCGGTCGGTAATTACAGCAATTTAGCTTATCTCCACCTTTAAAAATCGGAATAACTTTAGAAATACATAGCTCTGTCGGAAAATAACCTAAATCTATAGATTCATTAATTAAGCGATATAATATTTGATTAAGCCTCGCAGAGTAAATTTTGACAAATTTCACCGAAATATTATCATGCCCCATTTTGCCCGGCACTTTCAGATTTTGCCCGTATACTACACATTGGAGATTTTTAATTGTCATTCGAATATCGGGTAAGATTAATAGAAGTTCGCTTGTTCAATTAATCGTATTCATTCGCGCTTTAAGCGCGGCTTTGAGGTCGCTGTGAAACCACTTCACCATGCCGCTGGCCTGAGGATGGTATGCAGCTGAATGAATACATGGTGAGCTCAGAAAATAAACCCGACAAAAATTTCGCCGTGCTAAGAAAAAAAAGTCACATTTGCCTTTTTGTAGTTTTGATTAATTTCAATTTTTCTGAGGCCAGAAAAGTTTTGATGACATCAATTTCCTTGTCGACCTGTTAAATACGTTTAATAAATTGAACATTTTCTAATTAATCGTTTGTATTGTAACTTTATTTTTTGTTGTTCAAAACCAAAAATCTTGCTTGTCTACCACCACGTAAATATAATAATAATTGGCTTCTTCGTACATCTAATCTGTGCTGTCTATTCACCTGCTAAATATCGAATTAATTTTAGCTAATCAATGTCAATCTGTAAAGCATAATTCGTTTGATTATGTTCTCCAAATGAACGAACACAAAATTGTGTCGTATAATATATGTATAGTCGAAGCCACCTTGGTTTGGCGTCCGTAACACATATATCATAAAAAGAAAACCGTAACAAAAATAAATCAACATCTGGTATTAAATGCAAAAATATGGAAATTGAAAAATAATAACCGTAAAGAAATCTTTGTTGTATCGTATTTTCATTATTTTCCATTCATCATTGTTTATACTTTTTTTTATTTTATGACTTTCGTGTTTATAAAAAAAAATTATATCGAGGCGGAAATAATAAATCCAAGACTTCATAAGGCACAGATGCGAAATCACCGTAAAATTTACAGTGGTAAATCGTACCATAATTGGACCATTTCAGATTTAAATCCATCCCGGGGTAGCACATTTATATAAATAAATAAACAAATTTTCCTTTTTTTTGGTTTTTTTGGTCAATGCTATATCCGTTTTGTGTTTGAAATTTTCTCCCGCACAAAAATAGTGTACACCTACCTTAATGATTTAATCAATAAAGTGATGTATTATGCATTTAGTATTTGCGAAACGGAAAAACGAACAATATTTTCATCTCAATCCACTTGATACTATTTTGGCCTAATTTTTTCCAATTTGTTTGTGTTACTGTTGTTAATGCTGCTGTATGTGTACATATATACATGCACATAAGCTTACATAAAACGACATGAAATTAAAAAAAAACCGGAAAAATATTGTGCTATCGATTTTTCTCTCTCATTGTTGAATTTTCCTACATTTTTCCGGAGGTTTTTTTTTTTTTTGTTTTGTGTATTATTACAGCACATAACTTTATGATAACATCAGGATATTTGTTGTTGGATTTTTATTTCTGTTTTTATTGTTTTTCATTTTTACCATTGTATTCTTGAACAGATGTAAAAATTCTGATGTTCGTGCATTTTGGTGGTGGTATGAGTAATACAACTGTCTATCTTGTACGCTCTGGGTTAAGATGAATTTCGATTTTCTTTCGTTTGTTTTTTTTTTTTTCGATGGTGAAAATTAAATTCGGAAAAAGTAAAATAGGATTTTTATTGGGGTAAAATTATTATTGAAGGTTTAAAATTAAATGGTCCCCGATTGAATGTAATGAGAGATGGAGAAATTAAACACTAATTTTAGGTCTTGTTTACATAGCATAAACATCATTCATCAAGGAGTTTGTTTATTAGCTCTTTTATATGTAAGAATGTAAATTGAGAAATGGTGGTGGTGGCTGCCTTTCATGTTAATTTACCCACGCTCCTTTAACCTACATTTCCTTAAGAAGATACATTTTTAATCAACAATATGTATAATTGTTAAGTGTAACTGAAAATGAAATAATTTGCATAAAAACGGGGAATCATAATAAATAGAAAATGACAATTCAGTTAACATTTAAAGAAAATTTATCGATTTTTATATTTACTTGTACTGTTGCTGTTCTTTTATGTCCCTGTTGAGTATTGTGGTATATAAATATTTAATACGATATCCGGGTAGAAAAGAGTATGGAACATCCGAACGTGGATGGAAACGAAAGATTGTAAGTCTTGAATAATTTAAATGGTTCTCGGGGAGATCCCCACATGGTTTAACTATTTATACGTATGGTGTTGTTCTTATAACGATATAATATGCATACGCAAATTAGAATAAGTGTGTTCGTGTACACGCAAATAGAATTTCATTTACTTACAAGGGAACCTTTTGATCTATCAAATTCAAAAAATTATAAAAACTATTCAAAGTTGTATTACACCGTGAGACATTAACGAAACTATTTTTTTTATCTGGAAACAAGCCCTGAGTTTTTTAGGGGTTAAGGCCACTCCTTAATTTACGAGAAAAGGGTAATTTTACCCCCTGAAGAAACAGAGATGTAACCCTCATAATCTAATTTACTATGGATTACTTGTATTTTTTATGAGGAATAATTGAAGTACATATATGCCGAGATACATCGAATAAAGCGTTTTTTGAGGTTAAATTAAGGAATGGTTTTATCCCCTAAAAAGGGCTTGGTTGCCGATAAAAAAAATGGTTCCGTTAATGTTTCACAAAGTACTACAACTTAGAATAGTTTTAATAATTTTTTGAATTTAACAGTCCAAAAGGCTTCCTTGTTAAAATAAATACAGTGATGAAGCTGTTCAAACATGTACAATTTATAAATATAGGGTGGGCCATCTAACTTTTTTTTTTTGAACTAGCGGTTACTTTGAGTATGGTAAGGGTTGTTTCATTTTTGATTTGACAGAAAGTTAGTTTTATCCTTCCGTTGAACGAAAATGGTTGTGTATTCGCTTGAACAACGCTGGGAATATTGAAACATTACTTCGAAAATCTTGGCAAAAAAATCATTTTTTCGGATGAGGCGCATTTCCATCTTGGCGGCTATGTAAACAAGCAGAATTATCGCATTTGGGGCACGGAGAACCCGCACGTGATCGTAGGAAGCCGATGCATCCTCAACGAGTGACTGTTTGGTGCGGCTTTTGGTCCGGTGGCATCATTGGGCCATTTTTTTGAAAATGAGCAAGGAGCCGCCGTTACTGTCAATGGCGAGCGTTACCGCGCCATGATAAACGATTTTTTGTTCTCGGCACTTGAAGAGGAGGGTATAGGCAACATTTGGTTTCAACAAGACGGCGCTCCGTGCCACACGGCACACGTTTCAATTGATATTTTGCGCACTGTCTTCGAAGATAGAATTATCAGCCGAAATGCTAATGTGATTTGGCCGCCTCGGAGCTGTGATTTGACGCCGTTGGACTATTATCTTTGGGGTGCCGTCAAAGATAAGTGTTACGCCGATAAACCAGCAACTATTGACGCTCTCAAGAACAATATTCGCATTGCCCTTGAAGACATAATGACGCATACTATCGAAAATGTGCTCAAAAATTGGACCGACCGTATGAGGTACGTCAAGGTTAGTCGAGGCAGTCATATGAATGAAATAGTATTCCATAATTAATCGGAAGGATTGTTCTTTACAATGAAAAAATAAATTTGAAAAAAATATTGAGAGCTTTTTGTTTTATTGCATTTAAAAAAAAAAAAATTTATTTGGCCCACCCTGTATGTCATCGATAAGAACTCCTCATTATGTAAGCCTAAATAAAATATTGCAAAAATTTATTATCATTTGACAAAATTATTCACTTCATAAAACCGTAGATGCATCTCTTACACATTCAGAATTCATTTCAGAAATCAGAAAGAAAAAATCCGGATATGGAAATGTTTTATTAATTTTTCATCCGAATGTTGCTCTGTAAGTTACTCAATATAAAACATTGCATTTGATTGGCCGATAAAGCTTAGGTAAGCAACTAAGCAATCAGAGAATTTATTTAATGTTTTAAAAAATTTAAAGATATACTAAGTAGCTTAAATTTGCTCATTTTCCCTTAACAGCTTTGATGAAGGAAGTGATCGAGGCCTTGGGCAGATGATTAAATACCCGAATGAACGAAACTAAACCAGTTTTATTGGAAGTTCAAAAATTAATTTTTTTGTTGCTCAAATTGTTTTTGGTTTCTTTTGTAAAAATAAATAAAATCGAAATTCTTGATATCTTGTTCACAAAATAATATTTTAAGTATGTAGCTCAAAATTAAGTTCTTATTTGTTGAGACTTTATTCTTTTCGTTACTTTTGCACAAAATGTACGATATTGTTACTTTATATTAAAAAACGTATTACTTTAAAAATATTTAATGTTGTCCAAATTGCTACTTAAGTATTTTGAACAAAAGTATCGATCTCAAAAAAATATCAAAATTTTCTAACATTTTAAGGAAAAGCCTAATTTTGCTCAATAGTAGACAACTCAAAAAAAGTGGCCATATGCTTTGGAAGTGTTTAATTATTTAATTAAAGACCTTCTCCTGGATATTCCAGGGACAGAATGAAGATGAATTAAAATTATGGGTTATCTCTATTTGCAACATCAATAAAATAATGTCTGTATTCGATTAAAACGTTCAACATATTGTTTGTTCATCTGGTTTTACAGTCCAATGGGGGACTAACCAAACTATACTCTCAGAATAACGATTGTAGTTGGCTTTCCTAATTTTGATCTCGCTTTACTTAAACAAGCATCTTTTGTTTTAAGGTTATCGTTAACCGATAATTGAAGTGTCACTCGAAGTATGCATGTAGGTGTCATGGAAAGTATGCATGTAGGTTTTATGGTATATTAAAGGGGTCCGGGTCAAAATGCCGCGTTTTAAAATGTCGCGTTTTAAAATGTCGCGTTTTAAAATGTCGCGTTTTAAAATGTCGCGTTTCAAAATGCCGCGAGGTACAAAATGTCGCGTGGTACAAAATGTCGCGTCTTAAAATGTCGCGTTTCAAAATGCCGCGAGGTACAAAATTTCGCGTGATACAAAAAGACGCGTTTTAAAATGTCGCGTTTCACAATGCCGCGAGGTACAAAATGTCGCGTGATACAAAAAGACGCGTTTTAAAATGTCGCGTTTCACAATGCCGCGACGTACAAAATGTCGCGTAGTACAAAATGTCGTGTTTTAAAATGTCGATAAAAAATTGTCGAAAATATATAAGGACTTAACTTTAACATTTTAGTGAAGGAATATTCTAATAAATTTCAACATTTGCGTTCTTTTTCTTAGACCCACTTTATAATTACATAAAATTACATTTATAAATAATTTCCATTTATGGCGCATACTCGAAAATTCATTTCAGTAACTTTTATGGTAATTTCGCAACAAGCGAACTTGACGGAGATAAACTTTTCTCAATATTTTGGTAATTTTTTTCCCCTCCATACATAAGTTGGTATGGAGGGGAAAAAAATTACCAAAATATTGAGAAAAGTTTATGTCAAGTTCGCTTGTTGCGAAATTACCATAAAAGTTACTGAAATGAATTTTCGAGTATGCGCCATCAGTAAAGGAAAATTTTACTATATGTTTAAACACAATTTGCTTGTTTCAAATAATTTTTATTTAATTATTTATTATTTCACATCATATTGTATTGATTTATAAGGGATTTTTCAAAACGCGTCATTTTGTACCACGCGGTTTTTTAAACCACGCGGCATTTTGAAACGCAACATTTTAAAACGCGACATTTTGTACCACGCGACATTTTTTACCTCGCTGCATTTTGAAACGCGACATTTTAAAACGCGACATTTTGTACCACGCGACATTTTGTACCTCGCGGCATTTTGAAACGCGACATTTTAAGACGCGACATTTTGTACCACGCGACATTTTATACCTCGCGGCATTTTGGAACGCGACATTTTAAAACGCGACATTTTGTACCACGCGGCATTTTGAAACGCGGTATTTTAAAACGCGACATTTTAAAACGCGGCATTATGAATGGTTCCCATATTAAAGTAATATTTTCAACAATTAAAATCTTTTTTAATGGTTTTTATTTTTTAAAATTAACTCACTTCGAGTCCATTTTCAAAAGCGTTTGGCTAAATAAGCATTTAAATATTTTCAACAATATTCTCTAAAATATTTGGGAATTCTTCCACGCCTGACATCATGCTCATCGTTTTCTATTAAATTTAGTTCATCATTTTTATTTGCAGCTATGTGAAGAAGGTGAATTGCTTGGCAGCAACATGCATCGTTCTTTTTCAGTTCATCGAAACTACCGGTAAAATGATTTGTTACGGAATGGAATTTGTTATTGGGTAAAATAACGTTCAGTAGCAATACAAAATGAATGTTATGTTATTTAAGAAAAAATCAATTTCTATTGTTAAGGTAACGTTCCGGTTCGTACTGCTTTTCCCAACGTGTCTTTTGTCACTATAATGAATAACTGATTTTGATTGTTCTTATAAATGCCAATCACTTTTTACGACTGAAATAATTCCAAATGTCTTTTCTTGTCACTAAGTATTTTCAAATGTACAAAGTGGTAATTCTCGCTATGTGCAATAAGATAAAATCTTATTAAGGTCTAACCTCGACATCTTCTATCAAAACTAGTTATCTGATGCCCATTTTCTGCCCACTTGCTTCCAGTTATTATAATTTGCAATTTTCTCGCCAAATTTAGTATCTAAAACTTGGGATTAACTAAACCTAATTAACCAAGCACTAAACCCGATTAGCCGAGTTTTTAAAAATTTTCTAAAATATCTTGAAACTAAATCGAAACATGAAATAAATCAAAATTAAATTTTATCTCAAAAATAATTTTTCTCTGTATCTCATTTTGTGGATTTGTGTAGCTCAAAATGTGTGGTTTAATGGTTGTAATGTGGTTAAATTATTAATTTGTATAGCCCTAAATTAAGTAAGTAGATTTTATTGTTTAAATGCCAAACTACAATTTATCCAATTTCTAAAAATATTGTTGAAGTAAAAATGACGTAATATTAAAATCAAATTAAGCTCAAATTTTATCAATTTTTTAATAATAAATTTTTCCAACTTTTCTCCAGGGTGCGGTAAAATCAATCAAGGCATATACTAAAATTTGTTCAACATTTTAAGATCAGCAAAGCTTAATTTTGCTCAATATTTAAAAATAATAAAAACTGAAGTTTAAAATTTATCCACGACAAAACCGATGTGAAGCTTCTACATTACTAAAAGCGATACAGGCTGAAGTCCCACAAGTAATAGCAATACATGGACATTTAGATTGTAAAAGCGAGAATTTAATACATACGAATACATAGAGTTACTTTACCCGATAAAAGCCTTTAACATTTTATTGGTAAATTTAACTACTTAATACACTTTATTTGTAATTGAAACATAACTATAGGCTTATACATAATTCTAGTCTAGAAAATTTCGGGAAACCACGAAAATATTTTCGATCTTGAACACTCTACGATTATGTAACAGATCGTCATGTAAATTTAAGTTAATTTTGAGAAATTTGAATAATCTGAAATTTTATGCAATCCAATCGTCGATACCTTAACAAAGAACTTCAAAACCCTTAATAAAATGTAAAATCAGGCAAATACATAATTCAACGCTATGAAAATTACTGAATATTTCTAAAAAATTATAGAAACTTGGAATATATGTAATTTGAAAACACTCAAAAATAATTTCGAAATAATCTCAAAAAAAGTCAAAATTTCAAAGTCTAGAAAACTCAAAAATATATCGAATTATTCGTAAACCAAATGAACTCAATCTAACGGACTAATGTTCGCTTAGCGGGAAACCAGCCAAATTAGTCAAAACGATTTTTGCTTGACTTGAAGCGCCTTGCGGCCAAAATCACATTCTGATAAAGCAGTCTATTCATATTGAATCAGAAAAAACAGTTTTCCAAATAATACACTAGAATGCCTTGCTTTACATAGGAAGTAAGGCAATAAAACGATTTGACTAATTTGGTGTGTTTCCAGCCTTAGAGTAAACCGGGACAATCTTGATTACTCGAGGAATATCGAAAAAGATTTTAATGAATAATTTCGAAAAGTCTGTATTTCTTTCGTGACGTAATTATCTGTGGAAGCTGTTCTCAAAAAGAGTTCAAAACTCGATTAACATTGGAATTCTCAAATAGTCTCGGATAATATCTAAAATATCGAATAATCATGTAATTCGAATAGCCGTTACGATTCACGAATAATATCAAACAACCGAATGTCCACTCGACAATCTAAAACTTACTCTATTAATCTCGAATAACCTGATTGTTTCGAAACACTCCGAATCATCCATTAGTATGTAACATCACGAATAATTTTGAAAAGCACGAGAAATTTAAAATAGTGAGAATTAAATTAACTTCGGTCTAAAAACACTTCTCCCGACGTTTTGAAAGCGAAAAAGCAAAGAAAAAATGTCCGTCAATCTGTCTGGACCACCACCCATACTGTCTCGAAGAAAACGGCTGGCCCAATTTAGATTTTTTTTTGTTAATCGTTTTTTATGGTCAATGCGGAGAATTGAAAAGCTTTTGGAACCTGTACGTCGAGAGAATGGTATCTGCCATAAGAATTGACCCAGAAGCATAAGTAACATTAATACTTGGTTTTCGATCCGCGTTGATCAATTTTTTATACCGGGTGACCCATTTTAATCGACGGACCCATATATAAAATACACCAGGTATAAAATAGAATGGTTTAGACAAGAATTGTCAAGGACAATTGGCGTCATTTATCTGTACTAATGTCCTTGAGCTTCAGGTCAAGTTTAATGGTCATTTGATGGACAAGGTCATTTTTTAAACGGAAACCTCTATTTTTGACATCGGGTTCGAAAATAGTGGGACATTTTACTCCGAATATGTATTTTCCGTGACCTCCCAAGGTCACCTGAAGGAATATATTTTATTTATAATGCTTATGAATTGCTATTAAATTAAAAAAATAAAAACTATAAATTCTTCAATTTTAGAACTTATATTTTTATTTCGACCTACAGGTCAAGGACATTAATACAGATAAATGATCCTCACTGACAATTTTTGTCTAAACCATTTTTTTGTAGCTCTCACATTTTAGGAGATAGTTGGATCTGTCGATTAAACTGGATCACCCTGTATATGTTTTTTGAGGATTTAGTTTGCGCTTGAGTTGAGGGTAGAGTTGAGTTCCAGCTGGTGGTTGATTTGTGGTTAAACTGTAGTCCAGTTGGGGTTAGGTTAATGTTTAGTGAGCCGTTGGTGAGCTGGGGATTTATTTGAGGGTTCAATTGAAGGTACCATGTTCCAATGAATGGGATTGGGATTAGGTTGAGTTAAAGTTAAATTTTGTCGAATTGACATTAACGACACTTAACTCCAATCCATGTTTCCATGAACGCCAGCTCCAACTCTAGCCGATGATACAAGTTAATTTGGTAGTTTTGATTTAAGAGCTGGGTTGCAGGTCGAGTTGAGGTTGAGTTGGGGTTGGGTTAGAGTTAGTTGCGGGTGAGTCGGCGGCTCAGTTGGGAATTTATTTCGAATTGTGTTGATGGTTGAGTTGGAATTTAGCTTGAGTTGTTTTGAGTTTAGTTAGTTCATGTAGGCATGTACTAGTAGTTTTTTGAACAGCGTTGATTTGATGAATGAACTGGATGTTGAATTTGGGGTTATTTTGAGGGTCGAGTTAGAGGTTGAAGTTTGGATTGATTTAAGTTCATGTTGCATACAATTTTTGAGTTGAGTTGAGTTTTGAGTTTGTGGTTGATTTGAGGGTGTAGAGTTGAATTGGGAATTGAGTCGGGGTTGAGTGAGGGTTTCAGTTGGGGAATTATTTAGGGTGAGTTACGAGTTAAGTTGGAATTACGCTTACGTTGATACATGTAAATTCATCATGTACACGTGTTTATTTTCGGATTATGTTTTCGATTCGAGTTGATTTCGAAAATGAGTAGGCCTTAGAGTTTGGAGTTGAGAAAAAGGTTGAGACAGTTCGAATTGGGGTTAAGTTCAAATTGAGTTGAAGTTGAGTTAGCTCGGAGGTTGAGTAAAGGTTCAGTTGGGGAATTATTTAGGGGTTTATTCGAGGATTATCGTTTTTGAACTTTTTGGCCGTGAAAAAAAAACTGTAAAATGTTAGCTACATTTACGTTCAGAACTGTTTCAACCGTTTGAACAGTTTTAAAATTTACCAGTAAAATAATAAGAATATTTTGTTTCCTCTTTCTCCCAATATAACATGTACAGCTTTTAACACTTTTCGACAGTTTTTCACTATAATTTACAGTTTTTGACCTATTTTTGTAACCATTACTGCTATAAATACATAATTTTCAGAGAAATACGGAGATTTTTGGATAGAAAATGACAACTTTTGTTGCAGTGGTACACATAAAAGTAAGCTTCTTGGCCCGCTTTAATACCGGGGCTAGATAGTGGCATATATAAAGCATTTTTTTAGATTTATGCTATTGAATTGCTAAGAATTGATCGAGAACGAAATGCCGAGTTATTTCATTGTTAATATATAATGACATTGCCAGCGAAGTAGTCGGAAAACAAAGATACAACTTTTGAAATTTGAACAAATTTGGACAAAACATCCACAGTAATAGGAAATTGGTCTAATCTAAACTATTTCACGGCCAATATATAGTATACACCAAAAATCAAACTATTCTCATCATTGAACAATTTCCGATTTCTGGATATTCATGACACTCACAATAACACTCATTAACACATAATTACGTAATTAAATTCAACAATAAAAATAACGGCCAGAGAATTAAAATCACGGTTCCAAATAAACGTTAAGGCGACTTCATCAATCAATGAATTTATTTTGTATATGTGAAAAATTATCATAGGATTTGACTGTGATAATTTGGGTGTGTGCGGTTTTTTCAAATAAATGTCAAAAATTTTTACTTGGTTGAGTTAAGGATTGATATGAAAGTTGATTTGGGGTTAAATAGGTAATTAAGTTGAAGGTTGGGTTGGAGGTACTTTGTTGATTAGGACGAGGAGGATTAAGATGAGTTGATTAGGATTGAGTTAGAGATTGAGGGGTTCAGTTAGGGATTTATTTGCGAGCTGAGCTGAAGGTTTTATTGAGTTGACTTTAGACGTCGAAGTTCTAATCACCTCGTGAGGTTTCATCCATTTATATTTTACTATAGTTTTCCCAAAATAGAAACTGAATATTTCATTTTTCAAAATTATAACCAGTTGAATTCAATAATAAAGTAACTGAATTACCAAAATTATTGTAATTGGTGTACGTAATCTGTTTCGAATGTATATCGAGCCCTGGTTAAGAGAGTTTCTTACCACGCTGTGGTCCTATATGGATTTAAATTCACTGACTCTTTAATTAATCAACACAACAACAGATGGTTCGACAGACGTTAAAAACCCGAAATTTAAAATCGTTCGTTGAGCCTATAACCTACAACGTTCACCAATACGTCAAAATTACGGCTCGAAAGGTTTCAGTATTTTTTTTTTTAGAGGCACTGATATTATTTGAAAATTTATTATTTTAAATTATGCGAAATAGTTCCAGTATATGTATCAAGATTATTTGAGATTGTCTGATTAAATGTAGTTTTACGGGTGTTGTGGTAAGAAAATTTGCGATATTGCGATTAATTTAGATTTGTATCGAGAGATTATTCGATTATATTTTTGAGATTATCATTGTGAATATTCGAATTTTTTAAAATTTTACGACATTTTAAAGAGTATTCGTTATTTTTGCATGCTTTTCCAATGATCCAAAATTGTCGACGACTTTTCGAGATTATTTCAAATTGTGCAAATTATCGAGAATTTACGACTCTCGAAGATTGTTCGAGATTACTTTACTATTTATTGGAGGAAGAATTGAGCACTGTTACGAGTTGCATATTTAGTTAAATTCGACTTTATTCAGCTTTCCTTAAAAATGTGACTTTTCAATACATTTTTTGAAAAATTTTAGCATAATTATCTAAATCAAAGTTAATTGGCTAATTTTCTAAAAGCTTTGTTGAGCTCTCTCTCTCTCTCTCTCTTTGTTCGAGTAATTTTTTGTTGTTTTTACGGTTTGGCAGATTTATTTATTTATTTATTTTATTCCGTTTTATTACAACATGACAACTATGGTCATTTTACGCAATTACACAGATCAGTAAAAAAAGAAAAATTATATAAAAAATATGAAGAGATAAAAATAAAATAAAAATAAAACTAAAACTAAAACTAAGTCTTCAGATTTATAACTAATTATAAGTAACTGTAAACCAATAATTACATACAGCTATAGATTATTAAGATAATTCACGGATTCCACCCTAAACCTGTCCAAACGTGTTAAACATTTAATATGTGTTGGAATAGTATTCCATAGCCTAGCACCCTTCCTTATAAATGTTCTTTCATATAATTAGTACGAGTGTTTGGCAATATTATGTTTTGTGTCCGTAATGACTGAGCAAATACAAGCTTATCATACAGATATTGAGGTTGACGAGTTGTAATAATTTTGTACATAAAAACTAGAATTCTAAGATCAAAATAATTATCCAAAGAGCATCCAAAAATTTTATTATAGTAAGGTGTCAATCGATCCCTGCGTTTTAATCCAAAAATGTATCTTAGGCACGAATTATACACTCTTTTAATTTTGGTAAATAAGCAAAAACTTAATTCGGAAAACACTACATCACAATAAAACAGATTACTAAGAATTAAAGATCTAGCTAACAGCATCCTGACCTTGATTGGAGTAAATGCAGAGTTACACCAAAGCATTCGCAGCCCATTGAACATTTTCTGCATAATAGAATTCACATGCACATTCCAATCCAAGTGTTTATCCAAGGTCACACCCAAATTCCTTACTGATTCACTAAAAGGTATATTGTCATTACCAACTCTAACACAAGTTAAGTCCATGTCATAAGTAAAAGGATTACGCTTCTGGGAAAACATAATCACCTGGGACTTTTTCGAATTTAATAACAATTGATTCTCCGCCGACCACTCAATAATATTATTAATATCCCTGTTCATATATGCAATTACTTCATTAGTAGCTACTAATGTGTGTGATTCTATCACAATTATCAATCTCAATTTCACTAAAAATGTGGAGATCATCCGCAAAAAAATGATAGTGAGAGTGTCGAATAGAACTTCCAATATTGTTTATATACATTGCAAATATTAAGGGCCCCATAATAGATCCCTGAGGAACACCAGTAGGCAGAGGCAAATAACTAGATTTAACTCCATTAACTTCAACAAATTGAAAGCGATCAGTTAAATAAGATAACATTAATTCCGACGCATTAGATGATAAACTGAAGTAGTTTCTCAATTACCCTGTAATCAACCCTGTCCAAGCAGCTCCTAACATATTTCATCAAATCCACTAACACCGTTGCAGTACTATGTCTTTCCCTAAACCCTGACTGCTGCACGAGCTATAATTTTTAAAAATCTTAGTGGTAAATTGTCAGCACCCATTGCATAAAACGTTAGAGAGCCTATTGTCTTAAGAACATCGTCATCAGACATAATATTAAAATTGAAACAATTAGAGTTATTAAAAGAGGTCCCAGTCTCCGAATGCTGCACCAGATTCATTATTGGCACTTTAACAAACTCCTCATTAAGTTCATAAGGAGACAATTTAGAAACAACCTCAGCTGAATCGTTTCTTTTAAACCCATATTTGTCCAAATTCCTCCACAATAATTTAGTGCCAAGTTTGGGATCCAACTTATCACGCAAAAACTTTCTCTTAGCCGATCTCACCATCTTATTAAGTTCTTTTTCATAACATTTATAGGTTCGTTTGTCTTCCTCACAACGAGATCGTTTCCATACATTTGTAGCGATATCAACAAGTTGTTTTTTATTTTTAATAGCATAGCTAAACCATGGGATAGGCTTGAGTTTCTTCTTAATCATTTTAAAGGGAGCATACTGATGCAGCCATGTCGAGATTTTATCATATAAAAATTCAAACTTCCCATCAATTGTATCAATTCTACTCAATTCAGTCCAATCAACATTAAGTATATCACAATGAAGGCTGGGAACATCCATATTATCATAGTTGCGCACAAACTTAATCTCATCATTGAATTGAACCGGTATGTTAAAGTCAGTTGATAAGTGAAGGGTGACTGATGAAAATTAGATGTTTTTAATTGGGTGTTAGAAACAATGTAATCCAGAAGTCTTTCAGTAGTATCACAAACTCTTGTTGGTTGAGTTTGCGTTGTATGCAAATTAAGTGAATCAAAGATATTTCTTAATTCACGGCTTTCAACCCTGTCTAAAAAATCAATATTAAGGTCACCCACCAAAATAACCATATCAAAATCCACAACTAAATTAGACAACAGCTCACTCAATTCATTAAGAGGAAGGTCCCGAACATGCATATAAGCAACATAAACAACTATTTTAAAGAATTAATACTAAATTCAATTGTTAGATACTCTAAAGTCTCAGAAGAACCCTTTGAATGTATCTTCACATGATAATATTTAAAAAAGTCACTACATACATAGAACGCCACTCCACCACCTCTTCTTCCCACTCTATCATTCCTGAGCAACTTATACCCATCTATTTCAACACTTTTAAAAGTATGCGATGATTTAAGATTTGATTCAGACACTCCAATAATATGATGGGAAATGTGCTTAACTTCCATTCTCAATTTATCAATATTCGCCGAAACACTACGCGCATTAATATGAGATACTTTCAAGCAATTTATCACTAACGGGGAAATGCTAGGTAAACTATTAAAAAAGCTCATAATCACAACCACAATGACAAGCCAGGATACAATGCATGAAAAAACAATAGGCAAAGGAAATAAGGAAAAATAATATATAAGATAAACTATAAAATCTGAAGATTGTAAAATTATCAACTACTACATTTAAGATTAACTTAATAACTAAATTCAAAAGTTTACAATACATATTTAATAACTAAACTGAATAAGGCTAAAAACAAAATTTATGCTAATCATGCACTAATCATGCACTAAATTTGCCAATAACTAAATGTTCAACTGAATCAACCATCTAAACCATTATTTTTTAAATTGAAC
The DNA here is from genome assembly GCA_958295665.1 of Tipula vernalis. Lineage (NCBI taxonomy): Eukaryota > Metazoa > Arthropoda > Insecta > Diptera > Tipulidae > Tipula > Tipula vernalis. The sequence continues at coordinate 41,960,637 of OY282560.1, forward strand.
CAATTCTTCTGCAGATCGCACAATTTTCGGTCTATCATTAGCTACCGCAATAATAGCTAACTCTTCTTATAACCACATTTGATACCGTTCCCGCTGTTTTCATCAACTTCGCTTTAACTAGAATGTCCTTGGCTTCCTTAGACAGATATTCATTGATGTATATCCTCGATTTTGGAAATTTGTCATCAATACATGTTACCCATAATGGTTTATTCTTTAAGTACTTAAGATAAGTAGACATAAAATGATGCCTCTTCAACTGCTTGAAGAAGCTAACCTTTATAAATGACGGACCTCCACCATTCTTTCTATGTATCCTAAAAACATCCTTAATATCGTCAGCATTAAAGTTATGTACACCCACCTCAACAGCAATATTTGTCAAAAATAGGTGATCATAAATGTTGACAGTATCTGGAATACCGTAAAGCATCAACACCCTTTGATTTTTTCGTTCATCCCGCCTTTTATAAAGCTCGAATTGCTTCTCAAGAAAAACAATCCTTTCCACCAATTTCGATGTTTCAGATGACAAACTCGCCTTCACATCAGCTATGGCATTATCGCAGTAACTAGTAATTTTCGGCCACATCGCATTCAATTGCTTTGACACCCAATCCTCAATATCATCTTTATTCCCTAGTTTATCCTTCTTAACCTCAGCATCTTTAGCTTTGATCAAGCCAGCCAGAACTCTAATGAGGTTACTGTCCGCAATGCAACGTAGACAAAACCATTTAGCTTTTGATTTAAGATGTTCAAATTCCACATCCGTTTTGACATCGACACATTCCGAATAAAACCACTTCAAACAGCCATTACAATTCAGCCAATTTTGCCTATGCATAGAAGACTTAGGCTCAACTTCTCTTTTATTACAAACTGCACATTTCTCGCCCATAGTTAATTAAGGTTCTTTTATATTATAAGTATTAAAATTAAAATTTTAGTTAAATCCACCTTTACTTATAGATTAATTAATTAGTTATTATAAGCTTCCACAACTTTAAGCAGCCTTATACCAGTTTATAGCAAAAAATGTATTAAAACATTAAATTTATTAATTAAATACAGACCAAATAAAATTTGCACATGTACAACCAATATCAAACACGATTTTTTTTATAACCATTTATTTTGGCCAGAAGTTAAAAAATTTAAAATTTTGTAATTTTATCATTATTATTCCTTGTAAATTTTACCGTTATGATCAAAAAGAAAGGTAACTATTTAAATAAAACCCAAAATATTTATTTATATTCACCCAAATTTATTTTGTCTCCTTCAAAGTGATCCCCTTCCTATGCAATACACAACTTTTTTTCCAGTTATCGAAACAGTTTTAATACTCGACTTCTGGTATTTCCCTCTAAGCAGTCAGCGAACTGATTTTTGATCGGCTTTGACATGGTTTTTCTGGGTCATAAGCTTAGATCCATGTCTCATCAACAGTAATTATGCCAAATCATCTCTTTAGTAACTAAAAAAATTAGTGTTTTCGGAATAAGAGGTGGACCATTTTTGACCATAGTAGTTCATTGATCTGTTTTAATACAAACAAATCAAGTTAATCTATTGTTGTCTAATTTTAAAAACGCATACAAGTATTTCTAAACAATTTTGTTTTCCTTATTGCGGATAATTTTATTTTCATATCTATTGTACTTAGCTGATGCGGTTGTTTATATGTAGAGGAATTGCAATTTGTGTTCAAATCACGTTTTTTTTAAATATATAATAGTACATTATACATTATTCAAAATATTCAAATATACATACTCGAACCATTTTTATGAAATATACCAGTTAACTGACAATATAATAGTTTTACATAAAATTTTATCACCAGAATATAAATTTTTCCAAAATTGTAACATTTTTTTTTTTTTTTTCTTTTCAGGTAAGACCGATACGATTAAACTAGAGGCGAATAACTAAATAAAACATAAATGTAACAGCAAAAGCATCATAATAAATTGACAACAATCATGCATAAGCAATAACACTTACATTATTTATAGGAAGCGATGATAACAGAATCTATACGAATATGGTGATATAAAATTAATAAAATTCTAGCCACATATTTATTTACAACCTTTAGCATACACTATATACATAAAGCAAACATAAATATCGGTTTTTCACTAAGCGATAAAATTTGAGTGGTTGATAGATAATTTATATTTATCCATTGTGGGCGCATTAATTTTTAACTACCAGCTATATTATATCGCATCCAATATTCCGATTCAATCGATTTTTATTTTAAATTTTATGTGATCTAAAAAATACGCTTAAAACTAATACATAACGAAACTAAATCGAAAAACTTGAAATAGAATTTGTGTTTTGTATACATATTTATAAAACGTAATTTATAGCAGCGATAAGACCAGTCGATTTTGATAAGATTTGAAATTTATTGTGTTTTGTGGCGCGCAACGATAACACGAATATTTCCTGGAAAATTATCTCTTATGCATTTATGAGTACAAATGATTTTTTTTTATAATAGATATTAAAAAACATGTAATATCCATCTGCCTTATTTGGTTCTGTAGAGAGATGATATTTTATTATATTTTTGTTGCTTTTTCCCCGGCTAGAGATCATTACATTTCACGTAAATTCCATTTAGGAAGGATGATGATGAGCTGTTCAACCGTAAATGCGGTGGTAATAAGCAAAAAAAAAATACCAGAGAATTTTAAATAAAATTGAAGCAATGACTGAATGCAACAGCACTATATATCACTCTTAAAGGAAATGAACAGAATTAAAATTGATAGGAGGAACAAGATGAACAGCCGGCAATAATTATAGCAAGGAGGCTATATGCTATCAATTTTATACGGAATTTGCCTGCGGCTACTCATCCAGCAGCAGCTCATCCAAGACTCTGCGGCAGAGGTCTGATTATGGAAGTGTCTCTCCTTGGCGAAGTGATCCAGGTGTTTGGAAAGGTGCAGCAGAATCGGCCCCCTTCGGTTGAGCAATGCAGGCTGAAGTTTGCATAATTTCTCGGGCATCGTTTCCAATTTGTCACATTACTTCTCCGCTGTGATTGCTTCACCAGGTTTCAGAAAGTGGTTGTGCACCACTCCTGTTGAAGCTCACCATATAGCAAATATAGTCTTCTTCGGATGAGCGCTTGCCTTTGTGAAATGCTTGGGAGGTTCATCTTGGTCCAGCCACTGCACCGATTGTTTACGATTGTAGAATACAGTCGAGCAAAGGGTCGTTTGTGTTGCGTAGTAGCAAAGCGTAGCTGACATCGTGTCGGCGAGTGTGATTACTCGCGGTGAGCTCGTGCGGAGTCCATTTCTCCATCTTCTTTGTCTTTCCAATGTCGTTCAGATGACGAGAAATGGTGAGCGATGCAAACAGAAAATTCTTCCGCAAGCTCTTGGACCGTTACATGAGGATAACGTTCAGAACGGCGTCATCAAGAGACACTTTCCGACCTCTACCCTCATGTTCTTCGAGAGTCTTATCTCCGTTACGAAACTTCGAACCAGCGTCGAATGGTGCAATCCGATCCTTGCCCGAACGCACTGTTGATTTTATTCAAAATTTCGTCATCTATATTGGAATTATCTAGATCGAGCTGAAGTAATGCTTGGAACAGACACGACCCAGCTGTGACCATCAAGCACTAAAATAAATTATGGTTTACGAACTCCTACACGACGATTCTCACTCGACTGTACGACTTGATTATAACTCGGGAAGGCCGATTGTGGTCACAAACACTTTATTCAGGTCACTCTGTAAAGATAAATCTGTAAGTGGAGTACGTTCGACTCAGGTAGATATCCCTTTTGCGGGTCTAAATAATACGAGACAAGTTCAACTTGATGATGACGTATGTAAAATCATCCAAATTTCTGCGGGCGTCCGGCAAAATATTTTATATTGCCCCAAAATGTCTTATCTATTTTAAATAAGGAACTATTTATAGAATCAGTTTAACGTCTCAAATATAAAATTTCAATAAAATTCATCAACAAATATGCTGGTTTCTTTTGAAAAACACTGCTGAACAATGAAATGGTGGATTAGCACGATATGTTTGTGAAGGAATTTTTACTAATGTGCCTACATTTTGTCACACTTTTTTATATCCACAAGTTTTATTTTTGGTTTTATGATTACCACACATAAGTATTTTTTGAAAATAATTATTATCCATTTTGGTATGTTTTTGCACAGCCCATAACCTCAAAAAATTAAACAAAGGTCGTCAACAAACTATGCGGATTTCCCGTAATTTTTCCTTTTTTCTTGTGGTATTTATTAACAAAACTGTTGTAATCAAAACCGCCTAGCCATTGATTGATCTGTTGTCATTATTGTGAAAAGACGTCCTGGTTTTTCCGGATTTTTTCTAATTTTATGAACTACTGCGGGCGTCCGGCAAAATGTCTTTCCATTGGAAAAAATTTATTTTGGTTTAAATTTATTAGCGGCAATGTAAAATTCTTCAGGCCGTGATTTAAACTATTTTATATTAGGAATTATTTATAGAATGTGTACGTTTCATTTGGTGGTGGAGACGGAGAAATTTGCCTGGATATGGAAAACCGAAACTGGCAAACCTAATTTTTTATTTTTATTTTTTTTTTGCCGTTGGGCCATGTTTTATTTAAAAAATTCTGATCTCAGCTCAACCTTACGGGTGAATATTTCTTCTAAAGTATTGAAACCAATATATAATTGACAGTGTTCCGCAATATTTCTTGAGTTTGGGCCATATTTTAATTAAGAAATCCGACCCCAGATGACATGATCGAAGTAATTATCCAGACCCGGAATTAATCAATTTTTTATTAGGAACTACTTAAAACATCGACTGCACTTCGCAAATCACAGATGTAATATGTTATTAAAATCCACTCAAAACATGTTACGTAACATGGAAACAGTTTGTGTGTATTAAATCAATAAGATTCTTTCGACATTTTATAGACAAAATATATTAAAAAATAATGGCATTCACAATAAATTCGACTTGTTAATCAGAAAAAGTTCAGTTTTCTGATTAACAAGTCGAATTTGTTGTGAATGCCATTATTTTTGAATATATTTTGTCTATAAAAAGCCGAAAGAATCTTATTGATTTAATCAATGCCACTACATAAATAGCCGTGACATCAGTTTATAAAAGTCGAATCACTAATATAAAGAGGGGAATAAAGATTTTTATTTTCCTATGAAACGTAAACAAAATCATATGGGATTTTCAAATACATTTTTTTATATTGTCTTTATTTTCAATTTAAATGAACATTTTTATTTACAAATATAAATAATTTGATATCAAATATATCGAAATGTAAATTGTGAACAATTTTGATTGAAATTAATAATCATTTATTAAGTAATTTTGCATTTTTATAAAAATATTTTTTTCTCAATACATCGGCATGCTTCGTGTTCCTCTAATCATAATAAATTTATTATGAAAATGAAATGTTTAGAGGAACACGAAGCACGACGATGTCTTGAGAAAAAAATATTTTTATAAAAATGCAAAATTACTTAACAAATGATTATTAATTTCAATCAAAATTGTTCACAATTTACACTTTGATATATTTGATATCAAATTATTTATATTTGTAAATAAAAATGTTGATTTAAATTGAAAATAGAGCCGATATAAAAAAATGTGTTTGAAAATCCTATATGATTTTTTTTACTTTTCATAGAAAAATAAAAATGTTTGTACCCTTAACACATACTACCACACATTTTTTTGTCATGGCTTTTTATGTAGTGGCGTTGATTTAATACAGACTAACTTTCTCTTTCTATTATTTGTGTGGGCATAAAACACACAGAAATGAGAGTTTTCCTTGAGTTTTTTGATTTCGTGAATTTTATAATTCGCTAAGTCAATGCGTTCTTGCCTTATACGTAATGTTTGAAGTTAGAATGGTATTTTTGTAGTTTGGCCGTAGCTACCTGATGAATAGACCGAACTTTTTGTTTATACGAACTTGTCACTTACGAAACCAAACTACAAACAGAAAGCTCAAGGAAAGTTTTCGTTTTTTGTAGTCGATACACTTTGTATTGACTTCGGGTTAAAGTACGGGGGGGATTTTGATATTTCTATTTTTTTCTGGTAGATATATTTATAAATGATTGGCCTCTTAATTTTTTCTGATTAACAAGTCGAATTTGTTGTGAATGCCATTATTTTTGAATATATTTTATCTATAAAACGCAGAAAGAATCTTATTGTAATGTAACATGGAGATGGCATGCTGCCTGGATTAGTTGAGTACAAATATGTAAACAAAATTTGGTGAAATAATTTTTTGATTAGTGCCTACCAAAATATCTTTAGAGGTGTTCCGTAGTATTTCTTCAATTTGGTTCTACTTTTATTTAAGAAATCCGAAATGGTATGACCCGAACAATTTTCAGAGTGTGAATAATTCGATTTCGTATTAGGAACTACTGATAGAATCTACTTAATAACTCAGATACAAGTTTTCACTAAAATGCATTGACAAACATGCGTGTTCAATTTGGTACTGGAAATTTAGTAAAGGCCAAAACCAATCAATTATGTATGTATGTAAAAAACAAATGTCTCTTCGGCATATCCATTTTTTTATTTTTTTTTGTAGTTATCATTAGTATGTCTTGCAATGTATTGAATTTCGGTCATATTTTGTTTAAGAAACCTCACCTGCCTCAAATGGGATCTCTGTAATCATGCACCAATTCCATTAAAATTTTTTATCTGACGTCATATTTGTTGATCAATGAATTAGTTGCAAAATTCAAATGATGAATCAAGGCAGCGTGTTTGATACTTTTCTAGAAGAGATTTCACCGCATCTGTTCTGTAGCCTTTGGATGGCCGTCATAACCAAACCAATTTTACATAGCAACTTCTTTTTTAATCAAATCCATAAGATATTTAGAGGCTTAAAATACCGTCTTGGATTTTTTAGGTCAGGTTAGGTTAGAGTGGCTGCCAAAACGCACACTTAGACCGATGACGGTCCGTTGTGATACCAAGGGATCCTACTTCCCTTATACCTTCATTGGAACCATTTTGAGCTACTTATGTAGCGTAAGTTATCTCGCACATTGCAGTTCTCGAGATCCATAAGGCCGTCCAAACTATACTTGCCCAGATGTTTATGCCTCCTGTAAGCTAGCGCCGGGCATGAGCAGAGGAAGTGGCTCAGCGTCTCTTCCTCCTCCTCATCCATACAGGTTCTACAGAAGTCATTTGTCATTGACCCAAGCCTCCTCGCATGCTCCCCGATGAGGCAGTGTCCTGTGAGCACCCCCACGACTATACTTAAGTCAGGTCTACGTAGGGATAGTAGTGTTTTGGAGCGTTTCAAATCCAGTTTCGGCCAGACTTGCCGCGCTACATAGCATGTTATCGCCTTATTTCTAAGCTCTCTATAAAACGCTGCTATGGGCCTCCCCAGATTTGCCCTTTCCGGTTTCAATTGGAGAGTTGTACCTTGCCTTGCCAGTTCGTCCGCCCTGCAGTTCCCCAGTACGTCCGAGTGACCGGGGACCCAGCCTATCTAGATATTGAAATGCTCACTCATCTCGTTAAGAGATGAGTGGCACTTCAATGCTACCACGGACGTCAGAGAAACTGATTCCAGCGACTTGATTGCCGCCTGACTGTCCACATATATTGTTATATCCCTTGTGGATTTGACATTATGCTTCAACCAAGTCAGCGCTTCCTCAATCGCTACTACCTCCACCTGGTACACACTGCAGCAGGAAGACGAACGGATATATTCACATTTAATTTGTCACAATAGACTCCTGCTTCGACTTTGCCGTCTAGCTTGGAGCCGTCAGTATAGAATTGTATACTTCCAGTTTCTGTTATTGACCTGTTCCCCCAGAATCCCCTTGAGCGGAGAAGAGTCCGGAAACCTTTTTCAAAGCATACAATCGGTATCGTGTAGTCACTATTTTCCACATCTGCCTTCAGCGACCTGCCAATCGTCGAGTGGCCCGTCTGAAGACATTTCCACTCAAACACGGCACAGAGTCGTGCAGCCGTAGTTGCCGCTCTCTGCTTACCAAAGATGTCGACAGGAAGAAGGCAGAACATAGTCTCCGGAGCACGTGTAGGGGTTGTCCTCAGTGCCTCGCTTATAAGCAAGCAGGCCGTTCTCTGTACTTTCTCTATCTTATTCTTAAAAGTTTTCTTGTTTAGTGCTGCCCACCACACACTCACCCCGTATATTAGAATCGGTCTGACTACAGCGGTGACGAGCCAGTGTACCAGCTCTGGTTTTAGACCCCATCTCCTACCGACGGCGTTCCTAGATGAGTACAGAGCCATGGTGGACTTCTTTACTCTCTCTAAAATATTGGGCATCCAATTTAGCTTACTGTCCAAGATTATGCCCAGAAATCTTGCCTTATCAGTAAAGGCCAGTGCCGTGCCATTTATTTTTTATTTTTTTTTTATTTTTATTTTTTTTAAGGTAGTCGCCGGTAGGGCGACTACCGGAATTTTATATTTCTTGGTGAAGAGTACCAGCTCTGTTTTGGATGGATTTATATTCAGCCCACATTTGCTGGCCCACTTTGTAATGATTACGAGCGCGTGTTGCATGACTTCCTTAATCGTGCCTAGGTACTTCACCGAGATCGCGATCGCTACGTCATCTGCATACGCTATCATCCCTATTCCCTCCCTCTCCAGTTCCAAAAGTAAACCATTGATAACTATGTTCCAGAGAAGAGGTGATATGACACCACCTTGCGGAGTTCCTCTAACTACTCGTCTCCTAATGGTGGATTCTCCCATATCCGCGTTAATAATCCTGCATTGTAGCATTTGATTTATCAACCTCCCTAAGGGGTAGTCCACATCTAAGAAAGACAGTCCTTCCCGAACTGCCTCCGTCCTGACATTGTTAAAGGCGCCCTCTATATCGAGGAAGGCTACCATAAAGTACTCTTTCGAGTAGATTGATTTCTCAATTGTTCGCACCAGGGAATGCAGAGCCGTGTCCACAGATCTCCCTTTCCAGTATGCATGCTGAGAAGTCGGCCAATTACTGGGTCTTATTTTTGCACGTATGTACACGTCAATCAGTCTTTCCAATGTTTTAAACAGAAAGGATGATAGAGTTATAGGTCTTAGGTCCTTTGGGTAGGCCTATAAATTCTTCCCCGTTTTCGGGATGAAAATCACCCTAACCTCCGTGCATTTCCTAGGAATATAATTCAGTTTTAGACACCCCCTGAAGATCACCTCCAGCCATGGGAGAATAATCGACGAGTGTTTTTGCAATTCCGCTGGGATGATACCGTCCGGGCCTGCCGATTTATAGGGTTTTTGCACACGATTTCCTCCGGGCACCCCGACGATAAATTTTCCCTATTCCTACCAAGCTCCGTCGACACACCCACACTATCTTATAAATGGGTATCCAACAGAAGCGCCAATGATTTCACACTAGACATTGTCCACAGCCCATCTGGTTTAATTAAGTAACTGGGGCTCGTTCGACTCTTAGATACAATTTTCCTGAGGCGCGAAGTCTCCGAAACACCTTCCATTTGATCACAGAATAGTCTCCAAGACCTCCTCCGCGCCCTCCTTATTTTCTTTTTATACTTTTTAAGGTGCTCCTTATAGGAGTCCCAGTCCTGAGCTTCCCTAGAGCCCTTTGCTCTATTGAATGCTTTCCTACACCCTGAACGAAGGATTCCCAACTCCCTGGACCACCATACCGGTTTCTGCTTCCCTTTAGGTATTCTCTTGGGGCAAGCAGTGTCCAAGGACAAGTTGCAGGCGCTTGTGATTTCCCCCACCAGGAAATCCAGCTCCTTCTCTGTGGCTGGGGGCTTCGGAGCATCGGTCGGTAAGAGTCCTACTAACACTTCCCCGTATTTGTTCCAGTTAGTCCTTCTAGGATTCCTGAAGACTTTCCGGGTAACAGGGTGAATGTCAATATTAAACGTCACGTACCGATGGTCCGAGAAGGAGTATTCCTTTGCCACCCTCCGTTATTTGACCATATGTGTAATGGAGTCTGATGCAAAGGTAACATCCAGTACCTCCTGCTTGTTACTAGTAATAAAAGTGGACTCTTGCCCTAGATTACACACTGCATGGTTAGTACCCAATAAGATTTTTTAAGTCAAATTGTTCTGGTTTTTCAAACTTATTTAAAACTTCGTCGCGTTTGGTCGTTCGACTTGGTCACCCTACTCAAATTTTACTTACGAAATATAAAGTATTCCACTCCATACAGTGCATGAAAGATGAAGCCAAACCTAGATTCATGTCTTATTAAGCCTTCATAGCAGAAATCAATTTCGTTATCCAATTCAAGAAGGCAGTCAAAAACTCGCAACTTCCGAAGGCTCTCACGTTTTCGTTAGTTATGTTGTTTTTATTTTCAGAATTCTCGGGACCAGCTTCGATTCTTTACCACACTTTATTTACGCCGATTACCACAGTAATGAAAAGGCTTTAATTTAATGAATTACAGATGTCACTTTAATTTTTATGTATTTCCCCCCTACTTGTTCAATGAACGAGTAGCGAGGTTGAAAGCAGTTTCTTGGTTGCCTTCGTTTATTCATTCATCCGTTCTGAAATTTTTTAAACAGTCGAAGTACACGAAAGAAAAAAGGTTCATTTTCGAGGAATACGATTAGTTAAAAATTATCAGAACGAAAGCTCTCGACAATGTTTTCGATATTATAACGATATTTCACTGCTATGTAGCTCTAAATTTTTATATTTTTATCCAAAGAATACAGTTATTCTATCGAAGCGAAAAACTGATAGTATATAGCACTGGGATGGGTCCAGTATTCAGAAAAATTCAATCAAAAAAAGTCAGCGGTGTATTTCCGGTAAAAAGACGTTTTGCACTGTAGTTTCAATCGCAAATTTAAAATGCTTTCACTAAAATAATGGGCGGCTTTTCAATTTGGACCCCTAGTTTTCTATAATTTTTCTAGAACATAATTTTTTGGTGAAATTATAATTTTACGTTATTTTAAGCCAAGAGACATATTTTAGAAAAAATCTGTTTCAGGATGAAAATTTCTTGCTAATCAAACATTGTAAAATTTACATTTGAATCCATTTTAGCAATAAGTGAAACACCATTTGAATAACAAAAATAGACTTCTAAAATGGAGACCAACACATGACACCCTTCCAAAACGCAAAATCTATTTATGTAATACCAAATGACATATCGGTAGCAAATATATCGTGCTCGAATAATTTTAAATATCCTAATCTTGATCTATAATTTCATTGTTCATATTAAATAATTTCTAATTATAGGTAACTTTACATTCAAACGACCAACCGGCATCTATTTAGAGATCTATCTATAAACACAATTTGTAAACAAATCGTCATGACATGACACCAACACACCAAATGATTTCTTGATGATATCACATGACTCAATAAAAGTTTATTCGTTTCTAACTTAATTGAGACTGACATTTAATGTCTGTATATTATTTATGTATCTTTATAGTATAAAATCCAATTAATCAAACGCCAATCGATCAAACGATTATTTCACCTGAGGCGAGTTTATATTTAGATTTTGTTCGTAAGTAAATGATTCATGGTAAAGCTGAACAAACATTAATATTGATTTGATCAACTTAATTATCTTAGTTTCGAATCTAAAAACACACAACGTTAAAATATAGAAAACTAATAAACAGATTTACACTATATAACAACATAAATTTTATTATGCTAATTAACCTCGTCCAATTATAAATTATAAAATCATAATAACGATTAAATCCCGTACACTTCCATTAAATTATATGTATATATGAAGCGTGAAACAAAAAAAAAAAATTGAAAACAGTTGAATCATAAATATTCCGCATTTTTATAAGATCAACACATACACATAAAAACATAATTATTTAATTAGTCAAACGATTCGCGGTTAATAATTAATTAGGTGAACGAAACACCCGCGTGTTTCAAAATAAAATCATTGCATGAATGCATGCGAAACCAAAACACATTTCATTCGAAAAATTCAAAGGTAACTCATTAAACAACCTGGGATTTGGAATCGTTGACATTGTATCGTATCAAACAAAAAATATGTTGCTATTTTTGTTTACGCATATGATTAATAAACAAATTCGAGCTGAATCTCTCATCGTCGTCGTCGTCGTATTCGTCCAGAGACATAAAGCAGAAAATATTTTCTTCGAACACAATAAACAAAAATTCTTTTAATGAAATTTTATGCGAGGAGTCTAACAAAATCAAGATATGATCTCATCATACTAACGATGTTGATGACTTGTTGTACTCTCTGTGTATCTGAGTATAATACTTTAGTTTTTCTTTGTCGAATGAAAAAAATTCTTTGAATTAAGTTGAACTTATTATTGCACAGTGCCATGTGGGATTTCAAATGGAGTAACGCCTTACATACATATTATGTATGACAAACGACCGTAAGGTTTTTTGCAATTCATATTTATGTTATTGCAAGCTGTTTTGTACCAATAATAGTGTGTAGGGTGGTGAAACTGATTCTTGAAGAATGCTAAAGGAATTTTTAGCTTGTATCCATGAGAGCTAATTTTAATTTTAATTTTACATTTTGTTGGAATGATCAATACGGTATCCTTATTGGTGGAAAACAATTTCATATTATCGAATGTGGAATTTCATTATGGTAATTTCAAAACTTTGACGAACGTATTGATTTTGAATGGCTATTCAAAGAACATTATTGTCAGGAACATTAGAAAGGCTATCGACAAAAATACCATTTCGGCAAATAATTTACAAAATGCGTGCGAAAATCAATATTTAGCCGTTGAAGATAATCGTCAACTTTTTATTTCGATCCCATACGTAAAAAGTTTATACGAAAAAATTAAATGTTTATTAAATTAGATATAAAAGTTGTTGATATACCTTTAATAGTTTATGGTAGATACATTTTTATTTACAAAATTAAAAGACAAATTTCCCCTAGAGTTGCAATCCAATTTAGTTTATAAGTGAAAGTGTTCTTGTGGAAGAGAATATGTTGGTCGAAGATACACAATTTAAAAGTTATAAAAATCTGTACATTTTTATAAAAAACAAAAAAAAAAGAACCATTTTGGGAGAGATGACTAGGATGCATTCTTTAGTTAGACGAAAACAACTAGAGGCGAATGATCCTTTAAGTAACATTTATCTATTTAATTAATAGTTATGGGGTTATTAATCTATAATTTAATTATTATTATCTTTTTTTGATTTAAGTATTTCTCTAGTATATTCAAATTACAAAAATACAGTTTAAATTTACAAATGTATTATGCCCTGTTAAAATCATTATTTAATAATTTTAAAGAGACATTCTATTTTGAAAATGTCAATACCGAATAGCCAATCTACAATGCTCATTAGATACGCTGACAACTTTTTCGAATCCCGAATGAACTGAGGTAAGGAATTAAATAAAGATGAAGCCGAAACCGTGTAAAAGTAAAACAAATGCTGTTTGTTATGGCTAGGCACAGTAACAAAAGATTCTATGTTCGTTCTAAGGTTATATCTGTAAGAATATCGAGTAGATAAATTACCACTTCTAACAAAAAACGTTTTTAGAACCCTGTAAATATATAAATGCCTTAATGAGAGAACACGAAGACTACAAAATAATGGCCAACTATTAGTTAACTTTTTTTTATCACATATTATTCGAATTACATGTTTCAACCGTATTAAAATACGTACCTCCCCAACAAACAATGCCATACTGCAATTTAGATTGAACGATAGCATGATATTTTGGATTGTTTACCTCAGTTGAGATCAACTAATGTTATTACATCTATGCCTTTAAATTCATCTGTAGGTGTGAATGAAGATTTAGCTGTGGTTACATCGCCTTTAACTATAATGACGACGATCAAAATCCAGTATTTTCCAGTCCCACTAATTTCGGTGCTTCTTGTACGACATTTGCTGAAGTGGTAAAAAATCATGTAGTTGTGCCTGTTGCAGCATCGAATGCACTTGTTTCTCGCAGTGGTGCTCCGGATCAACCAAGCAAATGTATGAATGCTAGTGAAGTTGGAGTTAAAACTCCACAGCGCGTAGTCACTAAATCTATTTGTGGTACTAAAAATGTTTCGAATAATTTTGGTATACAAACGGTTACTCCAATGTTTTGGATACATATTTCAAGATTTGCTTCTAATACTCCTGAGGACGACATCCTGGCTATGGCAAAAACTAGTTTAGATACAGATAACTGTAAAATTTCTAAATTAGTCCCAAAGAATCACAATCTGAATGATTTGGAATATGTGTGCTTCAAATTGGGGTTTAAGGAAGAATTGCGTGGTAAGGCTCTGGATCCTGCTACTTGGCTAATTGGTATTTTGGTTAGAAAATTTGACAAAAAAAATTTTCGGGCATCTCTAACTCCACGTGTGAAATTTCGGATACCAGCTGTAATCGACACACCACTTGTTTAGATGACAACATTTTTTTACATAATTATAATATGTATACAGGCTCAATCGGTGAAGCTAATCAAGCTGTTCCAGGTGATAATTTGCAGGTACATAACAATTCTTGTTTAAAGTTTGGTCATTTGAATGTGCGCAGCTTGGTAAAATATTTTGATGACATAACTATTATTTTACAAACATATCAATTTGATATTCTTGCCTTGACTGAGACTTTGCTTAGTAGTAAGATTTCTAACAAGTCGCTTCAAATTAATAATTATAAACTGCTACGATTTGATCGAATAAATAATAATTGGGGTGGAGTTGGTCTTTATTTTTGGGCCACTTTTAAGGTTAAAAAAATATTCTCTGGTTCTTTGGGTAAAGTAGAATATCTAGCATCTGAACTTACTGGGAGTTTTAGTAAAATTTTAATTTTGGTTATTTACAACCCACCTCCTGCTTGTAGTAATGATATTAACAGTTTACAAACAATTTTTGCTGAATACCTAATAAGCTATGAAAAGATTTTCTGCTGTGGTGATTTTAACTTCAATATGATGGTTAATAATCAACTAGAAGCTTGTTTGAATTTGCATAATTTATGTTATTTACCTTATAGACCCACTAGGATCAACAGTCTTTTGGATCTGATAATTTTGTACGTACCTGATAGACATAATATTATTTCATTTGGCCAGGCTACTGTTCCTGCTATTTCTGATCATGATTTGATTTTTGCATCTTATAAGTTTTCTCGTACTAGGGATCAAATTTCTTATACTGTTGTTCCTGATTATAAAGCTATCAATCACGAGCATTTTGTAAATAATTTCTTTTCGTTAGATTGGTTTAATATGTACAACTATTCCGATGTGAATGACATCCTTGATATATTTAATTCAAATTTCTTACATTTAGATTTAGCTTGTGTACCCCGGAAAAGTATCATTAATAAATGCCCTACTGCACCGTGGTTAAATTCATATATATTAAATTTAATGAAATGTAGGGATTTGGCTCATAAAAAATATAAATTGTATGGGTTGGATGCTGATTTGACAGCTTTTAAATTTTTTAGGAATAAAACTGTTAAAGGCATCAATCAAGCTAAACAAAAATTTTATTTTGAGAATGCTCATAACTCTAAGACAACGTGGAATAATTTAAAAAAACTAGGTGTTTCAAGCTCTACAGGTGATGCAGCCATTGAATTTTCTGCGGAACAAATCTTGTCTGGGATTTGTAATATTTGTGATTCTACTGGGGTTTTGCCTTTACCTGATATTGATTTCTGTAGTTCTGAAAATGATGCCTTTGTATTTGATTGCGTTGATGAACTTATAGTGTTGAATGCGATTCGTGCAATTAAATCAGATTCGAAAGCTTATGATATGGTAGACTTCAAGGTACTAAAATTATTTATTGATCTGTTCCTGCCTCTTATAACATTCATTATAAAACAATGTTTGACAAAGTCTGTGTTTCCTGATTTATGGAAGATAGCTTCTATCACACCACTACCTAAAAAGGATGTTATTTCTGGTATTGGGGATATACGTCCAATTAGTATTTTGTCTGCTCTATCTAAGGTCTTGGAAAAAGTTATGCAATTGCAGATCCAGGAGCACCTTAATAAATTTGATTTTCTTTGTAAATATCAATCCGGGTACAAATCCGGCTGTAGCACTACTACAGCCCTTGTACATATTGTTGATGATCTGTCGTCTACCTTAGACAGTAGAAATTCGATGGCTATTTTGGTGCTCTTGGATTTTTCTAAGGCATTTGATTGTGTTAATCATATCCAGTTGTTACAGAAGCTATATTTGTATTATAAGTTTTCCAATTCTGCTATTATGTTGATGCATTCGTATTTATGTAATCGTAAGCAGTTTGTGAGGTGTGGTGATGATCATTCTTGTATTGCGGGGATACTTGCTGGAGTGCCTCAGGGATCCATATTGGGTCCTTTGTTATTTTCTATTTATATAAATGATCTATCATGGCGAATCCTAAATTGTCGGTTTCATCTGTATGCCGACGATTTGCAACTGTATATTGGTGGTAACTTATCAGAATTGAAAAAAATTGTTTTGCGACTTAATTCTGACCTTAGAAATATTTCTTTATGGGCCAAGAATAATTCACTTTCAATTAATCCAGGTAAAAGTAAAGCATTGTTTCTTTCTAGAAATACTTCTCTTAATATTAGACCTGTGCTTTATTTGGACACTGATATCATCTCATTTGTTCCAACATTAAACAATTTAGGGCTTATACTGAACTCAAATCTTACTTGGAACGACCATGTGCGCTCCTTGTGCCAGCGTATTAATTATAGCTTGTACACGCTTAGGTTGATAAAAAAGTTTTGCCCTGTTAACTTAAGAATTTATTTAATTAAAAGCTTGGTTGTACCCATTTTCAGCTATTGTGATGTAATTTATAACAAATGTGATAGTTCCTCAAGACGTATACTTGAGGTTACATTTAATAATTGTACTCGATATATTTATGATCTTAGAAAGTTTGATCATATCTCTGAGTATAAAGATATAATTCTTGGATGCGACTTGTTTCAATTTTACTGCTATAGGACTGCCGTTTTTATGTTTCGTATAGTTAAATCGGGCATGCCATTGTATTTGCATGAAAAATTAAATTTTTCCCAGTCACTGCGCACAAAGAATGTTAACTTGCCTGTTAACAGAACTAATGTTAGGAATAATTCAGCATTGATAAATGCAATTATCACCTGGAACAGCTTGCCTTTGGAGCTAAAATTCATCAGCTCTCTAGGCTTATTTAAAAAGGGTCTGTTTAAATTGATAACTGAACATCGATAATATTTGTAAATATGATTGTTATTCAAAAGCTTCGGCTTATTTAACATTTTAATAAAATATTACTATTACTATTACTATTACTATTACTATTATACACCATCATAAGAATTTTCTAGGAACACAATGACTTCAATTGGTAAATTTTGTGAATTGCGGATATCATATAATTCTGTACCCTATGTGCATGCTCCTACCACCAGACCTAAATATTTTAGGGCTTTTATGGATTCAATTTTAAAACATTTCACAGAGCAGGGATAATCTAATCGGTTTGCAATAATACATCGGTCACAATTTTGGGTACTCATTGTATGTTTTAAGCAATCTGCTGAATGATAGAAAATATAACAATCGTAAATAGTTGATCCAGTTAGTTTGAAGAAGATCATTTTTGTGTTCTCACTAACAAGTAGCTTGTGCGCGGTAAACCATTGCCTCATAACATGGAGATCGTAATTCATATCAAGATTTGTTAAAAAATGGTTATCATTGGTATAAGTGAATGCTAAATCATCGGCGAAAGCAGTAACATTACCATTGAATTTTTGTTTAAAAATTGAGTTAATGAATATTAAAAATAGAACGGGACCTAAAACGGTGCCTTGAGGAACGCCTGAAACTACCAACTGTACATCGCTAAATATACCATTGAGTTTCTTTGGTGTCTTTTCATTAAATAACTTGAAAACCATTTAAAAGTGTTCCCTCTAAAACCAATAGCATGAATCTTGTTCAGAAGTATTTGATGGTCAACCATATCAAACGCTTTTGTCATGTCCAAAAATATAGCAGCAGTACTTTTATTTGCATTTAAACCATCATAGACTACTTCACAAAATTTCAATAAAGCCACTTCAGTAGACCTACCCTATCTAAACCCGAACTGACAATTGCTAAAAAAATTATTTTTATTTAAAAACGATAATATTCGTTTTTTCATGAGTTTTTCAAATAATTTTGCAATCGTGTGGGAGTAAAGAAATCGGCCTATAGTTAGACATCAAATTTCGGTTCCCTTTCTTAAATATCGGAATATTTTCCGCAGCCTTTAAACTAGCTGGAAAAATGCCAGAATTAACACTTAAATTAAATAAATATGTTAAAACATCAACAATGAAATAAGCATTCTGCTTAATTAGACTATTAGTAATATTATCAGAAGTACATGAGTGTTTATTATCAAGAGATTGAATCATTTTATAAACTTCTATTGCAGTGAAAGATTGAAAGAAGAAACTATTAAGTTGGCAAATTTCATAAGTTAGAAGGTCAAAAGTGTTACATGAGCATGTTTCAGAACGCAATGTTGGTAGCACAATTAACAAAATAATCATTGAAGTTATTCGCAATATCAACATGGTTTTGAATTATACCGTCATCCATGTCAAGTACAAAAATCGTGTTCGATTTAGTGATTTTATTCAAAATTTTATTAACTCTTGCCCACTCACCCTTTATATTACCGCACCATTTATGAAGCTCACTAGCATAATAATTTTCACGCGTAAATTTAATATCATTCTTGACTTCAGAACATACTTTTTGATACAATTTTCCAAGTTTAACATTCGAAGGATGTTTCTTAAGTTTTTTACGTATCGAATTCTTTTTGTTTATCTTTTTGAGCAATCTAATAGACACCAGCACGGTTGTAACCGTTTGAGTTGTTTGTTATTTACGGTGGTTTCGCTCACACACATCCTAAAATGTTGCGAAAATGTTTTAACAAAATTGTCGTATGCTACAGAAGCATCATTTTCGGAATAGACCGATTCCCAAAATTCAAACTTAAGCAATTTAGTGAGTTTTGTAAAGTCAATGGTTTTACGAATAATAAATGGAATATATTTACCATCAGATTTGACTTCAGGTATATTCAGTGATATTTTAATATTGATCATACAATGATCAGTAATGTTATAATCGAGAATTGAACAATCAACTGTTGAATTGTTATTTCTATGGAGGCGAATGAATACATGATCAATACACGTCATTGTGCTCCCTGAAATACGAGTAGGCTCATTGACATACGGTTTCAACCCATGAGGGGCTAACAGAAACAAATAATTATTAGTGTCCGAACACTTTTTTAATATATCCAAGTTTATGTCACCTAACACAAGTAAATTTTTACCTTTAGTACTTTGCAACATCTCATCTATGTAATTCATTCAAAAAGGCATTTTTTTGGAGATCATATTCGTGAAATCTATAAATACAAATTATAGTATAGCATAACTATCATTATACACGGTTACCTCCAGTTTTATTATATCGGCACTTAAGAGATTAAAACTAGCTGATGTACAAGAATAATCACTTTTAGCAAACATAGCTACACCACCATAGCAGGCATATGAGTTGTTACAGCAAACAAAGAGATTGTATTTGGCAGAGAATAATCACTTGATTCTTTATCGTAAATCCATGTTTCTGTAAGAAAAATTAAATCTGGTAGATTAGTATTAGAAATTTTACGATTTTTATTTCATTAAATAGCTAATTTCTTACTTAACAGTTTTTACTTTTAATTTTTATTTTTTATTAAATACGTAACAAAAGAAATTTAGTTTTAAATCTCCAGAGATGTTGACCCCCCACAACATTCAAGAGTCGAATGATTTTATAACAGAGATCAATCACACAGCGCAATCTCAAACCATTTACGAAAAACTGACCACTCTTTACCTATAGAGGATGCGACAATTTTCGATAGTTGAGCACTCAGTTATGGCTAGCCAAATTAATCACGATGTGGAGCTTAAAAATAAAATTATTTTTCATTATTTAGATCTCCCGATTACATTCCTCTCTGTGAGTTAGATGAATCTCACGATGCCCTGTATTTACAGCATCGAAAATGAACCACTCAATCACTACCGTCGAAAATTGAATCTACCGCTACACACTAGAGCCCAAACAGCAATCAACATAGAGCTGGTCACTGAGCCAAACCCGAAGAAAAAAGACCGGAAACGCAAAAAGTCTGCTTCTAAGGGACAGTGGGGGTTATTTCTATTGCCGAAATTTATTTGTTGCCGTTTATTTGCAGAGTTAGCAGTACAAAACCTATTTTTCAGGAACTAATGAAATTATTTATTGTAATAAAATAAATATTTATTTCTAATTTTATTAACATTGATTTAATTAATAAATCTTCATTACGTCGTATTTAATTAATAAATCTTTGAAAGTTACATTTTATTCAGAAATAGCAATCAACAAAGAACCCTTCCAACGCATCATATGTTCTAAAGAAGAGAAGTGAAGTCATAAATAATCAACGATTCGGTAAAATTTAGAAAAAAAAAAATTATGTTGTCTTTTCTTATATGGATATATGCAATCAGATTTACGCCTTCCATGTTCCGGTTGTACATTTTTACAACACATACCTTCTAGCTTTTGATATGTTGATACAACCGCGCTTATTTAAGAAAAACATAATTTAAATGTTCGGGCATGGGTCATACTTTAGCAAATCCGATACTCCATGTAAATGTGTCCACATGAAATCTTTTTACGGCATACGAGTAGATAACGAATAGTGCCTCTAGTTCGAAGGAATGCTTACGACTTTCCGGCTCGGATATGCTTTTGCTAAAGAAAGGAATGAAATGTAATTCACCGTTAGACTACCTCTGCAAAAGAATTGCACCAAAACCAATTCCACGGAACAGAAGCTCCTTTCCACGTTCATGATTATAAATTCTTAATAGCGGAGAAGTTGATAACTTCGATTGCAACGTCCGAAACGCATCCATCTCCGACTCTTGAAACTTAAAAATCGAATCCTTTCTGAGTAAATCGCACAATGGTTTAGCAACAATAGGAAAATTAAAAATAAACCTTTGAATGAAGCTCGCAAGCGTCACAAATTGGTAAACATCGTGAATATTCTTCGGAATTGGGTCTTCGGTTATCGCTTCAGTAATCGCATCGATACCATCTTTGGAAATATCGTATCCAACAAATTCTAGATTTGGCTTACAAAATAAACATTTCGATGATTGTATTTCTATACAATTTTCGTGCATTAATTGAAACAATTCTTGCAATGTTTCCAAATGCTCCGAAACTTTGCCCGTTGCAATTAAAATATCATCAATGTATACGATGATAAAATCCAAACACCCTAAAATCTGCACACAACCGCTTCTTACCATTTTTCTTATCAACTAAGACTATCCGACTACCATACTCGCTATTACTTTTCCTAATTATTTGGTTACGAAGCAATTCAGATATCATTCCAATCACAATCTGTTTTTCTTTCTTAGACATCATATGCGTGGAAATAATCCTAAACTATTGAACGTTTTATCTTAAAGAGATCTTCATTTCATGTTTTACATTGGATCCATGTTCTTCCTTTTGTCAACAAAAGATGAAATAATATCTGAACATTTTGAATTTAATTCGAAGTCTCTACCAGAACTCTGGAAGTACGGTCCAATATCGTAATCTTTGCCGATTCATAGTCAACAGAAAGAATCTCATTAAACAAAACTAAAGCATTCGAGGATTTACCTAGGGAAAGTTCAACATCTATACTAGAGAAAACGGCCTGAGACTCACTATCGCCATTCAATAATTCACTTTCGTCGATCGATTCCTTCTCAAAAACATTATTAAAATTGAAATCGTCAAAATCTATATCCGACTTATTAAATTCGCGTTTTTCTAACATTTTTACACTAATCCCATCATGATTCGTTTCTTCCAGATAAAACAAAACCACTCAACCTGAGGATTACTCTTTAAGAATTCCCGTCCCAACAGGCAGTCGTAACAGATTACATTCAGTTACGTCTGAATATAAAACTTTAAATAAAAATTATTATTAAAAATTATACAATTTAAATAAATGATTTTTCATCAGACTTATCCAGGGTGACGTTTGTTGGAACACGAGAAGCCCCGATAATATTTATTGGCGATCCAGCGTCCAATATAGCATCTATAGTCTCGTTATAATCGGTTGTTATCTTAATTTTTATTTCGTCGGAATATACCAAGCCAACACTTTTTGTTGTAAGTATTATTCTTTTTGAAACAGTTAATTTCAAGATGCCCAGTTTTTTTACAAAAATAACTGTGTTGTTTCCTTTGCAGTAGTGGGCAGTTCATAAACATCGTTGGGGACTAGTAATTTTATCATTGTTACTATTACTATTTCCGATAATTACAGGTAATTTTCTTCACTTCGGTTTTATTGCTGGTTAAATTGATCGGAATGTTTTCAAATCGTTGTAATCTTGTAAGGCGTTAGAGCAATTTTTCGGCTACTCTGGGGCAATTTAAATTGTCGATTATCACTAGGACTACCAACCCGTCAAAATGACAGATTATACATTTATCAAATGAAATTTAAAGAGAAAGTCTTGTCAAGAATTAATGCAACTGGTCATTTTGACTGATCGGTACTTCTAGTGTTATACAATCCATTACTGCATTTTCCGAAAATTTAGCTTGGTTAGCTATTGCCATTGGTTTCTTTACTCGGTTTTTTATTCTTCTAAAAAAATCCATTTCATTATGTGAATGATAAAATTGTTGTGTTATTTCGTAACAAAATTACTCAAAATTATTTGGATTAAACGTAGCTTCGTAGTCAGTTCATTCTTATTGCATTTTTAAATTTCATAATTTTTCAATCCATTGCGTGGCCGAAATACCATTTCTATTATTCGGATTAAATTCCGGTCCAATTTGTTCAATCTCACTTGGATGAAATATACGGTTACGATTGTTATGTGTTGATTATCAATTTGTAGAGTTAATTTTTCTAATTCTTTACGTAGAGAAATTACATCGTTATTAACCAAATTAAATTGATTTACTTTATTTTGACTCGATATTTTGATATTTTACGTTGCCTGGTTTCGTCGGTTGGAGACACCTAACCAAACACCTAACTCAAACTAGAATACGAGAATTCCAAACCACCCTGATTATTAAGCGCACGAGATCGATCAAGTTAATGATTAATAATCGGTTGATAAATGTATCCAGTCGGCTGGATATTTACTCCTAAAAGAATGATATATATTGGTGGGTATGTGATTTAATGATAACGGGTGGAAGCTTTAGCGGAACGAATACTCCGGACCATCTGGTTTCTCCCAAATGCTTTTTCTTACTTCGGTTTATCAAAAATCACATATTAACAATTTGGGTTTATCAAGTATGAATATTTTTATAATCATTTATAATTTTAGTTTTTATCCCACTTCGTAGTGATAACCGTTTAATTTGAAATAAAAGCTAAAAAAATACTCTTTTAACATTTATTCACATTATATTCATTCGATGGCTATCTTACTACTATTTATATATTCATAAAAATACAATAATTTCATTTCCCTGTATTATTCGAGGCTATATCCTGTAAACGGTAAATGTATTACCATAATCAAACAATAAAACTACATCACCAAAACACAGATGTCACTATTTCAAAAAATAAATAAATTCTAAAAAACTGATTCTACTTCATATCCAAAAATGCGAATAATGCCATCTACGTTGATATTGATTGAAATCAATACCATTCGACTTCCCATAAGGTAGATTTCAATATTTTCACAGAAAATGGAAAATTTTCTTCCCATTTTTGCAGATCTCTACGCAACTGACGTTTATATGATGTTACCCTCTCTCTAAACATGGCGAATCGCAAGCTAGTCGCAAGTGAGGTCATTGTTATATGAAAGACCTCGTAAACGACTCGTCTTGGCGTGTCAATAGCGATTCGCTAGGATTTCATCTGGCATATGGAAATTAAAATGAAAGCGAGCTCATGTGAATGTATTGTTAGTTCGTATTCACTTCACATTAGAGTCACTTACGAAATACGGGTGAGCTAAAAACGAGTTACAGACGAAACAAAAATAAAATGCAGGCGATGTTAAAGTGAATCACTAGCGAACAGCTTTTCATTTCTCTCTCTTAAAATAATGTTAAAAAATTAAAAATAATGCTTGAAATTTATTTATTTTATTTTATTCAAAATATCACAATAAATTATAAATATAGAATTATTGAGGATTTTAATTTCTACCTCATAAAAATTTCATATTTCATATTCATTCATTATCAAATTATAAAAGTTTATAGGAATTTAATTTCTACCTTACAAAAATTTCATATTTTATATTTGTATTTATAGGTTTCATTACATTTATTTATTTATTTGAATGCATATTTGCCTTACGCACTCGGTCGTTCGCATAGTGAAACCATTTTTTATAATATTCACTATTTCATATGTAGGCACTGTTGGGAAACGTTGAAGTGTGGTTTCTAGAATGAATAAAAAAAACATAAAGCATTAAATATTTCATGAAGATCATCATTACACCCATCTCTCGATTTACGAAATTGTTTTTTTACGAATTTTCGGAAACTTTACTTAAAATTCGGTTAACGAAATTTTGATCTACGTTCAATGTTTTGGGACGAATTAATTCGTTAAATCTCCATAACCAAATTTTTCGTAAATTTTTGGAAAATTCGCAAAAAGAGATTCCGTAAATCGAGGGATGGGTGTATATTAACCTTTGATTATGTTCATTATAGCGAATGATTTCACCGGAATATTATTGCCCTTACCAAACCACGAAAAATTCGTTGCTGCGGTATGTAAACATTTTTGTCTGAAATTGGAAATCAATATTTGTTAATGTACCAAATAATGTGCATTATATTATTATGATTGTTTTACCAAAGCCATCTCGTATTCCTCTGCTTTAATTTGATGCTCAATACCTTTAAAAATCCGATTGGTTTGTTAATTTATGTTGCTGTTCACGCCTTAAATATTTTACTTCTTTAAGTAAAACATTTAATAGCGCAGTATTAGCCAGTATCAACTTTTCGTTATCCACACATTTTGTGCATACCATGTTGCATGTGGATGTTGCTGACTCGTTTGCGTTTCGTTGGTTATTTGTGGAATCGCTTTCAATAATCTCTGGTTGGCTATCAGATGCATTATTGTTGTGATCGACACTCGCATTTCTACATGTCATTCACTCGATTTGAGCATGCGCATTGAAATTTTGTCAAGAGAGGAAAAGATCAGAATATTCAATATTTTTGTCATGACGTTGTGCCATTTGAGCATAAATTGTATTTTATGCTCAATTTCATATCATTTCATGTTGAATATTTTGACAAATAAAATGAAATTTTCATTCTTTTTTGACAAAATTTTGTCCTTTTAATAAATTTTAGGTGAAAATGTAATAAAATTTGTGTTCTTAAAATAAAACATAAATAATAAATCGTGGAATACAAGAGTAATATGCCAAAAATTGTAATAATCGAAAAACGAATCAAATTCAAATTTTTTCTTATTCTCAAAGAGAGAAATTAGTTATATTCTTTATGTTAGTAGTTGTACAAAAAATGTCATGAGCCGTTTGTCATTTATTTTTTGTCAAGAGAAAAATATATAAGTGGAGACCAGCCATGATACTCGCAGCTCTAATGTTCTTAGTAGTCGGACCAGGTTTATAAATAAATGTTGGCAATTTGGCTGACGATGTTTCCAATTGTAATGCAGAAGCCTCACCAAATGCTCTTTTACGAGCGATAAAATTACATGCACCGTAGATGTCGCTGTTATGGTATGCGTAGCAGCCGGAACATTCACATTTTTATTGCCAAATTTGGCTGTTAATGTTGGAAATTCCGATTTATCACTAAATTGGTGATATAAATGCGGCTTTTTATGTATTTGCTTTTGGGTGCTGGTCTTCGGGGTTTCTGTCGTTTTCAAGAACTGAAAATGATAATTTTCCGAATCGTCTTCACCAAATTCGTTGGAATCCGAAAACATTTTCAGTTAATCTATTATTCTAAATTGAGAAAATACATTAGTTTTTATCTAATTTATTTTATTTGCAATATTCAAAATTACCTGTTAAATTAAATAAACTTTGATTTCACGTACTATATCTGCAATAGAAGAAAACATTATATGTGTTGTAGTGGTATATATAGTATATTGATCCAATCTCAGTAGTAAGCGTGGCGATTTTTGTTTTGATGTCTGTCAGGTAAAATATTTTTCCTACAATCGCCGTGAAAAGCAGGCTTTTTTTCTCTGTTTTCAAAGCCCAAAGTGTCTGTTTTTTTGACAGTTAATAAACAAATTACTTTGTCACACGTTTCTCTTAGAAACGTGTGACAAAACTTGAAACCGCACGCTAATTTTTAAGAAAGACTAATGTTTGTATAAAACATCAAACCAAATTTTTGTTTTTCTTTATGAAAAATAAAAAAAATCTTTGACTACTCGATTGAACAAAATGTCGGTCCTAAAATAAAATCGTATTGTCAGTATAGTAAATTTTACTACAAAATTATCTTTTTATTATATTTTTTAAAATGATTGTAGGAAAAATAAAGTGTGAAACACGTCCGCAAAGTTGTTTGTCACGCTCGAAAGGTTGCTGGCCTCCGTCCCGTCGGCCAGCAATTTCCTTTCTCGCGTGACAAACTGGCACTTTGCGCTCTTGATACACAAATAACTATTCTTGCCTCCATTGTATTGTTCCACATTTGTGTGAAAGATTGATAAATTAGACAATGGTATAGGATAATTAAAAAAGTTATTTAAATTTATTATAAAACGGCCTTTTATAACATCATTTTCAATTTTTAGAATTTTTAAAATTTTTCCTTGTATTAAACAGTAATTATTTGGGTAAGACAATGAAAGTGAAAATATTGGATTGCATAATAATTGAATTTTGGTTTTTAATAATGTTCTATTTCTTTTACTCGATTGAATGGGAAAGGATCCTTTCTTCACCATTTTCTTAATGTTCTGTATCTCATTTTCAAATTTGAATGCACTATAAGAATCCAGATGTCCAAAAACTTTTACATCGGCACACAAGTGAAGTAAACTGTGAACGTTGTACGACACATTTTCTTCACCATACTCGTATATATCAGAAAATTGTGTAACAAATTCTTTTAATAAATGGGCAGCACAATCATTATTCGTCAAACAGTCCTCCGGGTTGCACAATATTCGGATAGCACATACTAATAACAAGAAATGATTATAATATTTTTCATCAATAATATTTTTGAAGGCAACCAATCCCGTGTAACATAGAAACATTCTAAGTTCGGTTGCTTTCCAATACTCGATATCGTCCAACGTTCGTTGTTTTCTTGCAAATTCCGATGGCATACATTTCTTCAGTATTTTAAGGCGTTCATTAATTGCGATGATAGCATTCTTCTTTAATGAAAATTGTTTCTTACGTTGCTTAATCAAAATATTAAGCATTTGCCGCAATACATCTAACAATACACAATGCATATAGTCGATTGGAAATCTGCTGACGCAATCGAAGTTTGCCTTTTCAAGAATTCCGTCGAGACGGACATGATGATCTAAATGTGTTTTGTTGCGAAAGCTATTATCAGTATGGAGAGGATTATCCATCGATGGGAAACAGACCTTATGTTGTAAATAAATGCCTTGTATAGTACATTTAGTGCAGCTATTATATCCTGAATGAGATTTGACGCCTAATTAAATTGAAAAACAAGTATTTAATTAAATTTTATGGAATTACATTTGGAGTTTCTTAATAAATAAATCGATCAATTTTTCTTCTATTAATAAAGCTAAATATGAAATATTTATTTGAAAATACGTACTCATATTGCAAATAACTTACCCAATATAAATGATCGTACTGGGGAATCGCAAATAATCGATCTTATTTCTACCATAATTTTTCTGTTTTCAAACGAGATACCCTGTCCATTCAAGTCGTTTAGTTCATCAATAAAGCATTGTAGGAAACTATTGATACAAAATGGCTTTTTAAGTCCATGAAATATTCCAATTAAGAATACTTCTTTTAAGGGAACTATGTTCCCCAAGATTGGCCACAATTGATGTGTTGAACTTTTGGCCAATGGCACACCATCAATACCGATGTCAATACGTACTAGGTTACTTTCGTATCTATTCAGCCCTATTGCGATTGTCGTGTCGATGTCGTTATGTAGCCTTCGCGAAAAATTCGTATTGCGAATGTCGACTTCGATTGACATTCGTCGATCGACTCCATCTTTTTTTGTCGATGACATTTTAGCTCACGACGCGACGCCGTATTGACTACATAGTGATAGAATAAAAATTAAATAAAAGTTAAAAAAAATTGTTGTTGAATTTTAATTTTTTTAAATAAATCATGAAAGTCATGAAAATAACAAATAACGCTCAGTTTGAGCTTCTTGTAAGTCTGATGCAGAAAAATGTAGGCATTGCACGGGGAATAACCAAATCTGGATCGGACGTAAAATCGGATATTAAAAATAGGTGGGATCTTTTCACAACAGAACTCAACAGCTCAGGGCCCCCAACGCGAGAATCACACGGCTGGATGAAGGCTAGTGTTATTTTTTTTAGATTAATTTAACTGTATTGGCTGGCGGTTTTCTAACCTCAAATTTTTTTAAGTTTGGATAGATCTCAAATTCAAAGTTAAAAAGAAGCTGACTGCAAACAAAACTGAAATTAATACAATAGGTGGAGGCCCAAATAAAATAATAGTTCTTGCGCCTTTAGAGGATCTCGTAGCAGACATTCTTAATATTAATTTGGCCGTAGATCCCCCTGGACAGGAATTTGGAAAACCAGTAGTTAGCACAGAAGTTTCGTCAGTTTCTACAGACCCAGTGTATGTCGAACTTGATTATAATAATGGAGCCTGATGGTACTCAATTTGTGTTAACACCAATTACAAATAAAATTCATAACAAAAAAACGAATTTTGATAAATTGGATAATTCTTCGAAAAGATTCACTTTGCTAGACCAACAAACCAAAATTGAAGAAAAATTATACAATACTGTAAATTACAGTTTATCAGATGTCGGCAATCATTTGGGAGAGATTCTTAAATACACAAAAAAGACATATGAATTAAAGTAGTATGGCAATACTTTTGTATAGCTTCGATTTGCTTACGCAATACAAAATTAAAAACGACACGAGACGACAAAGACGAGACGATTGTTGATCGACTCGACAATCGCAATAGGGCTGATTGTTTCTAAGAAAATTTTCAATATATTTTTTCAATCCAATATGTGAATATAATCCTTCACCCATGGGAACAATACGTTTGTTCGATTCGTTTGGTGTTTTTTTAAACGTTCGTATATTTTTGGGCAAGTTTAGATGATATTTGCGTAAAACTTTTAGAAAACCATGCCCAGCTGCCTCTGTAATTTTGAACTCAACAAACCATTCGGCTATATCATTCGATATGTTCAAAGTTTGAAAATCGTCTAACTGGTCCGATAAAGCCGTAGTATTTGATGCATAATCAGCTTCACTAGAATCGTCATATTCGTTTTCACATCGATTATTTTCAAAATCAAGTTCAGCGATATCAGCATCCTGCTGCACTATCGGATCCCTATTATGTTCGGTATCACTTATATAATCACAAATATCCGCGATTTCCCGTCGTATGTGATAATATGCCTTACTGTCCATTTTTTTGAAATGTTCTTATACATAAAATAAATTAACACTATACTTACTTAACACTTACAAACTGTATTATACTATAAAAACTATTATAATTCAAAATATTATTAATACTATAACACACTACCTATTAATTCTTATACTAACTATTATTTACACTTGTTTTAATATTTTTATAACTTTGTTCTAACTGACGTGCTTGATTTGGAATAGGTGAACTTTGTTCACCTATTCCAAATCAAGCACGTCAATTTAATGAAAAAAAGAAAAAAAAAAAATGGCTACCCATCAAAAAAACCAAAAATAAATCAATATATGCTCGTTTACTACACTAAATTTGTATGTAGTGGTGTCATATGAAAATATAATTCGCTTGCGATTCGCTTTTGAGTCAATATGCGAAGCCTCACAAATTTCTTTAGAGGGTATGATCAGACTACAAAATTGAATCTAAATATTTCTGCTTCACATAATTAAAAATTGTACTAATAACGTTTTTTAGCAAACTTATCAATTTCTTTTTATCGTGTTTATCCATTTTAGTACTATCACCAATTTATTTTTTTTTAGTTTGTTACAGATGAAAGGTTACAGAAGTATGTATAAACAAAATATCGTTCTCTGCATTCCTTTATGAATATTATATTCGAATAACGGTAAATAAATTTACAGGAAAAATCTTGTCCGTTTTGTGTGAACGAAAAAATACTTGATGATGTTTGGTATTGTGAAAATGATACATATAGCACTCAAACAGGTTAATAACGTGGGGCAGCATTACTAAACATTTTTCGTGAAGTGAGAAAGATGAAATTCGAAGAAACTCAAAATAACTTTTTGCGTTTGCTCACTCACTAATCACTAACATTATGATCAATGAAGGAAACGCAATTCAAGATTTCATTGGCACCAATTTTAGTATTCATCAACAATTTTATAATCTTCCGGAAATTTTGAAGAAGGGGAAATTTTATTTACCAACAAATAATTATTTCAACGAGTCAACGTGTCATTGAACCGGTTTTGGCAACCAAACAGATTTTTACGATTTGGTAATGCGAAAGGCAGACGTTAAACATTTTTTTGAAAAAAATGACAAAGCAGCTGCCACAAATATTACAAACATACGTATACATAGTCGCACATATGATGGGCTTATGATTCAAGGGGCTTTTATCCATCTATAGGGCATTCCCCTGTAAAGTATTTTGAATAATAGGTCGCTGTTCTTGCAATATCAATTGAATGTGAATGATTTAAAATTGGCATAACTCCAATATCAAACATAAATCAATTTTATTTTTGTATTATTCGTGGCGATTTTTTCATTTTATTCAAACTCTGCAGTCAGATCGAAATTTCATTTGAAGCTATCTTTAAGAATATTTTGTTTCAAATTCCATTCAAACAGACCATATGTGAACTTTTACAATTTAAAATTTTTAGTTGTTTATTTCTTTACATATTTCATTTTTTGCTATTGCTTATAATTCAGCTGCATAGAAAAATACCTAACAAAGAAATTTTTCGTGGAAATTTATTTTCTTATTTCATTGTTGTTGCTTTGTAAGGATCTTGTATTCTATCTAACCCCAAACAAAATATTTTTTTTGTCTGGTATCTTTTATACCACCAAACTTTCAATGCTATTTTGAATAAAATGTGTATGGTGCGCAGATTTGTTTTTTTTTGTGCATAAATTTAGGAAAGGAGCTGCTATTAAATTGATGTTTGATTTTATCATATTTCGTGGAAAAATTATTCGCTATCCTATAACAATGGGCTAATGTGTGTACATATTTCGCTACATATTGTATATGGATACAAAATTAAATCCGTCAATCAAATTTTTGGCACGGAATATATAAAATGTTTCTTTTAGCATTGCGGTGGTTCTTTAACGCCACCAGAATCGTAAAAAAACGAAAAATGAATTACAAAATCCATTTAATTTTGATATTATTATTACGAATCTAATTCTACTCACGCAGATAACTAATATTTTTTATTCACTTCTCGAAATTATACCACAAAGAAACAAGTTCATTGGTTCTGAATAAACTTTTTTTTTTCCAGAACAATGCTAGTTATGGATTCTTGGCGAATGGAACGAATGAATTCATTCACATGATTTTCCTAGTCCGTTATTCGCTTTAAGACGACAACCGTGTATGAATTGATTTAAAAAATCAATAAAACATTTTAAGTTAAACTCTAAGTTTTAAAGTGGAAAAGTATTTTTCAGTCATCATCGAATTTTTTTTTCGCCTTCGTCGCAACATCCTTTCTAATTGGTGGAAAAAACGTGACTGAATTTTGAATTTTTTGTACATTACATAATACGGGTGGTGTATAGGAAACGAAAATCGTGTCATGCTTTGTCATTAGAGTATAAGTTAGGTAAGCCTGTTTAATGATTTCGCTTTATGGATTGCGTTTGGAGGAAATGGGAAGATATGACAAAAATCGAAAATATTATGTGCGAGTTTTTTTTTTTTTTTTTTGGTGAAGGGCAAATCGAGGTCATATAGAACGGAATGTCGTATTAATCACGTTTAGGAGTAAACAGAATTTTTACGGCTCTGAAGTATACATTTTCGGTGTTTACATAATTTTTACAAACTTAAGAATTTCAAGATATTTAAGATATTCTAAATCTATCTGAATAATTAAATAGTTTAGCTCAATCAAGCTGATCGCCACTCCCACACCAGTTTAATCGAGTAATTCTCGATCAGATAAAACGAAGGCAAGTCTTTAAATATAAACCTGTTCAAAAGGTACCCTTGCAACCGTGGTTTCCTTATTATTTTGCATATGAGCATAAACTCCTCCTTGGTTGATCGCGATGACGAAGGCGTTAATCTACCACAATCCGTAGACGGCGGAAGCCTCCGCTATAAGAATGGCCCTTTATTTAGCGGTGCTAAGCCTATTTTGATTGTATCCACCTGAACGAAAACTAGTTCGTAATCGAGTTTCTTTGGAAACAATAGTGAAGTTCGATCGGTAGGCGTGGGTTGGTGTATTAGTTTAGACGTTTAAATGTTTATGGTGCTCAGTACATCGTTTTTACTTGATACCAAGATTTTTGCGATGGAATCCATTTCTTTTGTGACATCAAACATTGGGCTCTGAAACTTTTGTAACGCGTTTCTATTTGCAGCATTGCAGATTAAGATAGAAGTTGTGAATGTGTGAGAGAGAATACCACACCTAACGGATCTGATTTCGTTTGGTACCAAATTTAATGGTGGAACTGCATCGGAAGAACTCTGCCTACGTAACCCGAGCTGCAACTAAAAGCTCAAATTCCATGTGCGCGATTTTATACTCGAATTACCTGAAATCTGAACGACTACATCGAGAAAAATATAAAAGGCATTCTGGAATGCCGTAAGCGACTTCGGCAGCTAATTCGGTTTATTAGTTCATCTGACTGATATATCATCGCAATGCAAACCTAACTCTAAATGTAATATTATACCCTCTCCCTCCCCTATATTTCTCGCCATCGTTGGTACAGCCAAGTGGCAAGAAACATTTGTCTCGATTATGTGTTGTGTCTGTGAATAAAGTGTTCAAACGGCATGTGGATGAGTAAAATTGGTGGTTATTGTAGGCATTTGTGCCATTAAGAAAATTTTGGTTTGGAAATAGTGTACCTAATAGTAAGGCTATGATTGTGAAACATCCCGTCGATCGTCGCAAGCATTTTTGGATGACTTAATTTTTTGAGTTTGATGTCTTTGAGGTAGGGTTTTGTTCTCTATATTTGTGGTGGCACCAGCATCACCATTAAGCAGTGCGTTTGTCGTGATTTGCTGCGACACCTCGACCTGTTGTTATTACTTCTCAGCTATTCGATCGATTTTTCATCGAGAATGATTGAGTTTAGCTATTATTTGGATGGTAGTTTTCTTTAATAATTTTTTTATTGATTGGTTTTTTCAAAAAAATGAGGAAAGAAATTAGCTCTGTAATTGTTGAAAACAGATTTTTGGTAATTGACAATAAAACACGTCTCTTACTTATTATGAGTAAAACGGAAGTAACATATATATATTTCATTTGACAGAATGTTGCCTACAAACCGGCTTATAAGCTGTCCCAATTAACAACATAAATTCACCCTATATACCAACACTCCCACTTGAATTTATACTAATTCCCATTTCTTCTCGATGTTGTTGATGTTTCAATTTTGGAAGTCCTTTTGTTAACGCATCAGCAATCATCTGATCTGTCCCAATTTGATTTATTGTAATAACAGATGCTGCTACTTTCTCCTTTATAAAGTGGTGCCTGACATCTATGTGGTTTGTACGAGGATGGTAGGAATCTGTCTTCGAGAGATTTATCGCACTTTGACTGTCGCAGAAGATCGGAATCGCAGTCGGTCTGCTGAGTCCCACGTCTAATTTTCGAAGCCATAGTGCATCTTGACAGGCTGCCGAGAGAGCCATATATTCGGCTTCAGTTGAGGAAAGAGCAACGGTTTGTTGCTTACGTGATGACCATGTTATTGCTCCACCGCCTTTGAGAAAAATATAACCATATCTTTCATCAAGATCACTCGCCCAGTCGGCATCACTAAATCCCGTAGTGTTTTCTTGTTCTGATTTCCGATAATTTAGCTTCTCACCTTTTGTGCCCTTCAAATAACGGAAAATTTGTTTCACTGCAACCCAATGTTGTTTGCCGGGATTATTTGAAAAACGACTCACCAAATTCACTGCGTAGGCAATATCAGGTCGCGTACCCTGGGCTGCATACAAAAGGCTGCCTACCGCTTCTTGAAATGGAATTTTCTTCATGTCCTCAATTTTGGCTTTGCTGGTTGGTGACATATTTTTGTCTAACTTGACGTTTATGTCGATTGTAGTCGCAACAGGATTAGATTGCGACATGTTGAATTTTTCCAAAATCCTGGTAATGTATTCTTGTTGATCCAGCGATAAAATTCCCTTTTCTCGATCCCTTGTAATTCGGAATCCTAATATGCTTTGCACCTCTCCAATATCTTTCATTTGAAAACGTTTGGCTAGTTCGACTTTCAGACTCTTGATTTGTGCTTTGTTGGTACTTAAAATCAAAAAAATCATCGACGTAGACCGCAACAAACAACTTATGATGTTCGTCGATTTTATGATAGATACACCTATCAGCTTTAGATCGTGTCATGCCGATCTCTACCAACACCTTGTTCAACTTTTGGTTCCAGGCACGGTTGGCTTGTTTTAATCCATAAAGTGCCATCCGCGAAGTTTTCTGGTTGTAACATATACACCGTTTCCCTCAATTCACCTTGAAGGAACGCAGACACTGCATCCATCTGCTCAACATACATATCGTATTGAACAGCCAATGCAAATAGATAGCGAATTGAGCTATACTTCACCACCGGTGCATACGTCTCCTCATAATCCAATCCTTCACGTTGGGCACAACCCTTTACCACGAGCCGTGCTTTGTATTGAACTGAACCATCTATTTTTAATTTGGTTTTAAACATCCATTTTGAGTTGAGCGCTTTGCCTTAATTGCTTCATATTCATCTTTCATGGCTTGTCGCCACGAATTACTATCACTGCAACTCAATGCTTCTTCAACACTAAGCGGATCATTCGTCGATAACTCAATTGATGAATAAACAAAATCTTCTTTCCTGTTTGACTTTGGTGCCCTTCCTGAACGCCTACTTTCACAGTTCTGAATTACTGCAATGTCTGGACAATAATCGCTATCAGAATCATTTGCTTGTGCGTCAACAATCGTTTCATCAATAGAACATTCATCTTCATCGTTTGGGCTGTCATTATCTCCCACTTCATTCGGCAATGGTAAAGAAATACGTTCCGAATGAATTTCTGATGAATCAGATACGACCGGAGTGGTATCCCTAACCAACGATTGTTCATAATTTAACATTTGGAAAAATTGGACGTCTCCATTGTTGTTTAAATATTTACATGACTCGTCAAAAAATACAGTCATGGGCTGAGAAAACCACATCATTCAATGGATTGTACACACGATCGTACTTTTTCCGCTTTTGTTTTGGCACATGTACTATAGCCTTTGATCTAAAAACCCTCAAGTTCAACAAATTCGGTTGTCTCCCGGTCCACACCGTTCTGGTATCCGTCCTGATAACGCCTTTGTTGGTGAACGGTTGATTAAATATACAGCAGTATTCACTGCTTCGGCCCAAAACCGTTTCGGTAAACCAGAATCTAACAGAAGACACCTCGTTTTTTCGATAATCGTCCGATTCATGCGTTCACACAATCCGTTCTCCTGTGGATTATATGGAATTGTCGTTTGGTGTTGTATCCCTGAACTCTGAAGAAAACTCTGGAGTTCTTTGTTACAAAACTCTCCACCGTTGTCTGTCCGCAGAACCTTTAGTTTTTCTCCACATTGATTTTCGACAAATGCTTTAAACCTTTTGAAAACACACACTACTTCATCTTTGGATTTTCAGAAGTAAACGAACGTCTTGTGCGGGTAATCATCAACCAAGGAGAAAAAATAACGTGATCCACTAATTGATTTTTCTTCCATGGGTCCGCACAAATCTGCATGAATCAATTCCAATTTATGGCTCGATGATGATGTTGATTTGCCGTACTGTGATTTTGACTGCTTTCCTTTACAACAAACAACACAAACGTCATTTTTGTCACTTGGTTCGACAAAGCCTATGCCCGCCGATTTTTGTAATTCTTTCATGTATTGCACGTTCATATTTCCAAGACGACGATGCCACAATTCAAAATTGTCCTTGACCACTGATCCGAATGAACAACACACACTCTTGTCCAAATCATGTTTGTACATATCCTTTTCAAGAGTTACTGTTGCAATTAGCTGATTGCATTTATCAAAAATTTTACACTGGCGGTCATCGAAAACTATCACTTTACCATTTTTTGCCATCGGACCAACAGAAAGTAAGTTTGTCGATAATTCGGGCACATACATTACGTCAGCTGTGACAGTTACCTTTTTATTGTCAATTATAATGTCCAGATTATACGTTCCCTTACAGTTGATTGGCACCTTTTCATTGTTAGCCATTATAACTTCTTTAGGTATCGACAATTTGGAACAATTTGTAATAATTTACATATTATTTGTCATATGCGATGATGCGCCGGAATCAATATACTATTCATCATGAATTTTTGTTTCATTTACCGTAAAAATTGATAATAAAGCCTGTTTATTTTCCGTCCCCTTTTTCTTGAGCGAAAACTTGCATTTACATATTTGCGAAATGACCAATTTGGTTACAGTTCTTGGTTTAAATCGCTTTCTATTTCCTTTGGAAATAAACGCTGTATTTATCAAACTCTTGGTATCACCGTACTCACTAATGAGTAATTTTGATTTTACGTACTCCCCTGTAACTTTCGTTTCAGAACTTTCCATGGCCATAATCATTGGTTGAAATTTTTCTGGTAAACACGCAAGTAAAAACGTCCCAATCCATTCCTCATCGACTATAAAACCAATGTCGTTTAACTTTTGAGACGCACATATGATTGTTGTTACATACCGCTCCATTATTGATGGACAATTTTCAAGTTTGGTGTTGATCATTTTTCGCATTAACGCGATTCTATTCGATAGTCCATCATGCTGGAATACTTTCTTTTATTTTTCCCACACTTCTTTTGAAGTTTCTAGACTACGAATATGCATATAATCACTTGAATGCACGCACATATTGATGTTCTATTTTGCTTGTATTTCCCGCTTGGCCTTCCTCATTTCATCTTTTGTTTCGTCTTTATTTTCGATTCAACACCACAGGTCTTCATGCTCAAGATATGCTTTCATGGCAAATTCCCATTTATTATAATTTTCTCATTCGATTAATTTTTCTACTGGAACGCTATTCGATGCCATGATTTATTTAATTATCGAATTTACTGATACACTTTATACGCTAATTACTTTATTACTCAATTAACAACTATATTTTTTCCCCGATTCCACAATAAAACAGCCAAAAATCTGGGCCCATAACCTGTTGAAAACAGATTTTTGGTAATTGGAAATAAAACACGTCTCTTACTTATTATGAGTAAAACGGAAGTAACATATATATATAGTATTTCATTTGACGGAATGTTGCCTACAAACCGGCTTATCAGCTGTCCCAATTAACAACATAAATTCACCCTATATACCAACAGTAATAGCGTTTTGACTGAATGTACCTCGAATCCATCTGTTCCATATTGAACAAAATATTCTCCTTACAGAGATTACAGGAATGTGAATTCGTTAGTTTAACAATTAAACTATTTTCAATCACGACAAATTAAATTTAAATTTCAGAAGTATTTTAAAATTTGAAAAACCAATAAATTATCCGACCGGATCGCAACAACAAGGACTTCATTTACCAACAAGTCGTCAACATGAATCAGGTTTATCTTTCGTCCTTTAACGAATCGTGGTCTAAAATTGATAAATAATCTGATTTAAATTTAAAATAAAAATTATAATTGCATTAAACTACTAAATCCCAAATTCGCCCAAACTATGATTAATGATTGTAAATGGAGTACTTATGGGAAATTTGCGCCAATTTCAATCAATCTTCAAAAATGTTTTTTTAATTTTATTAAACTGAGCGGCTGTGTGGAATAAAAGGTATGAACTTGTCTAAAATAATATTATTACGTTTACTGACCGAAACAAATTCGTGACCCCTCTTTATTCCCAAATTCAACAAAATTATAATTCATTTAATTTAATTTAATGATAAAAATGTTTATTTTATAAACAGCAGCATTTATCTTAATTTATCAATGTTTTCTTCTGTATCGCGGCATTTCTTATCGAGATACTCAAAAACGGTTGTTCTTAGTAGACAAATAGACAAGACATACGGACCTAATTTATCTTATTTAATACTTAATTGTTCTTTGTAATGGTTACAATAATAATTTCTTTTTTCTTTGCGAAATTCCAGTTTTCACCATTTTTCTAAGAAGGCAATTTTTAATTTTTCTTTCAAGTCTGTCTATTACTTTCTTTTACTCTAGTAAAATAAAGTATAGTAATCATGAAAATTTTGGACCTTGAGATTTTTAGAGATTTATTTGTTTTGAGGTCTCCTGAGTCCGAAAAGGTGGGTTTCGAAATGGTGTCTGTCTGTCAGTCTGTCTGTGTCTTCTCTACAGCCCATATGGTTTAATCAATCGAACTGAAACTTCAGATTTAAGCTTTTTTGATAAATTGGGAGGTCCCAGTGAACTTTACTCCAAATCGGCTAACCGGAAGTGGCCACTCCCTTGGTTCAGAAAATTTGTTTTGCAAATATCTTCAAAAGTATAAGGTTTGCAAAAAACTCTTTTATCCAAAATGTTTCCAAAAATTAAAAACAAATAAAAATAAAAAATTAAAAAAAAAAAATTTAAAAATTTAAAAATTAAAAAAAAAATTAAGAAAAAAATAAAATTTCTCAAAATTCTCTGTTCATAAAAGAAAGTTGTGTGTTGGCCACACCACAATTTTAACTAGGTAATTGAGGGACCTATTCCATGTGCTAGCGAAACCTTTGTCATCATTTTTGGCAATGGCCGATATTGGCCCTTGGGAGTTGAGTTCGATTTCCAAAAAATAATTTTGCTTTACTAACCGAACGAATTGTATTGATTAGGGTTTTCTAACTAGGTAATTAAGGAACCTATTTCATGTGCTAGCAAAACCTTTGTCATCATTGTTGGCAATGGCCGATATTGGCCCTTGGGAGTTGAGTGCGATTTCCAAAAAATA
Organism: Tipula vernalis; assembly: GCA_958295665.1. Taxonomy (NCBI): domain Eukaryota; kingdom Metazoa; phylum Arthropoda; class Insecta; order Diptera; family Tipulidae; genus Tipula; species Tipula vernalis. The sequence goes on from OY282560.1 coordinate 42,000,318, forward strand.
ATTTTGCTGAACTTTTACTAACCGAACGAATTGTATGGATTAGGGTTTTCTAACTAGGTCATTAAGAGACCTATTCCATGTGCTAGCGAAACCTTTGTCATCATTGTTGGCAATGGCCGATATTGGCCCTTGGGGTTGAGTGCGATTTCCAAAATATAATTTTGCAGAGCTTTTACTAAACGAACGATTAGTATGGATTAGGGTTTTTTAACTAGGTATTTGAGGGACCTTTGCCATCATTGTTCGCAATGGCCGATATTGGCCCTTGGGAGTTGAGTGCGATTTCCAAAAAAGAATTTTGCAGAACTTTTACTAAACGAACGTTCCGTATGGATTAGAGTTTTTTAACTAGGTAATTAAGGTACCTATTCCATGTGCTAGCGAAACCTTTGTCATCATTGTTGGCAATGGCGGATATTGGCCCTTCAGAGTTGAGTGCGAATTCCAAAAATTAATTTTTGCAGAACTTTTACTAACCGAACGATCCGTATGGATTAGGGTTTTCTAACTAGGTATTTGAGGGACCTATTCTATGTGCTAGATAAATCTTTGTCATCATTGTTGGCAATGGCCGATATTTGCCCTTGGGAGTTGAGTGCGATTTCCATAAAATAATTTTTGCAGAACTTTTACTAACCGAACGATTCGTATGGATTGGGGTTTTCTATCTAGATAATTAAGGGACATATTCCATGTGCTAGCGAAACCTTTGTCATCATTGTTGAGTGCGATTTCCAAAAAATAATTTCGTAGAACTTTTACTAAACAAATGATCCGTATGGATTAGTGTTTTCTAACTAGGTAATTAAGGGACCTATTCTATGTGCTAGCCAAACCTACGTTATCATTGTTAGCAATGGCCGATATTGGCCCTTCGGAGTTGAGTGCGATTTCCAAAAAAAAATTTTTGCAGAACTTTTACTAACTGAACGATTCGTATGGATTAGGGTTTTCTAACTAGGTATTTGAGGGATCTATTCTATGTGCTAGACAAACCTTTGTCATCAATGTTGGCAATGACCGATATTGGCCCTTGGGGTTGAGTGCGATTTCCAAAATATAATTTAGCAGAACTCTTACTAAACGAACGATTCGTATGGATTAGGGTTTTCTAACTAGGTAATTAAGAGACCTATTCCACGTGCTAGCGAAACCTTTGTCATCATTGTTGGCAATGGCCGATATTGGCCCTTGGGTGTTGAGTGCGAATTCCAAAATAGAATTTCGTAGAACTTTTATTAAACGAACGATTCGTATGGATTAGGGTTTTTTAACTAGGTATTTGAGGGACCTATTCTATGTGCTAGCGAAACCTTTGTCATCATTGTTGGCAATGGCCGATATTGGCCCTTGGGAGTTTAGTGCGATTTCCAAAAAATAATTTTGCAGAACTTTTACTAAACGAACGATTCGTATGGATTAGGGTTTTTTATTTTCTTTTACTCTAGTAAAATAAAGTATAGTAATCATGAAAATTTTGGAGCTTGAGATTTTTAGAGATTTATTTGTTTTGAGGTCCCCTGAGTCCGAAAAAGTGGGTTTCGAAATGGTGTCTGTCTGTCAGTCTGTCAGTCTGTCAGCCTGTCAGTCTGTCAGTCTGTCAGTCTGTCAGTCTGTCTGTGTCCTCTCTACAGCCCAGATGGTTTAACCAATCGAACTGAAACTTCAGATTTAAGCTTTTTTTTTTTTTGATAAATTGGGAGGTCCCAGTGAATTTTACTCCAAATCGGCTAGCCTGAAGTGGCCACTCCCTTGGTCCAGAAAATTTATTTTGCAAATATCTTAATAAATATAAGCTTTACAAAAAACTATTTAATTCAAAATGTTTCCAAAAATTAAAAACAAATAAAAATAAAAAATTAAAAATTAAAAAAAAAAAATTAAGAAAAAAATAAAATTTCTCAAAATTCTCTGTTCGTAAAAGAAAGTCGTGTGTTGGCCACACCTCAATTTTTTTATTGATGTAAGGCGTCTGAAAAATTTGAAAATTCTAGCTTTTCGAATTCTCAATTTTCAATTCAGACATTCGAACGAAATTCCAAATTCAATTCACCCAACATTTGGTTAAGTTTATCAGCTATTTTATAGAGATGCTCTGTAACATCTTTAGTTTATCCTAGAATGCTATGAAAGGGACGTGAACTTTTCGTTGATCTCCAGTTCAACAAGACAAAATGAGGCTAAATTTCGGGTAACAAATTTTTGTACATTTGTATATTGCTCATTTTATATTTTTTATAGTTTTTTCAAAGAAACGGAACTGCGGATTTGTGTAAATTTTTTTTTGCAATTTTTAAATATTTCACTTAAAATAATTGTCCTAAACGTTGAACCAACACTTTTTTTTAGCATAGTTTTTGCTTTGTCAATCAAGGTTCGAATGACTGGAATGTGAATAAAGATTCCTGTAAAAAAAAATCATCAAATTTCGAAAACCAAAACACAATTCAAAATATGACTTAAGATTAGCTTATTGAAATTAGAGCAATTCCTTCAGTTTACCATTCATGTATGATAAGTGATGAACCACAAACAATTTATATTGTCTGAAGAATGATACCAGATAGCAATTTACAGATGGGTTTGACATTAATACTAGACAAATGTGAATTTTTTTTAAAAAATTTGCATTCCACAAACCTCATATTTGATTCCACATTCAAAACACATTCCACAATTGAACATATTGTTACGTTTTTGCCTTGTCACTTAAGGTCAATTTAATTTATCTCCAACGAATTTATTTATTTCACAAAATTTATTACAACACAGTTTATCAATCAAAATTCACAAAATCACTTTATATAAATTATTCTCAAATTTTACTGATCACTTTTACTTTTTATTTCGCACAAAAACACTTTTTAAATCACTTTTTAATTCCTTTTTAATCTTTACACTATCGCTTACCAAATATTACTAATCCAATTCGATCTCCTTCGCCTTTTTATATACACAAACCAAAATTCTCGAAAGTTCATGACTTTTCCAGTTAGAATAGCGTAGAAACATTACGTAACAATTTTATCATGGAAAATTCCATTTTAGTACAGTTAAACATTGAGCTATTCATTTAACTTCTTCTATTACACATTAGGTGTCACCGTCACAATATGAATTAAAATTAAAACAAATTGTTTGGTTTACCGTTATTATTCCATAAAACAATAATTATAGTCCACAGCATGACACCAGATATTCTGGGAGAGCAATATTCTGGGTTTTAATATTAATTTTGGCATGAATACTAGACAAATACGAGATTTCCTTGATCTTTAACTAAGTTCAACTTAAAATTTGATGTTAATTTCGTGCAAAATATTATCAAGTTTGGAAAACGAAAACATGTTCCAAAATTAAAAATTTGATTCTTTGATTGTCTGAAGAATGTGAATGACACCAGATAACGATGAGTGGGTTTTGACATTAATATGTGAAATTTTCCTTATAAAAGTTGCGGTCCAAAATAATGCAAACTTTATATTTGATTTGAGTGTCCTGTAAAAATTCTTAAAAGTTTGAAAATATTTTTAGATTTTTATTTTATTTAGAATGTTACGTTTTACGCCTTGTAGGCCAAGGTTCGAAAATTACTGGATTGTTAATACAGCGATTCATAAGAAAACGATCAACGTTTGTCCTGACCCCTTTTGATTTTAACGAAAATCATAATTTTTTCTTTCCTTTTACGGTACTGTTATTCGGAGCAGCGTTTTTAGCTGTTTTCTGAATTTTTTCATTTTTCTTAAAAACTCAAATTTTAAAGTGCTCGTTCTCAAAAACAACTTAACCGATTTTAATGATAGATGGCTCATATGAAAGGGGATAGACTCTTCATTTATGGTATCATTTTTTAAATAAATTTTTGCAGAGTGAACAATTTTTGCAATTTTGTTGAATAAATTTTTGCTTTTAATCGAAATTTTGGTCCAAGTAGTTGTTGGCATTTCCTTGTCGTTTCATGAAAGATAATTTGATTCGGATCAGATCAAACGTCAAAAAGTACAAATAATATAATTGTAAAATTAAATTAGGTCCGCGGTCAAAAATTGTTTAATGTTCAAAATCACTTTTTTACGACGGTTTGAAGGCTTTTGAATTCAATATGCATAAAAAATGTCCGTCCATCTTTTTGCAATCTGGATTTGTGTACCCACGATACCTACATGTCAAGAGGTTGAAGAATCGACCCAAACCCACGTGGTTATTAAAACGTGGCATCACCACATGGTTTTCGATACACGTTTGCCATTTTTTAAAATATATTTTGCTCATTTGAGGATTGAGTTGGGCGTTGAGTTTGGGGTTGAGTCGCAGGCCGATATGCAGGTTGAGTTGGGATAGAATTGGATTTAAATTGGGGATTGAATTGAGTTCATGGCTTTTCAGTCCATGTTGATGAATGGATGGGAATGAATGAATTGGATTGGGCATTAGCTTTGATGTTGAGTTAAGGGCTGAGTTGTGGATCGGGTTCGGGTTGAATTTTAGTTCGGTTGGAGTTGTGTTGGAATTGAATACGATTCGAACTGTGCTTAAGTTACGATTGAGTTGACTTCATGTACGCACGCAGTTTTCCATACCCATATTGATGACCATATTGATTTGCGGATTGAGATAGATGTTGAGTTGAGGGCCAAGTTTGGGGTCGAGTTGGGGTTGATGAACACATGTAGTTGTAAGCTGGGGCTCAAGAAGGGCTTCAGGTTGGGATTTATTTATGAATTTGAGATTAGATTAAGATGGGGTCATGTAGGCCTGCAGTTTTCGAACCGTTCTGATTTAAGAACAGAGTTGCGCTTTGAGTTTAGGGCTGAGTTAAGGGTTGAGTTGAAGTTTTATCTGGTGTTGAGTTTAGGTTGGATTGAGGATTGAGTTGGAGGTTCGAGATGAGAAGGTAATTTGGAGGACTAGGTTGAGTTGATTTGAATTGAGCTCATATATGCAAGTAGTTTTTTGAATCGATTTGATTTCGTTATTGAGTTGGCTGTCGACTTTGTCTTTGTGTAGAGGTTTGAGATTTGGTTCATTAAGTATGTAATATTAAAATTTAAACAATTTTGAATTTTCGATCAAGAAATGAAAGGAAAACAAATTATGTAAGATTTAAAATAATTGAAAAAACGTGATGTACTGATCTAATCACTCACCGATGAAAAAACTTAAATTTAAACTATCAGCGTTGATTTTACTTAACATCGGCGCTAATGGAAAATTCCTTGCATTTTCGTTGGATTTCGGGTTGATAGTGTAGTGGGTCATTTTTAAATTTAGTTGTTTTTCCATTTTTGGATAAAACCTAGCACCTTACTTTTTCCTGTGCCAGGGTCTTGGGTACAAACACAGAGCGATAGTTTGGTCTATCTACACTAGCCCTGTTCATTTTGTGGGGTGTTTTTTATCTTTTTTGTGCTTCACCTGGGATCGATTCCGTATCTAAAAAAAATGATTTTGCCCATTTAAGGAAATTTTTGGGATGTAATTTAGAGGTTGCCACAGTCAAGTTTTCATGAAAAATTAGAAATGACGACCCCACTTCCTATTGACTCGAAACTTATGGCCGATTATTTGGTAAATCCGGTCTGATGACAATGGTTTCTTACAAGAAACTTTATTGAAGTTACAAGAAACAATATTGAAGCTTAAATTATGACAAGACAAACAATGTTTCAACAAACAAACGATATTTCAACCAGTGTTTGAAACTTCACAAACAATCGTAATAAATTACGAAAAAATTATTGTTTTTTATAATAATAAAAGTCTTACTTGAATTATTTCTCATAATAACAGTTTTTGTTCAACTAAATTAAAGAATACGCGTAGATTCAAATCCTAATTTCAAATCTTCTTTCTTATTACTCGCATAAACGTTCCTATGGTGAGCTACGGTGTTGTACAAATACTGTTGTTATTCTTCACTCCTGCCTGCTAGACCATTGAAATCTTGAGCTAGAGAAATTGATCGCTCCGCGACATCATTGACGACCTTTCATTCAGAAATTTTTTCACGAGCTTGAAGATAAGATGCGCGATTTTTCCAGGATGTCGGGTCAGAATTCAGAAATTCCATATTAATATCATAGCTAGTAAAAAAGTTTCTCGTATTTGCATTTATAAAATCGTGAATTTGATAGCTATGGATGTCACGATTATTAGGTTTTAAAAATTTATTCCCCTCATTAGGTACGGTGACTGCTCTCAATTTTTCGCACAATTTCATTCTCATCGATCTAGGTATTCTGTCATCAAAAAATGATAAGGCAGCCAAACTCTCGTGCAAATACCAAAGGTGTTTTGAAAATTGGTTAACTGTCGCCAGTGAAATTTGTTCATTTATCGTTCTATAATTAGTGAGCTCCTTAAGTAGGCACAGGTCATTGAATGGCGCGAAACGGGCACTCTCACATTGGAACCAGTATCGAACATAAATTTTGACAATGAAAAAATTGAATTCTCGTAGGGCATGGACTTCTGTCGGTTCCAAAAAAAATTGACCTCTCAACAGGTATATTTTTAATGAGTAAATCAATTTGGCCATCCATCGAGCGCGATGAACAGCACCAGGCGGGCGAATAACAATCCCAGAATCCCACTCCTTCCTAAATCTCTCAAATAGTTGGATATTTGGGCCAGTTGACTTTTCAAATAAAGTATTGAATGCAGCCGATGCTATGGGGTCCAAAACGTGGTGTCTACAAGCGAAATAAAAAAGTCTTTTCCCCAAAAGTCTTTCCAAACGTACGTAAGCTCCCTTATAACGCCCAGTGTTGCTTGAAGTCGTATCAAACACATCGCATTTATATTTCGAGCTAAGTTGTGTTCTTGAATCAAATTATTTAAGTTTTCCGCCATGACTTCACCTGTTCCTGACGGTATCTTTGGGATTCCAAGAATTTGCTCGATCCGAAACCCAGTAACAATGACCGCCATTCTATCCACTTTTCCCCGCTGTTCGTTATCGTCCATAATTTTTCCATCCCAATGAATTGTTAAAAAACTATTTGGGTGAAATCCTTCTATTATAGATCGTGATAATTCTTCTCGTTCTTTCATGCAATGTCTTCCAATTGTGCTCACAGAGCAAGATACCTCGTCTATCGAATGGCCGAAGGCGGACGCCGCTTTTCCGACAACGTATGTCATTTGACCATTTGATAATTTTGCGCGATCGGCAGTATTACAAACGAATGAATTCAGAGGCTTTTTTTGGCGATCCTTCTCTTCTTGGGTTCAGGTGACGGGCAATAAGAACTCTCAGACGAGGAACTCGATTCACTGCTAGATTCTTCATACATTTCGATAATCCTGGGTCCTGAACGTTCACATCTAATCTGACTTTCACTGGCTTGTGCTTCTACTGAAGAGTTATTCCCGAATTCAGCGTTGAATTGTGCAGCATATGAGCACCGTTTATTGTCTTTATTACAATTATAAAAACATAAAAGTTTCGGTGAGTTTGCTAAACGAATGGCGATGTCTTTATGACCCACGTTAAAAAGACATGATAACTGTTTACGAATTCCGTTTTCTTGGAAGAAGCTGATTTTTTGTGCTTTTTATTTTTTTTAAAATTATATCAAGGCTTGTGGAGTTTTTTGAATTTTGTAACCATTTTCGGTGTTCAGCTGTTGGTAAAACAAGTTTCTTCCAGTCGAAAAACTTTTTAAACAAAACAAAGAATTTGAAATGACCATGACCACAAATCACGACAAGCGCCTACTTCCAAATGTTTAGTAAAAATTGACTGTGGCAACCTCTAAATTACATTCAAAAAATTTCCTTAAGTGGGCAAAATCATTTTTTTTAGATACGGAATCGATCCCAGGTGAAGCACAAAAAAGATAAAAAACACCCCACAAAATGAACAGGGCTAATCTACACTATGTACGTCCAATTTTTCTTTTTCTAAATGCATCATCCATAAATTCCTTTGTACCCAACTCTTGATCTTGGAGGATTTTTATTAACGAGGCAACTTCTTTATTTTTACTAATGGCTAAATTTTCTTGTATAGGTTTTGACGTCTGTGGCCGATAATGGTGAAGTCACTACAGCTTCGGGTAGGAACTGAAGGTATCTTCAGGGGCTCAATATTCGTTCATCCCACATTTCGTATATTTTCAGTACATGAAGTGTTACTTTTACTGAGGAGCCGTTCCAACGTACTCTCCAAAGTACTCTAGCGGATATGGCTATCTAAAATAATATTCGGTTCTTTACCCTCTTTTTTAACTCTATAACGTGTCGTTATTTTTTATAGAATTGCACCCATCACCGACTTCTTTACATTGCACCCATACACCGCTACCACGAAGTTAGTGAACGACAAAGAGGAGTCTTCAAAATGGATTCCCAGGAAATATGCACAACATTCCCGAGAAACGGGAATACTTTTAACGTAGAGATGAGTTGACGTATGCATGTAATTCTCAATATTGTAGTCAATTTTATATTCAAAACCCTGTTTATTCACATATCTCGAAAATAAAGGATTTTATAGAAAAAAAAAGTTTCGGAAGAGATTTGTTTGTTTCTGATTTGGCCTGAATTCAGCTTCCTTTTTCTCATACAAACCTATCTTGGAAAGTAAAGGGCGGTCAAAAAAATGTTTCAGCCTAAAGTTGTTGGTTTTTTTTTCGTGTAAAATAAAAATTCATTAAAAAGGAAGGTATTAAACCAAGTTGTCTTTAAAATAATTTTCGTAGGTCGTTTAAAGGTCATACAAAATAATTTTGTTATGTGTCCCCTCCAGACCAAGTAAGTTTCTTCTCGAACATTTTTCGCTAGACTGCTTAATTTTCTTGTTATTTAGATGGATCAAGTTAAGTGATGTACCATTTAAGTTGATTCATTTAAAGGTCTCGAAAATTAAGTATTACTGAAAAAATCTTTATTTTTCATGACCTTGAATTGACCTACAAGGTCATATTAAGGACAACCATATTTTTAATATAAACCTTAGTTTTTGTTTGGAACATTATTTTCGTTTTCATCTGTTTTCAAGGATTTGTTTAAATGCCAGATTTACTGAGATCAAAAATGTTTTTGAGAAAATATTTTAATTCTCTGTACACCCATCCCTCGATTTACGAAATCTCTCTTTACGAATTTTCGGAAAGTTTACGAAAAATTCGTTTAACGAAATTGCGATTTAGGTGCAATTTTTTGGGACGAGTTAATTCGTTAAGCGAGGGATGGTTATAAATCTAAATTTCATTAACCGAATTTTTCGTAAATTTTCCGAAAATTCGTAATAAGAGATTTTGTAAATCGAGGGACGGGTGTAAATCATTTACTATGGGTTTTACTCGATTTTTAGTGTTCGTATTGCATTCTGTCTTACACTTACTCAAATTTAATATTTCATTTTAGAACGAAGGCTATTAATTTCGAAACAGTATGTTTTGGCAGGAGGAAAAGGTTAACAGTAAGGGCTAGTAAATAAGAAATCATCATTGTGTAAATTTTGCTTTGCTTGCTTACAAGTATTTAATGCCTTCCTAAAACCTACATACCACATTTAAAACTAATTTTGATTTTAAATCATGCTTTACAAACTAACTCCAGTACTAACGTTTGTTGAAAGAGACTAAAATCTTTATTAACTTTTTTTTTATTTTTTTTATTTTAGAAGGTAGATGCATGATAAGTAAAAATATTCTTCTTCAAAGATACATTCCACACGCAAAAAAAGCACCTTGAATGCATGGAAGTGGGTGGGATGCGATTTTTTTTAGTTCAGTTTTATATTGCTCTGTATGTATTATAGAGAAATAATCAAATCAGAAATCCCTGAAGAGTATGTAGAAATTAATTTTTTTTTTGCTTAATACGATTAAATCTGCGCAATATTGATAAAAGTAATAACATTTTTTTGTAATTTAATTTAATTTAATTATTTTTTATAAAAATCTAATCCATATGTGTATGTAGGTACATATACGTATGTGGCTTGATCGATAAACCTATTCGAAATTATGATGGAAGTGTACATAAATATTGTTTGTATTTATGCCGAGTAGGTTTGGTATTTTGTTGTGTTGAAGGTTAATACATATAATGTACATTTACGAGAATGTTGGCTTGAATGTCTTCCTACATAACCAAAATAGATTTATGTTTTAGGATTGTTTTGTGTCTTTATTATGTGTGCGCGTGGTTTAATTGTGCAATATAAATGATGAACAATTGTTTATTGATTTCCGGTAAAAAAAAAAAATAAAAATTCAATTGATTTGCTTGTTACACTAAATTTACAGGTTTATGCGTACATTAAAACAAATAATAAATTTGTTTTTTAAAATTAATTCATAAATCAAAAATTTACGATGAGATTCACCCTACTTAAAATGGCAATCAAATTTTGATTTTCTTTTACGTATTGTAGCGGGTTTATTGTTATACGAGAACTAACAGCTCACAAAAAAAAAAAATAAATCAAACAAATACATTTTAATGAGTTTGATCGCGCAGTTAACGTCTTCTAACGATCGCTAAGCCTATAAAAGAAGAGATTTTTATTTATTTATTTGTTCATTTAATAATTTTTTTTTGTATTTATATGAATTATGTGCTTTGTTAATAGAGTTTAACAACAATTTTAATTGGGTTTAAATTGTTACTCGTTTTTTGTATGATTTTTATTATATTATTTAATTAAAATAAACAGTTTTGAGAAAGTTGGAAATTATTAGATTGGAGGCTGCTCTACTCGTAAATAATGTATACTCAGATTTCTTAGAAATATATCGTTTGTATTTTCTAAGTGTTAAAATAGGAAACCTACTTTTATAAATGCGATTAGGCAAGAGGTCCTAGATTTGAGACTTTCTAGTCCGCATTTCAGCGACTTGGTAAAAAACTGGCATGTGTCTGAAGAGGCCTCATTATCGGATCACTTGCACATCAGATTCGATTTAGCGGCTGAGACAATGCAGCGGCAGGAAATCAGATTTCCATAACATTAAATCAGAAATGCCCTCGGTTGTGGGGAACATAGAGCCTCCAGAGGGTTTGGAGATCACTTTGCTTAAGAGAACAGCTGCCCGGTTAAGCGAAGAGAGTCCACAAAGATGGTCCCTTGGTGGAACGGGACGCTGGGTAAACTGAGGAAAAAATCGAGAAGATTATTCAACAAGGCTAAACGCACCGGTGAATGGGGCGAGTATAAGATGGCCTCGACGGAATATAATCTCGAACTAAGAAGATGCAAGAGAGGTACCTGGGGAATTTCTATGAGGAAATCAATGAATTGCCCTCTGCAGCTCGCCTCCAGAAAGTCCTTTCCAGGGATCATTCAAATGGTTTAGGACTTCTCCAAACGGAAAATGGGAGGTTCACTGAAAACCGGAGGGAAACCTTAGAGGTACTGCTAGAGACCCACTTTCCGGATTCAGTAGTGGTAGGAGCCCAAGAGGACTCGCATGATCCCTCAAGTGAGGTGGCCTATGCGCCGCACGGTAGGATCTGGAGTCTCTCTGGCTATTGGGTCTTTCAAACCTTTCAAATCCGCTGGAGGGAATGGTATCTTTCCAGCTTTACTTCAAAAAGGTATTGAGGAAATACTCGCCAGCTTGATCCAGATGTTTCGGGCAAGCTATGCTTTTAACTATATTCCGAAACTGTGGGGGCGTTTGATAATACCTCCTATGGATCTATAGAGAGGGCAGCAATGGGAAAAAGGGTTCCGCTTTCTACAATTAGGTGGATCCGTTCCATGCTGGAACATCGTGAGATTACTGTCGTCAGACTAGGTGGTGAGTCAGTAACCATCAAGGCCGTAAAGGGCTGTTCTCAAGGAGACGTACTATCTCCTCTTTTGTGGTCATTGGTTATTGACGGAATACTGGTCCTTCTGAGTAGCCATAGGTTTGATGTCCAGGTCTAAGCGGATGATGTGGCTATCATAATCAGAGGCAAGTTTGATGAGGTCATTTCTGATCGTATGCAAAATGCACTCAATATAATATGGCAGTGGTGTTACCAGGAAGGACTCAGTGTCAATCCAAACAAAACTGTCATTGTTCCTTTTACGAGGAGGAAAAAGCTTGCGCTTACAGCTTCCTCGTTAAACGGTACTACTGTTCCTTTTTTCCAGCGAGGTTAAATATCTAGGGGTTATCCTAGATCAAAAACTGAACTGGAACCAACATTTGTTGAAAGTTCAAAATAGAGCCACCAAGGCTTTCTGGGCCTGTCAAAGACTCTATGGGCGTACTGTCGTATTGGGGACTACAACCAAAAATGATCTACTGGTCATTTCTTACAATCATTAGGCCTATGGTCACCTACGCATCGGTTTTATGGTGGTCTAAAACTGAGCAGAAGAAAACGCAAACCTTATTGAATAAGGTTAGCGTATAGCCTGAATCGGTGTTACGGGCTTAATGAAATCATGTCCAACCGCGGCGGTGGAGACACTTCTAGGACTGACACCGTTACACCTGCATATTAAAAAGGATGCTGAATTATGGCCCTGAAAATGCAGGCGGAAGGAAATATCAAACCAGGTAATATGGTTGGTCATCTGGAAATCCTTAAGGAATTTCAGACAGACCCTATCATAGGAATGCGTTCCGACTGTATGCCAGCTAAACTGGACTTCCACAAACCATTCTGTGTTAGGTTACCTGTCCCGGATGTTTGGAGGGCAGGTGAACCATTCTTTGAGCGAGGGTCCATGGTATGGTTTACGGATGGATCAAAAACGTAAGATGGGGTGGGGATAGGAATACACGGGAGTGGCACTACCCTCTCGAAGTCCTTGGGTACCAATGCTACCGTTTTTCAAGCAGAAGCACATGCAAAAGGCCTAAACGGTGCAAAGATTTAGATTGTATCAGACAGCCAATCGGCCTTAAAGGCTCTTAGGTCTTGTACCGTTGAGTCAAGGCTGGTATGGGATTGTCTGAAGGTTATTAAACATCTGGCAGGCTCAAATAAAGTAACATTTATGTGGGTGCCAGGTCATACTGGAATCGAAGGAAACGAGGCAGCTGATAGCCTCGCCCGTGAGGGTTCTCCCTCTCCATTTATTGGACCAGAACCCTTCTGCGGCGTCACTAAGGGACACCTTAGAGCAGCGGTAAAACGCTGGGAGGATATTCAAAAGTCCTCCTACTGGCGCAGAATTCCAGGGTCTGTTAGGGTTAAGGAGTGTCTTGAACTTAGGTACCTGAGTTGAGGCTGCTTACTGGCTTCCTCACAGGTCATGTTCCCTTAAGGTATCACTTTAAGAAGATGGGCCTAATTACGACAGATGGATGCCGCTTCTGCGATCTGGAAGCGGAATCAGCGGATCATGTTGAGCAAGAACAATGAGCCCGGATAGTATGTATCTTGTACCGGCCAGTAGTATTGTCAGATTCATTAAGAGCCTGAATATTGACTGGACGGATAATTATCGGACCTTTTAGGTCGCGGTGCGAGGTGGCTTATCGCCCACATGGCCCTTCAATCAATAATATTAATAATAAGTGTTAAAATTTTAATTAGGCGTTTATTTGTTAATGTATGCAAAGGTTTTACTGAACTTTTCCTAAAGAGCAAAAACAAATATTAAGTATTATTTAGTAAATATTTCACGAGGCTATATTAAAGAATGAAGTTTTGTTAAACCTAAAAAAACATTTAAATTAATTTTGATGGCACAAAATTTAATTTTGAATGGGTTATGTTCAATATTTGTTTACATTTAAACATTAGATATTTTGTGCAGGTCTTAAACCAATGGGAACATCGACAAAATATAGATCGTGGCCCATTTAATACAAATTTTGAAGATATTCTTTCAGAGCTAAGAGAGCAAATTGAACGGCTGGGTTGATTTTAAAAGGAAAAAATTGAGGTGTGGCCAACACACGACTTTCTTTTACGAACAGAGAATTTTGAGAAATTTTATTTTTTTCTTAATTTTTTTTTTTAATTTTTTTTTTTTTTTTTTATTTGTTTTTCATTTTTGGAAACATTTTGTATAAAGTAGTTTTTTGTAAACCTTATACTTTTTAAGATATTTGCAAAACAAATTTTCTGAACCAAGGGAGTGGCCACCTCCGGTTAGCCGATTTGCAGTAAAATTCACTGGGACCTCCCAATTTATCAAAAAAGCTTAAATCTGAAGTTTCAGTTCGATTGATTAAACCATCTGGGCTGTAGAGAGGACACAGGCAGACTGACAGACTAACAGACCAACAGACTGACCGACTGACAGACAGACAGACAGACACCATTTCGAAACCCACTTTTTCGCGCTCAGGGGACCTAAAAACAAATAAATTTCTAAAAATCACAAGGTTTAAAATTTTCATGATTACTATACTTTATTTTACTAGAGTAAAATAAAGTAAAAAACCCTAATCCATACGAATCGTTCGTTTAGTAAAAGTTCTGCAAAATTATTTTTTGGAAATCGCACCCAACTCCCAAGGGCCAATATCGGCCATTGCCAACAATGATGGCAAAGGTTTGGCTAGCACATAGAATAGGTCCCTTAATTACCTAGTTAGAAAACCCTAATCCATACGAATCGTTCGTTTAGTAAAAGTTCTACGAAATTATTTTTTGGAAATCGCACTCAACAATGATGACAAAAGTTCCGCTAGCACATGGAATAGGTCCCCCTTAATTACCTAGTTAGAAAACCCTAATCCATACGGATCGTTCGTTTAGTAAAAGTTCTGCAAAATTATTTTTTGGAAATCGCACTCAGCTCCCAATGGCCAATATCGGCTATTGCCAACAATGATGACAAAGGTTTGGCTAGCACATATAATAGGTCCCTCAAATACCTAGTTAAAAAAACCCTAATCCATACGAATCGTTCGTTTAGTAAAAGTTCTGCAAAATTAGTTTTTGGAAATTGCACTTAACTCCCAAGGGCCAATATCAGCCATTGCCAATAATGATGACAAAGGTTTGGCTAGCACATGGAATAGGTCCCTTAATTACCTAGTTAGAAATCCCTAATCCATACGAATCGTTCGTTTAGTAAAAGTTCTGCAAAATTAGTTTTTGGAAATTGCACTTAACTCCCAAGGGCCAATATCAGCCATTGCCAACAATGATGACAAAGGTTTGGCTAGCACATGGAATAGGTCCCTTAATTACCTAGTTAGAAATCCCTAATCCATACGAATCGTTCGTTTAGTAAAAGTTCTGCAAAATTAGTTTTTGGAAATCGCACTCAACTCCCAATGCCAATATTGGCCATTGCCAACAATGATGGCAAAGGTTTGGCTAGCACATAGAATAGGTCCCTTAATTACCTAGTTAGAAAACCCTAATCCATACGAATCGTTCGTTTAGTAAAAGTTCTACGAAATTATTTTTTGGAAATCGCACTCAACAATGATGACAAAAGTTCCGCTAGCACATGGAATAGGTCCCCCTTAATTACCTAGTTAGAAAACCCTAATCCATACGGATCGTTCGTTTAGTAAAAGTTCTGCAAAATTATTTTTTGGAAATCGCACTCAGCTCCCAATGGCCAATATCGGCTATTGCCAACAATGATGACAAAGGTTTGGCTAGCACATAAAATAGGTCCCTCAAATACCTAGTTAAAAAAACCCTAATCCATACGAATCGTTCGTTTAGTAAAAGTTCTGCAAAATTAGTTTTTGGAAATTGCACTTAACTCCCAAGGGCCAATATCAGCCATTGCCAATAATGATGACAAAGGTTTGGCTAGCACATGGAATAGGTCCCTTAATTACCTAGTTAGAAATCCCTAATCCATACGAATCGTTCGTTTAGTAAAAGTTCTGCAAAATTAGTTTTTGGAAATTGCACTTAACTCCCAAGGGCCAATATCAGCCATTGCCAACAATGATGACAAAGGTTTGGCTAGCACATGGAATAGGTCCCTTAATTACCTAGTTAGAAATCCCTAATCCATACGAATCGTTCGTTTAGTAAAAGTTCTGCAAAATTAGTTTTTGGAAATCGCACTCAACTCCCAATGCCAATATTGGCCATTGCCAACAATGATGACAAAGGTTTGGCTAGCACATGGAATAGGTCCCTTAATTACCTAGTTAGAAAACCCTAATCCATACGGATCGTTCGTTTAGTAAAAGTTCTGCAAAATTATTTTTTGGAAATCGCACTCAACCCCCAAGGGCCAATATCGGACATTGCCAACAATGATGACAAAGGTTTCGCTAGCACATGGAATAGGTTGCTGAATTATCTAGTTAGAAAACCCTAATCCATACGGATCGTTCGTTTAGTAAAAGTTCTGCAAAATTATTTTTTGGAAATTGCACTTAACTCCCAATGGCCAATATCGGCTATTGCCAACAATGATGACAAAGGTTTGGCTAGCACATAGAATAGGTCCCTCAAATACCTAGTTAGAAAACCCTAATCCATACGAATCGTTCGTTTAGTAAAAGTTTTACGAAATTATTTTTTGGAAATCGCACTTAACTCCCAAGGGCCAATATCGGCGATTGCCAACAATGATGACAAAGGTTTGGCTAGCACATGGAATAGGTTGCTCAATTACCTAGTTAGAAAACCCTAATCCATACGGATCGTTCGTTTAATAAAAGTTCTACGAAATTATTTTTTTGGAAATCGCACTCAACAATGATGATAAAGATTTTGCTAGCACATTGGATAGGTCCCTTAATTTCCCAGTTAAAATTGAGGTGTGGCCAACACACGACTTTCTTTTACGAACAGAGAATTTTTAGAAATTTTATTTTTTTCTTAATTTTTTTTTTTAATTTTTAAATTTTTATTTTTATTTGTTTTTAAATTTTGGAAACAATTTGTATTAAGTAGTGTTTTGTAAACCTTATACTTTTTAAGATATTTGCAAAACAAATTTTCTGGACCAAGGGAGTGGCCACTTCCGGTTAGCCGATTTGGAGTAAAATTCACTGGGATCTTCCAATTTATCAAAAAAGCTTAAATCTAAAGTTTGAGTTCGATTGATTAATCCATATAGGCTGTAGAGAGGACACAGACAGACTGACAGACAGACACCATTTCGAAACCTACTTTTTCGGACTCAGGGGACCTCAAAACAAATAAATCTCTAAAAATCTCAAAGTCCAAAATTTTCATGATTACTATACTTTATTTTACTAGAGTAAAAGAAAGTAAAAAATGGAGGTGTGGCCAACACACGACTTTCTTTTACGAACAGAGAATTTTGAGAAATTTTATTGTTTTTTATAATTTTTAAATTTTTTTTTTTAATTTTTTTTTTTAATTTTTAAATTTTTAATTTTTTTTTTTTTAATTTTTTTTTTTATTTTTATTTGTTTTTAATTTTTGGAAACATTTTATTTTAAGTAGTTTTTTGTAAACCTTATACTTTTTAAGATATTTGCAAAATAAATTTACTGGACCAAGGGAGTGGCCACTTCCGGTTAGCCGATTTGGAGTAATTTTCACTGGGACCTCCCAATTTATCAAAAAAGCTTAAATCTGAAGTTTCA
Source organism: Tipula vernalis (assembly GCA_958295665.1). Taxonomy (NCBI): domain Eukaryota; kingdom Metazoa; phylum Arthropoda; class Insecta; order Diptera; family Tipulidae; genus Tipula; species Tipula vernalis. The sequence continues at coordinate 42,017,771 of OY282560.1, forward strand.
GTTCGATTGGTTAAACCATCTGGGCTGTAGAGAGGACACAGACAGACTGACAGACTGACAGACAGACACCATTTCGAAACCCACTTTTTCGGACTCAGGGGACCTTAAAACAGATAAATCTCTAAAAATCTCAAGGTCCAAAATTTTCATGATTACTATATTTTATTTTACTAGAGTAAAAGAAAGTAAAAGGATAAGTAATGAAAACGATCTTAGGGCGCTGAGGGGTGTACCCACCAATGGCTTATAGTAAAAAAAAAAAAAAAATCATTTAACATACAACTATACCTATATAAACTAATTTTTTTAATTCCGCGACCTCAATTTTTTAGAAAACTGAATTTAATCCGCGCGAAATTAATTCATTTTTAAGTATCTTTGAAATTCGTCGAGAAAAGAATTAATAATAATAAGTTAAATTCATTTTAATCTTTTGTTGAAGTATAACTTTTTTACTAGTTTTTCATGAAGGTGTAAAGTATGTTAAACTTTTCAATTTCAGTTCAAGACGTTAAATTCATCTCAAACTTTTGTAACCCAATAAGCGTTTTAGTACTTTTCCGAGAAGATATTCACTTCCAATCATATATGAATAGGTTCACCAAAATATTTAAATTTTTTAAAAATGGTCACATTTTTAATGGTTTTTTCAATTGTGGAAAAAAGAATATCAATATTAAGTAGCTTAAGAACAAAATTTTCTATTTTGAGAGATCCGTTCGATTTTATTTTACAATTGAATCGTAAGACGATTTTAAGTAATTTAATGACAGTTCCTTCCACACACCCTTTATAGCTGTGACAGGCGAATCCTGGACCTCAAATCGCCTACCACCTTCATAAACCTTTCTTGCCATCCATATCCACATATTTTCAATGATGTTTAGATCAGTTGAAGGTTAATTAGCCCATGTTAAAACTTCAATGTGTTCCGCTTTAAACCAACTTTTAATTATACGAGCCGTATCGATACTTGTGTTATCCTGAGCATTTTCTAATATAATTTTGTATGATTCTGCTTTCATTGTACTCTATAAATTCTAATTCAATGGCCCCATAATAAGAGATTGCACCTCATATCATAACACCACCGATTTTGCTGGGTCTCTTCATCAAAACTCGTTCCCCTTTTCTTATATCGTGAAATACGTCCGGGCCATCAAAATTAAACTTTTTTTCACCAGTAAAAACTACTTTTCTCTACTTTTCAGACAAAGTCATTACTTCTTTTGTAAATAGCAAAAGACTCCCTCGATGCTTTGCCATTTAACAGTGGTTTTTTCATAATTTTCCGCCGATATAGGTAAGGGCATTGTTTGATGACTTTTCGAACCATCGAAATGCTGGCAGAATAACTTACATTACTTGCGATTTTTACAGCTGATAAAGCGGAATTGGAGGCTTCTTTAAGGATCTACCTATTTTCCCGTCCTATGCAGCTTCGACCTATTAGAGTTCCAATTCTTCGGCCGGAATATTCTTATTATTGCAAAACATCAATTTTAGATTTTTCCACCAAGCTCAAAACTTTCCTCTTTATTCATTTTAGCGTCACAATGCTGTCATTAATTTGAAGTATTTTCTTAAATTTTTGAAATAATAAAACAAAATGGAAAAATATTAATGACTTACCTCTTTACGAAGTCAAAATAAAACTGAACCTATTGTAATCACGCATAACGGGTCTTTCAAAACACAAAATGTTGTTCTTAAACTACATTTATCGGCGGAGTTAAATTCATTTGGAAATGAATTAATTTCGCCGATAAAATTTGAATTTATTCCGCGTCAATTGAATTCTTTTACTTTCTTTTACTCTAGTAAAATAAAGTATAGTAATCATGAAAATTTTGGACCTTGAGATTTTTAGAGATTTATTTGTTTTGAGGTCCCCTGAGTCCGAAAAAGTGGGTTTCGAAATGGTGTCTGTCTGTCTGTCTGTCTGTCTGTCAGTCTGTCAGTCTGTCAGTCTGTCAGTCTGTCTGTGTCCTCTCTACAGCCCAAATGGTTTAACCAATCGAACTGAAACTTCAGATTTAAGCTTTTTTGATAAATTGGGAGGTCCCAGTGAATTTTACTCCAAATCGGCTAACCGGAAGTGGCCACTCCCTTGGTTCAGAAAATTTATTTTGCAAATATCTTAAAAAGTATAAGGGTTACAAAAAATTACTTAATACAAAATGTTTCCAAAAATTATAAACAAATAAAAAAAAAAAATAAAAAAAAAAAATAAAAAATTCAAAAAAAAATTAAAAAATTAAAAAATTAAAAAAAAAAAAAATTAAATTTCTCAAAATTCTCTGTTCGTAAAAGAAAGTCGTGTTTTGGCCACACCTCCATTTTTTACTTTCTTTTACTCTAGTAAAATAAAGTATAGTATTCATGAATATTTTGGACCTTGAGATTTTTAGAGATTTATTTGTTTTGAGGTCCCCTGAGTCCGAAAAAGTGGGTTTCGAAATGGTGTCTGTCTGTCAGTCTGTCAGTCTGTCAGTCTGTCTGTGTCCTCTCTACAGCACATATGGTTCAATCAATCGAACTGAAACTTCAGATTTAAGCTTTTTTGATAAATTGGGAGGTCCCAGTGAATTTACTCCAAATCGGCTAACCGGAAGTGTCCACACCCTTGGTCCAGCAAATTTGTTTTGCAAATATCTTAACAAGTATAAGGTTTACAAAAAACAACCGAATACAAAATGTTTCCAAAAATTAAAAACAAATAAAAATAAAAAATAAAAAATTAAAAAAAAAAATTTAAAAATTTAAAAATTAAAAAAAAAATTAAGAAAAAAATAAAATTTCTCAAAATTCTCTGTTCGTAAAAGAAAGTCAATTGTGTTGGCCACACCTCAATTTTAACTAGGTAATTAAGGGACCTATTCCATGTGCTAGCGATATCTTTATCATCATTGTTGAGTGCGGTTTCCAAAAAAATAATTTCGTAGAACTTTTATTAAACGAACGATCCGTATGGATTAGGGTTTTCTAACTAGGTAATTGAGATAACTATTCTATGTGCTAGCCAAACCTTTGTCATCATTGTTGGCAATGGCCGATATTGGCCCATGGGGGTTGAGTGCGATTTCCAAAAAATAATTTTGCAGAACTTTTACTAAACGAACGATTCGCATGGATTAGGGTTTTCTAACTAGGTAATTGAAGGACCTATTCCATGTGCTAGCAAAACCTTTATCATCATTGTTGGCAATGGCCGATATTGACCCTTGGGTGTTGTGTGCGATTTCCAAAAAAATAATTTCGTAGAACTTTTACTAAACGAACGATCCGTATGGATTAGGGTTCTCTAACTAGGTAATTAAGGGACCTATTCCATGTGATAGCGAAACCTGTGTCATCATTGTTGGCAATGGCCGATATTGGCCCTTGGGAGTTGAGTGCGATTTCCAAAAAATAATTTTGCAGAACTTTTACTAAACGAACGATTCATATGGATTATGGTTTTCTAACTAGGTAATTGAGGGACCTATTCCATGTGCTAGCAAAACCTTTATCATCATTGTTGGCAATGGCCGATATTGGCCCTTGGGTGTTGAGTGCGATTTCCAAAAAATAATTTTGCAGAACTTTTACTAAACGAACGATCCGTATGGATTAGGGTTTTCTAACTAGGTAATTGAGAAACCTATTCCATGTGCTAGCGAAGCCTTTGTCATCATTATATTGACCCTTAAGAGTTGAGTGCGATTTCCAAAAAATAATTTTGCAGAACTTTTACTAAACGAACGATTCGCATGGATTAGGGTTTTTTAAAGGTATTTGAGGGACCTATTCCATTTGCTAGCGAAACCTTTGTCATCATAGTTGGCAATGGCCGATATTGGCCATTGGGATTTGAGTGCGGTTTCCAAAAAATAATTTTGCAGAACTTTTACTAAACGAACGATTCGTATGGATTAGGGTTTTCTAACTAGGTAATTGAGCAACCTGTTCTATGTGCTAGCCAAACCTTTGTCATCATTGTTGGCAATGGCCGATATTGGCCCTTGGGGGTTGCGTGCGATTTCCAAAAAATAATTTCGTAGAACTTTTACTAAACGAAGGATCCATATGGATTAGGGTTTTCTAACTAGGTAATTAAGGAACCTATTCTATGTGCTAGCGAAACCTTTGTCATCATTGTTGGCAATGGCCGATATTGGCCCTTGGGATTTGTGTGCGATTTCCAAAAAATAATTTTGCAGAACTTTTACTAAACGAACGATTCGTATGGGTTAGGGTTTTTTATTTTCTTTTACTCTCGTAAAATAAAGTATAGTAATCCTGAAAATTTTGGACCTTGAGATTTCTAGAGATTTATTTGTTTTGAGGTCCCCTGAGTCCGAAAAAGTGGGTTTCGGAATGGTGTCTGTCTGTCTGTCTGTCTGTCAGTCTGTCAGTCTGTCAGTCTGTCAGTCTGTCAGTCTGTCAGTCGGTCAGTCTGTCAGTCTGTCAGTCTGTCAGTCTGTCAGTATGTCAGTATGACAGTATGTCAGTCTGTCAGTCTGTCAGTATGTCAGTCTGTCGGTCTGTCAGTCTGTCAGTCTGTCAGTCTGTCTGTCCTCTCTACAGCCCATATGGTTTAATTAATCGAACTGAAACTTCCAATTTAAGCTTTTTTGATAAATTGGGAGGTCCCAGTGAATTTTACTCCAAATCGGCTAACCGGAAGTGGCCACTCCCTTGGTCCAGAAAATTTGTTTTGCAAATATATTATAAAGTATAAGGTTTACAAAATACTAATTTATACAAAATGTTTCCAAAAATTAAAAACAAATAAAAAAAAAAATAAAAAATTAAAAAAAAAAATTTTAAAATTTAAAAATTAAAAAAAAAAAATTAAAAAAAAAAGTTATAAAAAAAAAAAAAAATTCAAAATTCTCTGTTCGTAAAAGAAAGTCGTGTGTTGGCCACACCTCCATTTTTTCAATATGAATTTAATCCGCGACATTAAAAGGTAAAAATAAAATCTGAATTAAATCCGCGCGACATTATTCATATTGAAAATGGGATTAATTTCGCCATTCTTGCGGAGTTATTTCGTGCCCTGAATCAAATTACCCAGGTAATCGAACAAATTACATCAGTACTCTATAGTATTCGGAAAAAGAACAAAACATCCGAGAACCGGGGTACTCGATAATAGGGTATTGGATACCCTACGTACAATTTATGAAAGATAATTCAAAAAACAAAAAAATGAATAAGAACAACAAACAATATCAGTGGAAGAAAATCAGACTCCAGTAATTCCCAAAATAGGTCGCAACCGTAAAACTACCGATAAAATTAAAACATAAGTTGTGCGATCTATTTTTGAAATATTTCACGGGAAATACGAGTCACAGTGTTCAGAAACGTTATTGAGGTTTCAATGCAAGCGTAGTTACTGTTAGCTGTCCGAATAAATTGCAAAACTCGTGAGCGCAAGTTACGTCAAGGAGAATAAATATTAAAACACAAAAGCAGATACTCACAACCTACTTTACCACAAGTAACGTCACGAGGGAAAATAGCACTTGCACATTTACGCTTATAGGCTCGAGTCTGGGGTCCCAACAGATGGCGTCGGTTAAGATAGGGTGGTATCCTGTAGTCGTCGCTCTCTAACGATGGCTATTTATTAAGAACGAATAATAAAAACTGTTTTTGAATGCTCTTAATGCTCCAACATTGAGACCAAATGATGCTTGCGTACTCGATCTGGAACCGCACAAATGAGGTCTATAGTGATTAAAAAATTAAATTATCGTGGAAACCTTTAGAATTGCGTTTAATGAACCACAATGTCAATATGATGGTTAAACGTTAAAACGGAGCTAAAATAACACCTAAATCGTTTACCATATTCACTCTTTGTAATGTATGATCGTTGAGAGAGATATTTATCCACATTTAAAAACATAAGGATTTGTATCTCACCAGTCACAGAACTTATTCAAGTCACGTTGAAATAGGTCCCGATTCAATTTCCCAAAACAACAGTGGCTAACTTGAGGCACGCCAGATGTTGCCACACAATTCTCAGAAAATATATTTGAAAATATTCTTGACATTAGCCAGTTAACCGGAACAGTCACAGTCACACTAAGCTTGTACAACAATAACCGGTGATTAATTTTGTCGAATCCTTTTGTAAAGTCGGTATAAACTACTCAACCTGAAGTTCCGAGATAACGAAATTGATTAAGTTATTCTGGAACACTGCTAAATTTGTCACTGTCGAACGACCGGGAAAGAATCCATACTGACATACACTAGCTTAGGTATGCAAGTCAAACTTGCAATCCCGCACGATAATTAGTTAGATCACTTTTTGTGGATAGGCTGAAGTTAGATATTCTCCAAAGTTCCGGAAATATGCCTTAGTCCAGACTTATGTTAAATAATAAGCACACAGAAGCCGCAAATTATAGAAGGAATACTATTAAACCGTCATGACCAGGACCATTAGAAGCATCCAAGTTCATCAGAGCCTACTCCACTTCAAGCGTAGAAAAGTTATCATTGAGCTATTGGAGATGATGATGATGTACGTCATCCACTTCGAAGACGCTGCTCGAACATTCTGCAGAAAAAAATTGCAGATTATTTCTGGGTCATTCGACTTTTCAAAAATTTGTGTTTTCAAACCTCAGTTTTTTTTGCCTCAAGTTAAAGGCTATATAAATTTTAATTTTTTTTCGTAGCTCAAAAAATCTACATATGGGAATTTTAATAGTTTTCAATTTGAAATTTCTCCCTTTTCAAAATTTGGAATCCTAACATACATGTATAAATAGTTCTGAAATTTTATGGTCTAAAGTCTCAAAACCAAATTGTCTGTAGCTTCAACTTCCAAAAGATCTTGATGTAAACAAGGTGGTTTCAAATTGCAAATGATTAATGGAATTTTGATCAAAAATTGGAATGATTTTTCAAATCGTCGCATGATACCAGATCCCAAAATTCCCAATCTAGTCTCAAATTCTTAAAATCGTCATGGTTTCTGGGTTATATTTCGGATTCGGTCACTGGATTAGGTAAATAAAAGGTAAGTTTCTTTGTAACAATATTCAATTTCACTTACCAACATTTTTCCAACACTTATATTACTCTGGTTGAAGCCACGTGCCAGTAGGATTAGAAATTTTTTTTTAAGCTTTTACTTAGAGCTGCTCCAATTCAGAACTATCTCGTTATTCTTTCAAAATTTTCTTAATAATGGGTAATTTGAGTGATTTTCCTATTTTAGCGAACCATAGTTTGATGTTCGTGTGAAATTTTCAATCAAGTAACATTCAAGAAAACAGTTTTAACAAATTTGATTAGTGATTTGAATTAAAAATACCCCAATATTTTTCATTTCCACCACATGTTTAATGGTTGCCCTATTTGAAATAAGATTAATTTCTTAATAAATTCTTTACATTACATAATGCCGATTTCACCTTGTATAAAGGATTACAATTGTCTAAATCAATATTTGTAAATCCGATTAAAACGTTATACCTTTAAAATTTATTATCCCAATTCACTTGAGACGATATTATTGATCGATAAACTTTTTCTAAATTCTACATATCGACGCGAAAAAAATTCTTATAAAAGCACAGATTATTTGGAAATAAAATCCTCCAAAATAAGGATTTGCGTGGTCTCCTCCCAGTACACAAAATCTCCATATATAAAGCACACACACAGAAACCGGATTATTTTATTGATTTTCTTTCGCTTTTACCAAACCTATAAATTTTCCTCACCAATATAACGATAGAAACTGTATAATGGCTCTAAAAATAAACGGGATAAATTTCCACTTATGTATATACAGAGAAAAAAAAACAACTCCCAGCCATTTAACCCAGTTTATGTCTCCTTTAATCTCATTCACATCGTTAATAAAATTCTTCAGCATGCCATTTTCATATTTTCCACACAACCGTAACGACCTTCCCTATACAAAATAACATATTCGAATAAAGGTGTGACCCTCAAAATAAAATATTTGTTTTTCTATTCTCTCGTTGGAGTGGCTCTCAGCTTTTTTTTTGGCGCAAAAATATTCCAGACATGCGTCCTATCGACTCAGCTGTCTCGGAAAAATTGAACGAAATAAAAACAATGCAGAGAGGGGTAAGATCACCCCAATATATTTTTAATTATTCCATCTAATAAAGCAACAATTTGTTTTCTCTTGTTATTGACCTATGACGAAATGCCCAGTATATGTGAATATATGGCTACAAAATAATGATCGACTGTATACGACTGTTAATTTTTTTTTTTGCATATATATATATATTGTCCTCGTGACCTTTATAATCATCTCCCCCAACACCAGTAGCATTAAAATATTTTTTTCAATCTACACAATAAAATTGTTTGGGATTATTATTTTATTTAAATTTTTCGACACCCCTCTTCTCTTCTGCCATTCATTTCCACATATTTTAGCACTCGGTGATATACATTGCTGAATACAAGATTGAAAATAATAATCGAGTTATTATTCGAGAATAATAAAAAAAAAATGGTAAACAAACTACTTTGCTTTATGTGCCGTTTAATACGAATTAGCTATTTGATTATGGCATTTTTTATGTAGGGGTATTGAACATTTTTTGTATTCATATGAATTTACACTACAACGCGCTGTTTCGTAAAATAAAAACTGATTAACTCGAGTTACCATGTTCTTCCTTGGGATGGTTGGGATATATAGTAAAATTTAACTTTATGAAGTTTTATAGAATTTTACATTCGGTGTTTTTCCGGAAATTCTGGATCCTTGTAATTTTCCCTCTTGTATTGTTTAATCGAGTCTTAAGACTATGGTCGTTATTAAAAAAATATTAAAATCGTATAATTAAAATTTAAGAATTGAATGAGCATCCAAACATTAATTTCGAATTTTGAATTATTTTTAGAAGTTTTGCAGTTCATATTTGTATCTTTTGACAAAGCATTATCGAAGCATTAAATCTATAATTTGCTAAAATACATTCGTCGATACCATACTAACCCAACGAATTAAGCCAACCACAAAATAACTTGAAACATTTGTGGTAGAACTATCAGTAGAAGAGCGATACAATTCCTTTGATCTGTGTCTGAAAGGTTGACGAAGCAATTTCCATTATCATAAATATTAAAAATTTTACCGAGAAACTCAAATTTTATAAACTTTTTATAAATTTTAATTTTATTGGTCCGTACTTTGATAATTGTGTTTTTGGATTTTATTGTAGTTTTCTGGATTTTTTTTTGGGTAAAGTCCATAAGCCTTTGACTCGTACTGTTCACAATTGTGTACATACATCTTAAACCTAATTTTTGGGATACTATGCATTAATAATGCATTATTTTAAGCGTTATTATGGTGGCTCTTACGATACCTACCAAAAAAAGAAGGATATTTTGGAGGCGAAAAATAATATAAAACGTCAGAATTACCCAGATAGTGATGCAAAATAAAAGGCGTAACAATTAAGCGTTTTATTATTAAAATTCCATCTAAAAAGTCAGTGTACTTAATTGTGTACGAGTACATGCAGATTGAAGTGCAATTTACACATTTATGTACATGTACTCAATTCCGTAGAAACTTTGATAATCGTTTAATTTTTATGTCGGTATTTTATCAAAATATGGCATCACGGTCTAAAAAACGTACACACTTGCCGAGTTGCAGGTTCACTTAAATGCAACGGATTCCGAATTCGAGTTATTATATATGATTCGAATGAGTTCCATCTTTTCCAACTAACCTATGAAGAACACATTATTCAAGGAACTGATGAATGACGAGATACCTGTACATGAAATAGAGGACGTTCAGATTGATACTATAATTTTCGAAGATGATCATGTTGTGTTGAATTTATGGATTAATTTTCCAAACATAATGTTACCGAGAAAGCTGATATGTTAGACAGAAGACAGAAAGAAGTTTGACTTCAGAAAATTTGAATTTGCTGAATCGGCTGCCTACCAATTACCCAGTGATACGGAATATGACGTGTCAACTATAACACCATTCAGTTATTTTACAAAATTTGTTCCACGAATTGTATGTTAGAATGGTTACGTATACAAACATGTACGTAGAACAGGAAGAACAAAGTACCAGAATGTTTAAACGCACCAGCCCAAATGAGATGATACAATTTAATGGGATGCATTTGCTTATGGGAACAATGAAGTTATCCCAGATAAAAATGTACTAGAGCAAATATTTAAGCATTGAATCGATACCATCGGTGAAGTCTTGTGACCGTTTTTATCAGCTTCGAACAAATTTGCATTTAGTATGGACATACCAAATGATTGCAGAGACAAATTTTTTTAAAATTCAGCCACTAATTAACAGTATCTTAAGCTACATCAGAGAAGGACCTGCTAAAGAAGCTATTTCCATCGACGAGAAAATAATTCCGTTTAGAGGAAACTTAAACGTTAAACAATACGTAAAAGTTAAACCTAATCGTTTGTGGGGGATAAAAGTTTATTTTCTTTGTGGCAAAAGCGGTTTCTCGTATGATTTTTTTTTGTACAAAGGAAAAAAACACAGAACTGTCGACTTATGACGATAGCTGGTTTGGACATGATGCTGCTACGATTTTACACTTAACCAAGAGACACACTTTACCTGGGCCCTATTGCACCAACTACTTATCACTTATTACTTATCAACTTATCAAAATTTTTGATAATTTTCTGTTGTACCAAATTGGAATTTGATAAGTATTTAATTGAGTTATAATAAGTGATAAGCACTCACTTATCAAAATTAAGTTGCACCAATTTGCGAAATGATAAATGATAAGTAATATTTTGATAAGCGATAAGTTTGAGGTTTTTGATAATTTTTTCGTAGTTCTGTTGCACCAAAAGTTTTAACTTATCAATAATCGAATACTTTAATGATAACTTATCCAAAATATCAATAAGAAAAATTTCACTACTCAAAAAAATTGATAAGAGCTACAAATTGTTGTGGTATGACGGAAGTCTGTTAAAAACGTTTTTTTTTTTGCTTTTATTGGTAAGATGAGAACTTTTGTTCAATTTTAAAAGAGTACAAATGATAATGACAATACATAATAACTTTAATAACTTTAATTTCAAAATGTATACCGCTATTTTATTATATTCTAATAAGTTATAATATTAAGTCAAAGTAAGAATAATTTCATTCTGTTCGATTTATCATAGAAATAAGACAGTTGTTTCTCGATATTTTAAAATTAATATAAAACTATCAAATATAGGTATTATATCAACTTTAGTGAACAAAAACTGAAATTTATTAAACAAAAAAATAATTTTTATAAATAAATGCGTCGGTTCGAAAGATTATTCGAGGATGAAAACGAAAGAAGAAATCGTGTAGTGAAAGCCAGAACCAAATATTCTCTGGACTCGCGAGTGATCAAATATTTTCGTTTGTCACATGAACAAATTTAGCACGTATTATTAAAAATCGGAGCAAATTTGCACCATGGAAGCGACCGAAACTGCGCATTGAGTCCTCTATAGCAGCTACTAACAACACTGCATTGGTTAGGAATATCCAGGATAGAAGTTTCTTGAGTTGAGTGGTTACCCCCAGGTAGCTGGTTGCTTCGATGAAACAATGATTAATATAGATGCACCTACGGTTAATGAAGGACACTTTGCGAATCGACATGGGAAACATTCACTGAATGCAATTATGGTGTGTGGCCCAGACCGCTGCTTTTATGCAGTAAATTCAAATTGGGCAGGTAGTGTCCTTGACTCCAGAGTATTGCCTTATACAAGGCTATTTAGTAATTTTGAGTCTTGTTTTCGCCCGTTCCCCGGTGCTGTGATTTTGGGTGACATTTCTTGCCCTTAAAGATTGGCTTGTCCCAGCAATGCGAAGAAATCCGGATGATGTAATAGAGAAAAGATTTAATCGTGCTCATAAGTGGAAGAGACGAATAGTGGAAAATCATTTTGGTTTGTATATGACGATTGCAATTTTTGTATAATGTTGTTAAATTCAATTTATTTGTTAATAGGAATTCTCTTAATTCATTTGTTATGAAAATAAATTGTTTACGTTTAAGTATTGCTGAAAAATTATTTACAGTTAGAAAAGAGAATTTATTTTAAAAGCAACAAAAGAAAAGTTTTACAATTGATTCTAAACACTGAAATAGGAACTCTCAATTGAGAAAGGTTTCTCTTCATGTATTATTATATGCATGCAAAATTGTTGTTGTTATTAAATTACAGAATAACAATTTTTTAATTGTTTTGCTATATACATAGGTACAAAACCATTGTTTAACATATAAATGTGCGGAAAGCATATTATTTGGCAAACACTATCATATTTATAGTATTTTTGTATAGATCATTACAACTTATCATAAAAATTTGATAATTCGTCAATTGATAAGTTATAGACAATCTGATGTGCAACGCTTATCACTTATCATTATCAAAATTTGATAAGTTTTCAAATTGATAAGTGAGTGAAATTTTGTTAATTTTGGTGAAACACTTATCACTTATCATTATCAAAAAAACTAACTTATCATAAGTTGATAAGTAATAAGTGATAAGTAGTTGGTGCAATAGGGCCCTGGTCACCAGTTATTCTCTGATAATTTCTTTAGCACCTACCAGCTTTTTGAAATTTTAGAACAAGGAAAAATAAACGCAGTGAGAACTATAATAATAAATCGATTTAGTAATCCGCAATTTTTAATTGATGCAGTATTAACAAAGAAAGGAAGGGGAAGTATCGACCAACTTATAAGCCGCAATGGTAAAATTGTTTTAATTAAATGGGAAGACAACAGATCCATCCCGCATCCAATTTCGTTGGTCAGGACATATAAAATGTTTGAAGATTCGACAAAAAATGAAGGAGTACATAAACATCAAGCAGCTTCGAATAGTGCAACAGTATAATAATGCGACAGGTGGTGCCGATTTATTTGACAAACCTTTTTCTTATTATTTATAAAATCCAAAAAGTGGACTCTCCGCGTCATATTCCACTTTACCAACACAGCATGTGGCAGCTGGACACTTTATCGTTAAGAGCTTAAGAAAATGGTATTGCGAATAAATACATAATGAGTCTCTTAGATTTCAAACAAAATCTTGGAAGAACCTTGCGCGATCTTAACATAAAACGAAATTCGCGCAAGAGAGGTAGACAGACTATCGGAAGACGTATAAAGCGAGACCACTGCCGAAGCAACTCGGGCATTTGATAAAGGCGAAATTCGGCCATTAATTGAAGCGCGGCTCAATGGTGTAAATCACTTCCTGTCACATGATGATGCAAACGAAGTTACTAGGTGCAAAAATAAAAAACTGTTAGGGGTTCGTACAATGGGGTGCTTCGTACAGTTCCACACAAAATAAAATTCTAAAAGAATTAGTGTAATTCGACTGAATTATTTTTGATCAACAACAGTTGGCTGTATATATATACACATTTGTGTTCAGGACCTCCAGGCTGCGGCATTTTTTTGTGGAAGTTTAATTTTTGAGTTTTTCTACCCAAAAATCAATAGGAAAACCGAGAGAAACATTTTGTTTCTCGTTTTAAAATAAATCACAAGTCAAGGCGTTAGTATCTATGATAATGGAAAGTGCTTCGTCAACCGTTCAGATACACTTTTCACAAATGTTTCAAGTTATTTTGTGGTTGGCTTAATTCGTTGGGTTAGTATGGTACCGACGAATGTATTGGAGCGAATTGCGGATTTACTACTTCGTTTTGCTTCGTCAACCTTGCAGACACAGATCAAAGGAATTGTACCGCTCGCATCAGTTCTTCTGATAGATGTACCGCAAATGTTTCAAGTGATGCATAAGTCTAAAAACGCCTATAAAATTGAATTTTTTTCATTTATTTTAAACAAAACATTATTCTGGATTTTTTTATTTTGGTAATTTCTAAATTTTTACTTTTCAATTATTCTGGATTTTTTTTTCAAAATTCGATTTTATAGGCATTTTTAGACCCTTATCATCATTTGAAACATTTGTAGTACATCTAGATAGAAGCGATACAATTCCTTTGGTTTGTGTCTGCAACTTTGACGAAGCATTAACGAAGCATTAAATCCGCAATTCGCTCCAATACATTCGTCGATACCATACTAACCTAACGGGTGTTGGGTGCGTCTCAATAGGATAGGGGTTGTCCGTCTTTAGCCATGTATCTCGTGGTCTATATTCCAACGCTGCAACTATGTAGAAACCACCAAATGTGTCTATGATGTGAAGCATCGGCGAAATACTAGAGGCGAGTGCAGTACACTATAAATGAGCAATGAGCGGAACAAATATGGAAAATAATACCCCAGGTGGTACACCTGTTGCTCAGGTAAATCCACCCTCTTCGGAGATCGGTATCATGGATTCTGGGGAAGACCAGCCATTGCTATAGTAAAATCATTTTAACGAACCCCAAGACATGTTGGTGAATAAACAAGCTCAATTGAGTGAAACAGAAAAGAATAATTCACATCCCTTCCAGAGGAGTCACAAAGTGTCGTATTCTCCGATAAGAGGCGATAGTCTCTCCATTGGGGCAGCAGCCACAACACTCGTTCTACAAACGAAGAAAAGCTTCAAAATGAATTGTGTAAAGCTAATAATGCATTAGTTGAAGCCAACAATATGAACAAGCAACTGAATGTTACAATTGCATGGATGCAGGAGCGTATGAAGACGCTTGAAAACGAAGTTAAAGCTCTTAAGCCAAAGGAGGACATCGGTTCTACTCCTAACCAGTATACAACTCCACAAGAGTATCATACGGATGAAGAAGAGCTAGCTCGAGAAACTGAGTGGATTCGAGTGAAAGGTGGGAGAAAAAAAGGAGACGGAATAATACGCCCTCCCCACCTCAATTAAAGGATGATGTTCCAAATATTATCCAGAAACAACCAAAAAAAAATACCTCCACCACCACCAATAGTAATAGATGAAGTCAAAGACTACGATGTACTCTATGAGAAAGTAAAAACAATAACTACTACTGATTAAGTTTAATGCAAAGGTGATTAATGGAAACACCATCAAAATAAACTTGGAAGATGCTGAAACATATAGAAAAATGACAAAAATGTTAAATGAAGAAAAACGTGCTTGGCACACGTTTGAAGATAAACAAACCAGACCAATTAGGGTCATGGCTAAAAATTTACACTCTACATGTAAACCAGAAAAAATAATTGATGACCTGAAAGCAAAAGGATTTAAGGTAACTGAAGCATCGATTAAGCTAAAACGGAGAGGGAAAGTACCTCTCAACATGTTTATGTTGACCTTCGATACTGATGAAGATATCAAAAAAATGTATCAAATTAAGTACATCTTGGGGTGCAAAGTGGTTATTCAGCCTCTAAGAAGATCTAAGCTTATACCACAATGTAAACAATGTCAAGCCTACGGACATACACAAAAATATTGCAACAAGGAACCCAGGTGTGTCAAATGTTTAGGTAAACATCTTACCAAAGATAGTGTAAAAGCCCAAAATGTTCAACCTAAATGCGTTCACTGTGGAGAAAACCATCCGGCTAACTATAGAGGATGCAACGTTGCTATTGAACTGCAAAACATCAAAAATAAGAACGTCCAAGTTTATTCAGGAAGCAAGCGGTTAAGATGAACCGACCCGAAATAAATCGTAGAGTGTCGGGAACTACTCAAGGGCAATTTGGTAAAATTACTTATGCTCAAGTAATGATGAGTAACGGAAATCCAGGAAAAACTGCTCAAAATGACGATATAAGTCAAACACTTAAATTAATTTAAAGCAGACTAAATATATTTGATGAGCGATTACAGAAACTAGAGTACAGCACTAAGGGAGCCATCCCTAAACAGAAAAATGGCCAATGATCTTAGAATCTTATGTTGGAATGCCAATGGACTAATGCAACATGCAAGTGGTCCTGGACACAGAAAAAATCGATGTATGTCTCATCACGGAAACACACTTCACTAGACAATCAATCATTAAATTTAAAAATTATCAAATATATCACACTATTCACTCTGGAAACACTGTTAAAGGAGGTAGTGCTGTTATGATTAGAAATTGTATTCATCACTATGAGGAGTTAAAATATGAAACGGAAGAAATACAAGCAACTGCTGTTATGGTCAAATTCAAAAGTAGTTCTATTTGTATTGCTAGTATTTACTGCCCACCGAAGCACTCAATGAAAGAAAAAGATTATCTCGAGTTCCTCAGTAAATTAGGAAAACGATTTGTACTTGGAGGAGACTTTAATGCAAAAAAGTCTACTGGGGATCCAGATTAACAATGACTAAGGTAAAGAACTCCTAAAAGCTATCAGAAAATGCAGTTGTGAAGCCCTCTCAACTGGAAAACCAACCTACTGGCCAACTGATCCAAACAAAGTACCAGATCTGATTGATTTCTTCATAATAAAGAACATATCTGTAAATTATGTACAAGTAGATGAAAGCCATGACTTAAACTCTGATTATTCACCAATACTTTTAACGTTAAGTGAAAAAATCATTCAGAAAGAAAGAAACTCATTTTTAGTAAATAATCACACTAATTGGGCATGCTTTAGACTATCGCTAGAAGAAAAAATTAACTTAATGGCTCCATTAAACACTGAAGAAAAATTAGGGAACTCCTCGCAGAAAAAAGAAGAGCGAGAAGAGTATGGCAACAAACAAGGGCCCCCAAGATAAAACTCATTTGAACAATCTCACTCAACAATTAAGAAGAGAGATCAAAGATTTGAAAGATGAATCAATCAGCAGCTTTTTAAGAAAATTAACTAATGATAATAGTACTGATTGAGACCAATAATGCAGATTCCCCCAATAAAAATAGCAGGTGAGAAATGGGCTAGAAATAATGAAGACAAAGTTCGAGAATTTGTTGAACACCTCGAAAAAATATTCCAGCCACATGAAGACCAAATGTTTGAAGCCGACATAATAACTGAACAAGCTGTGCAAGAAAGTAAGAAATCCTACCCACAAACACCAAAAGAAGTCATGCGTGAGATAAAAGCTAATATGAATACGAAAAAGGCTCCTGGGTACGATCTTATTACTGCAGAAATCTTAAAAGAACTGCCAAGGAAAGCTCTGGTGAAACTCCCCAATCTTATAAATGCAGCATTTACAATCAAATTTGTAGCAAGCTTTTGGAAAATTGCAGAAGTAATTATGATCCCAAAACCTGGGAAACCACCACACATAACATCGTCTTATAGGCCAATTTCGCTATTGCCAGTCATATCCAAACTCTTTGAGAGGGTTCTGGTAAAAAGATAAAATCCGATAACAGAGAGTAAAAACTTGATCCCAAATCATCAGTTCGGTTTTCGCTACCAACACTCAACAATTGATCAAGTACACAGAATAACCAGTATAATTGAGAAAGCATTAGAGGAGAAAAAAATCTGTTCAACAGTATTTCTAGACGTTGTACAAGCATTTGATAGAGTGTGGCATGAAGGACTTTACCACAAGTTAAGAAATTTTCTACCAATGCAATTTGCTAAGATACTGGAATCTTACTTGAAAGATAGGTTCTTCAGGATTAAGTTAGATGATACATTTTCTGAATTGAAAGAAATCAATGCAGGAGTTCCACAGGGCAGTGTATTAGGGCCGGCTTTATACCTACTATTATGATCTTCCTACATTAGAAAACAACACAGTGGCAACTTTTGTAGATGGATGATACGGCGATCTTAGCTGTTGGAAAAAGCAACGAAGAATCAACACAGAAGTTACAATCAGCTATAACTCAAATATATAAATGGACAAAATGACGATTCGCACATATTCCGATTACCATAAATCGGGAAATAATACCGCGTGCGAACACAGCTAAGTATCTCGGCATGACTCTGGATGCTAAACTACGATGGAAAGCACACGTCAAGAAGAAAAGTGAAGAATTAAGACTTAAATACAGAAAAATGTATTGGCTGATGGAAAGGAACTCTTCTTTATCAACATACAACAAGCTTCTACTTTATAAGCAAATATTGAAACCGATTTGGACTTATGGTATTCAGCTTTGGGGTTGTACCAAACAGAGCAACGTAAATATCATCCAAAGAATATGGTATTAAGGAACATCGTTGATGCACCTTGGTATGTCAGGAACAATAACCTTCTTTTGGACCTTAAAATCAACCTCATTTTAAACGAAATCCAGGAAAAAGCACGGAGACATGAAGAAAGGCTCCGCCAACATGAAAGGCACCGCCAACATCACGAATTTAGTACGCAGACTTAAAAGAACCAAACCTTTTGAGCTGGTGTGATTGACAGTTTAAACAGCATTGTGCTGATCTAAAATTCACTACAAAGATTTGGTTTACTTCAATTTACCAAACACTATGGAACGCCAATGGGAAGAAGCCATAGATTAATTTAAGTTAGTAAATTATGTCAGAAACAAATTGCTCACATTAGTCCAGGAGACTAGATTATAATTAAATAAAAAAAAAAATACTAACCTAACGAATTAAACCAGAGTTGGTGACAAAAATCCGAATTACAAAATCCCGAAAAAATGAGAAATCCCAAAAAATTAAGTTTTTTAATTTAAACAAATTTTTGAAATATTATTTTAATCCTTTTTTTGAAATTCTAACATTCATTGAAATTGGAACACTTTTAAAAAAATTGTGTTTTTAATAATTATTCTCATACTAAAATAGAGAACTCCCCAAAGCCGCTTAGGCAAACAAAATATTTTTGAGTGCTTTTCTCTGGATTGATTTTCTGGTAATTTCTAGATTTTTTCGGGATTTTAACTTTTCAATTATTCTGGATTTCTTTTTCTAGGTTATCAATTTGTACCCTCGGGATTTTGAACCTTCAGGATTTTGATTTTCGGATTTTGTCCCTCGGTGTGGTGTCCCGCGAGATTTTGTCAATCGGGAATGCGTTACCAACCCTTATAGTTTGTATGGCCGATAATATTTTTGTAACCGTCACAACCTGACCTGAAGTTCCTGTACCACCATTATTAATTTTATTATTGTTATTGTAACCGTGATTACTGCGACTGCCACTACCACTTGAGATTAATTATCCAATAGACTGAAAAACAGCTACATTCATGTTGTTGTTAGTTGTATTATCTTCTTAGTTATTATCTTAGTTAACTATATATGGCAGATAATGACAGAAAGATTTTTGTATTTTGCAGAAAATTTTGTTAATAAAAGTGAAAAAATGGAAAATTAAATTTTCGAAAATATAAGAAATTTAACTCTTAACATAGAAGATTGAAGAGGGCATCATGTGATGTCTAGCGCGACAGGTGCATGTAATAGTCATTTATGTGACATAGAGAACATGAACGGCGAGGGGAACCACGGTGTCCATTTGACATGACATTATTTTGAAATAAAGCGGTACAAATATTCTATACTTTGCTTTGTTTGCAAAAAATATCTTGTTTTTTTAAATGCCTCTGATATTATTAGAACGGGGCCCCTAAATACGGAGTGCGCCATCTTTTATGTGAGTATGTAAACATTGAATAACTTTGAAAGAACAACCGATTTCTATATATGAGGATTTTTATTCAATTTGATCCTTAGCAATTTAATTGGACTATTTTTTGAATACAACATCAATTAAGTGGCCGTCTTTATTGACCAAAGCAAAATCTCGGGCGGTATAGCGATGATGTCGGCTCGAATGTTTGCCTTGACCTCGTCAATGGTCTGAAGCTTGTTGGCGTACACTTTGCTTTTCAAATAATCCCACAAAAAGAAGTCCGGAGGGTCAAATCTGGAAATCTTGGTGGCCAGTCAATGTCGCCTCTTTTCACATCAGACGTCCAGGGAGTTTTCGTTGCAGAAACAGAATTGTTTGATTTGCAGTGTGGCAAGGCGCACCACCGTCTTGTTGAAACCAGTAACCGTCAAGACCTTTTTCACGCATTTGCAGTCAGACATAATGAGCCAATATCCACTGATATCGATTTCCATCGAATGTTTCGTTTTCTCTGAAAAATATGGCCCAATTATGGTTTTGGCACAAATGCCGGCCCAAACAGTCACTTTTTTGTCATGCAATGGCGTTCCCCAAATGCGGCAATTTTGCTTATTAACGCCGCCCTCTACCGCTTCAACCAGTTCATTGAAACGTCTTGGTCGTTGATGAATGGCATGTTGACGATCTCTCACTGTCCCGTGCTCAACAAAATTCGACACCAAACGACGAATAGTGTTGTCAGACGGTGCCTGTTAGCCACTATATTTTCGACGATATGCACGTTGAGTTAACAAAACTGAACGACTATTTTCAA
Organism: Tipula vernalis; assembly: GCA_958295665.1. Lineage (NCBI taxonomy): Eukaryota > Metazoa > Arthropoda > Insecta > Diptera > Tipulidae > Tipula > Tipula vernalis. The sequence continues at coordinate 42,038,085 of OY282560.1, forward strand.
TGTACAGCGTCACTATTTTGGCGCGTTGTTTCGGTGTGAAGCGATTCATGGTTAAAATTGTACTGAATTGACGTTTCAAAAACATATTTAATCAAGGTCAATCGGTTGACAAATGTCATAGTTATTCAATGTTTACATACCCCCATAAAAGGTGGCGCAAAAGATGGCGCACCCTGTATAATAGAACGGTTCTGTTATCAACCACCAAATGTTGTAAGAGAACTTACCAGATTTAAAATTTATTCAGACACTAAGGATTCGAGTCAGGGAACCAAGTTTTGAGCCAGCATGTTCGCTGTCCTTCAACTTCTGCATCATTCGAATAAAATTCCTAATATCACGGTTTCATTGAAATCATTTATGCTATACCATTATCGTGTTTAGGACCAAATTCACACTCATGCCTTTCGAAATTATTCATTATAGGCCAACTGTCACATCCAAATATAATAACGCGCCTGATCAACATTCTGTACGATTTTAATTGCAAGGTTATTGCAAGGAGTCTCGTCTCTCCCTTCCATTTGTATCTACTAAATCTAAACCATTCGCCAAAGGCAGTTGAATTTGTGTAAATTACCATCATTTAATGAACGAGAAATATCGAAAAATTATCGAGATTCGAACACAATACTTTTCCTGAGTTTAAACACTGAGCTGTATGATCGGATTTAAAATTAAAAAACGATAAATTAAAATTTCTTGCAATATGCCTTATTATTTCGTTCAAATAACAATAATAACTGAGGCACACAGCATAAGTCAACTTCTGGATATAATACAAAGTCATCAAGTCTAATTTAAATTCCCAGAATGGCTGGGCAAAGTAACCTGTAATATATATGATTTTAATATGTTCCGAAGATTGTAAGAGAATTCAATCCAGTTTCGAACTGATGAGCTTATGATTATGAAAAAATCAATCTTCTCATCAGGCCGCGGCGACTGGACTGATTATACCACAATTTACATTCTATATATACAGAATGTGCTGTGCATTAAGTACTAGCGAATCATACTAATACAGATGAACTCTCTTACAATTTTTCTTCTTCACAATATACAGACAGCTCTATTTCTGTGTACGCTAATTTTTACTTTATATTAATAAATTTTTGTTTGTGTAGTGTTAATAAAAACACATTTAAAAAGGTCTAATCCTAATAGGCTTTGACTTTCGTGTCCTGTTTGTTATTTTTCCCTTAAAATTTTTTTTTTAAAGTATTTTATATTGTAATAAAAATATTTGCAACTACAAAATGACCAAACCTTGGGAGCCCGTGTTATCATCACTGAAATTGGGTGGCCAAATTAAACAATAATCAGGATGATGGAACCTTTGGATGGTGAAGAACCGGACTTGTGCAGATTTGCTGTAATTTTGACGTCAGTTTTTCTATTTACATATTTGACCACATGTTGCACACTGTATTGTGAATGAGCTCATGCTCAAAATACAGTGTGCCAAAATATACATAAATAAATAAATAAACAATCACCGGTAGCATATTAGAAATTACATGAATTAATTATTCAACAAAAAATTAATAAAGTAATAACCTGTAATGCTGGAAACAGATGTGCAGAATTCTGAAAGCATCGAAATTAAAAATACACGTAGGCTACATTACGTAAAAGACAACAAATCTTGTACAATTTGTATACTTTTTATATTTTTCAATCAATTTTTTAAATTTGTTGACAGAAAATAAGTATTGCCAGGATGGAGGGTAACAATTAATTTATTTCTGAGAAAAAAAAGACGCTAATGTAGTTTACCCAAATTTTTGCTAGCAGCGCTGCTAGCAGAAATTCTGCTCATGTGTTTCCATTATAAAATGGAATAGTAGGTCGGTCACATTGGTTTTTGGTGGACTGAGTAATGAGATTGTGTCTTATGCATCCAGGGCAAATTCTTGTAACTTTCTCATATATTCAAATTAATCTATATTCATGCCATATGTGCGCGCATCTAAATTCTGAATAACCACATAAAAATTTCATAACATATTTTCAATTATTCTTGTCTTGCTTTAAGCAGTTATGTGTGTTCCTAAGTTAATTTTAGAAAATTAACAGATTTGGTGCGGAATGCACTTTTTACGAATGACACATGAATAAATAAATTTACTTGTTCAGCATTTATTTATTTTAGAAACAAAAAATTAAATTACATACATAACAATTGAGTTTGAGAGAGTGCATAAAACCCATCACATGTTTAATTTCACAACATTTCAACGTGCGATGGAACATTTTTCCATTTCATTTCGGTCTTGTTACACACGTACACGTTGAATAAATTTTGTGTGAAAGATTTATAGTCGCCAGTCAAAATTTGAAATATCTCAGCTTATATTTGTTATACGTATTTTTGATTGCCATTTCTGGATTTAACTTATATGAATGTACATACAATGTTGTGTATACATAAAATTTAGTTTTTATGCTCTTATATTTTATTCATATCACAGTGTCATGTTTGATATAAAACGGCGCACATAATTTAATTTTTTAGTTTTGGTTTTATGTTTTGGTATTAATCATAAATCCCTTCACCGAACAATTATATCAATGTGGACAAGCGAAATATCTCCGCTAAATAAATATTTTCTGTAGTCGCTTATAATGTGTTTAACGTTACATTAATTTGTTTATGTACGTCGCGATTCAATTTTGTGATTTCGTGTGAAATACTAGATGATATAGCGGGGGAAATATGAGATGAGTGCGCGGTTGCCTCATTCCTTATCAACCAGATAGACATACAATAAAACAAAAAACTATTATAATTTAAAACTATTGCTGTGACATATGGTGTGCGTGTCTGTTATTTTAATCATTCTTAATTATATTTCAACTACATAGTACACATAATAATTTTGCAACAAAACATCATCAATCACCACTTGGTTACAATTCAAAACCATACATAATAATAATTGATAATTCTCAATCACATCTTGTTTATTTACATGTTCATAAAATTTTATAGAGTCGTTAACATTTATTTTTATTTAATTTGATTGCATTGATCTAATTTTCTGCCTTATAAGAATAAGTCGATAAAAAAAATGTAATTCAATATAAAATTTCATTTAAAACCACTTTAGAATGAAATCTCCGTTGATATAAATATTGTTTCCTTCTTAATGGCAGCAGAGTCGGCTCTTTAGGGTTATTACCGCGATGAAATGGAGAATTAATGTCATATCAATCACAATTTAATTTTTGTTTTTCGATTGCTATAAGACAGCTGTTAGACCCAATGTTGGCTCAGAGTCAAATTTGGTAGATATTTTAATAACCATTTTTAATACATTCGCGGACACAAATTTTAGTAGTGTCTACTCAGAATGCCACATGCTGTAACTCCGTTATTTAAATCAATTGATTTTTTCGGCTTTTTTATAGACAAATCTATTAATTGTTCATGACAATCCCAATATTTTCGATTTGGTGAATCAAAAAAATTAAGAGGCCAATCGGTCATAACATATCTACTGAAAAAAGTAGAAATATCATTCCCCCTTCACCGTATTATTCTTCAAAAATGAGAACCTTCTATGAGTTCTTTATGTTGGTAGTTTGGTTTCGTACTGAAAAGTTGGTCTACTCATCAGGTAGCTACGAGCAAACTACAAAAATACAACTCTCGCCATTTTCATTAAGTATTTGGCCAGAACGTACTGACATAGCGAATTATATGCACTACATCAAATATCAAACTCCGTTATTATTAGAGATAAGTTATTTCTGATTGGAGTGTTGTGCAGCACTGCTAAAGCAGTAGTAGCTCACAATAAAGCATAATATCATCTATTGGGCACTTCTGTTATAGCAGTGATACTGCAATTGCAGTGGTTGACCCAGTGGTGGAAGTTGCATACATGAAAAAGCCAATTCTGCGTTAGCAGTACTAAAAATCATAACTATTTCAATCATTTATTAAATTATAAATTACAAACAATATATCTTAATTATAATTCTATTTAATATAAAGAACAAATGAACATTGAATTCGTATAAAAGAATACTCTTCTAAACCAGTTTAAAAAAATGGAAATAATTACTAATTAGTCTGGTTTTGGACCAATGTGTTTGATTTGTGCCACGTTTCGAAACACTTCAAACATAACGGTGGTTTATCTGGACATTGTTTGTACCGGTATACAGTTTGCTTCCGCTTTTTAATTTCCTTTTCCAATTTTTGGGGAATGGACTTTTCTCTAAAGGTAGAGGTAGTTTGTTGTGGCATTGTTGAAGTGTTCATTCTGTTTTCCGGATTTTGAAGATTGAGTCTTCGGCTAATATTCTGGACGTTAAAAAGTGAACATATCAAAGAATCCCGAAATTGCAGGCAGGTTATTTTCGGAATTTTTTTTTATATATAAAATAGGAATTAAAAACGGTTAAGTCTATTAGATGAAATAAAACTTTTTTGTACCACCTTATAGTTTTCCTAGGACGCGAATAATATGACACTAGTTGGTCTACCATTGATGGATGAAATGCCGTATTTATACTAATGACTTCCTTTTTGTCCTTCCACTTTGACACTTGAACACCTCCTTTTCTTGCCCAAATAAGTTCGCCTTAAATCTTTCGGATTCTCCTTTCGGTTGCTGCGGAGTCTACCGCAAGTGTGTGTTTTATGGGTTAGCATAATGCTGGACAACGTCACACTGTTATAAAAATTGTCCATAAACAATGTATGTCCTTTTCCTAAGTATGGGTTTTTCAAATGTAAAACCAACGAATTAAGCTTGGAATTTGAAGGATCTATAATTTGTTTACTACTATAAATTTCTAAATTAAAGACATATCCGTTTGGGTCACAAAGCTCGTAAAACTTAATCCCATACTTCAGTTTTTTTGTTTTTTATGTATACCCTAAAATGTAGTCTGCCTCTGAAAAGTGGCAAAGATTTTGGCCCAGCCTATTTGCTTCCTGGAATTTATCATTAAATAGTTTTACAAATGAATTTATTTTATTTAATGCATCTCGTTTAATTCTGGATTTACGTTGAAGCATCTAAGTATTTTCCAAATCTTCGTCCTGATATTGTTTGGGGGAAAATCGGGCGGTGATATAAAGGATTTGTTGAGAGAAGGTGTCGAATTGTAGGTGATTTCAGTTGGCCTTGTAAAAGGCAAAGGTCAATAAAATTTAAAATCTCCGTTGAATTGGTTGGTTTGAATTTTGCTGATCTCGAATATCAAGTTTTGTGACCTTCATTGCAAAATGTTTCACCGTACACATTAGTAGCACTAATAATTAGACTTAGTAACTCACCACCAAAAAAACTATCGAACACCTCCCTTGGCGAATTTTCACAAATTCGGCATCCTGCTGTACTTTGATCGAAATTCAAGTTCGGGATATCCGTTATGGTTGACGTCCAAAGTTCTTCAATAATATTCTGTTCCTGCTGATTATTTTGTTCTTTAAGTATAACATCCTGATCTGTTATGGCTTCATCTTCATCCAACTCACGCTTCAATCCGCTACTATTAACGTCATTATTCAAGTATTCTGGATCATCGATACTATTATCTGGCGAGAAGTCAATCTCTTCTTCTTCACCGCTGTCCATTTCCTCAAATAGAGTCAACAATCGCTTCTGTTTTTCTTCGTAGCTGTCCATTTAAAAAACAAGAAAAATATTTAACTGAAGTCTGCTCCGCGTGACACGTTTTTTTACTCTAATGTGTTTTGTCTGGAAATGCTACTGCATTTGCAGTTGTGCCGTTATTTTGCTAGAGTGCAACAAAATTATCTATACAATTCTATATTGTATTATTCTCTGCTAATACTAAAGCGAGACAATATAACTACCATATTATTATATTAAAGAGAGCATGACCTAAAATTATGAGAAGAGACTTTGACATGGTTGTTGGGCAGTTTCGACGTCATATTCATAAACCCACGTCTCGTCACCGACGTTCATAAACCCACGTCTCGTCATCGACGTTCATTTTGCAAAAAAAATTCAGGTCTTTCGGCACTAGTCGAGCGGCAACGCGTTTCATACCTAAAACATCAACCAAAATGTGTTTAGTCGATCCATAAGAGATGTTGAGGGCCTTTAATATCTCTCTAATGCCAACACTACGATTTTCGAGCACAATTTTCTTCACTTTTTCGATGTTATCGTCGTTAACACAGATGGATGCACGTCTTGCATGAGACAAGTTTTCTACGACCTCACGTCCCTCAGTGAATGTTTCTCAAATACTTGCGTCCTCGATAGAGTAGACTCCGCAAACCAATTCTGCAACATTTTCAATGATTCCGGAGCCGTAATTCCATTAGAAACACAAAATTTCAAGCAAACTCCGTTGTTCAATTTTTTTCCATAGTAAAAATCGCCAGACAAACTTTACGCGTCATAAACAAATGGCAGCCAAACTTACACTGACGGACGTATTCTGCTCAAACGTCACTCGAATGTCACAGAAGTTTGTACCAACCTAGAAAAAACCAATTTACCGATTCGGTTTACGCGCGCTGTTTAAATGGATCAGTCCGTGAGTGAAGCTGATGAATGCGAATACATTTTGCGAGTAAGAAACGTCACTCGAATGTCAAAGAAGGTTGTACCAACGTAGAAAAAAAAATTTACCGATTCGGTTTACGCGTACGTTTTAAATGGACCACTCCGTGAGTGAAGCTGTGAGTGAACCGTTAAATTGTTTAGTACTACAAAAAAACAATAACACGTGTACAAAACGTCTTTTTTCGATCACATCTAAAAGCTACTCCCTGTCCTCTTTTATGGCAAATTTGTTCATAGGTAAATTAGAAGAGAAAATGCAAATACATAAAATTTGTTCAATTATTGGGAAAACCCCAATGGAAAGAGACTTGTATTGAAGAGTGGAAACACTTCAAGGTGGATCTGGTGGAAAGTAGTGATTCAAACTTAGAGCAACTGTTAGGCTCTATAAACTAAAGTACACCGATTAGTATTTTATTAATAAATTAGTATTAAAGGGGAGGGAAAGCACAAATGAAAGCAAAGTAATCGGAAGCAAAAAAAAAATAGAAAGTTGCTTCCATTAGGCATAAAACCTCTTAAATTTTTTCAAACAATACCCACGTCATGCTTGCCTATCATTTTTTGTGCAATAGCTCATATACAATAGAATGTAGAGCAAGAGGCGAAAAACTGTTAACTCCCTATTTACCACTCTATGAGAGACATTACCTCTCTGTCTCTATCTACAAATTATTACCTTTTTTATCATTTATTTAGTCATCATTTGCACCATTTAGCGCATTCTAGCACACCTACCGGAAATTTATATGAAGCTTGGTAAAATATGTTGGGCTGTATTTGGGTGCTACGCAAACAATTTATTCAGCGTTTTTTCAGATTTTTTTTTTTTTTTTCATTTTGACAACGATACTTGCATATTGTTGTTGTGTGAAATGATACAAACGAAAAAGACGTGGAAGAAACAAATTTTCATTAAATTTTTCTTATAACGAGAATTGACCGCCGTCTTACCTCTAAATTATGAATTTCTGTCAAATTGTTAAGTGCCGCATCAATCTTAGTTTGTTGTGACTGAAAGGAGAGACACTACATTCAGATTAGGGTTTCTCAAATGGGATCCCAGAAACCCGGTTTCCCGGAATCCCGGTCTCAAAATTAAGACGGGGAATGTTCTTCCTTATGAAGTTTTTTCAACATTTATCGAAAATGTTATGCCGAAATCAACTAAAGTGTAGTGGTTTAAAATGGAATGAACAATTGGAAAGCAGCTAGGCAAAATGAACTCTCATTCATTTCGCGAGATGAATGAATTTAAAAAAAAATCCCTCACTGAGGAGGAAAAAACAAAAAAAGCGCTGGCAGACTTTATCGCAAATTAACCGAACCTTCAGTTTGAATCACAACTTAAGCTTTCTTTACTTACCAAAATGATGAAAAATTTTGACCTCCGGCATTTTGCGGATTAACGTATTTGAACCTTTTATTTTTAGTGTCACTTCGTCGCTTGTGTCGGGAAAAGTGATTTTTGAAGTGGTGTCTGTCGACCTTTAAACTCCTAGAATACCCTAAACAGATTACCGCATCGCGTAAAAATTAAGCATATATTTTCCAGCGGAATATGGCCAATTAGGACAAAAAAAGGCAATTTTTAGACGATAATGATGATATTCGATATTTTAACAAAAGGCAAAAGAAAAAAAAAACGGAAAAAGTAAGAAATCAAACTGTGAAGCATTAAACTGTCCACCGAATTGAACAATTCTTATATTGAGGAACAAGGAAAATGGTCAGCTGCTGTGACTACTAACGTATATGTATGATAAATATGCTTTGCGAACTTTGAAGAACGGTCTAGCTGACAGTATTGATAATATAATAAAAGCTTGTAGTTGTGAATCTCTAAGCAGCGCAACAGCAAAGGCGACCGAAAACGAGAAACGACTGGAAAAACGAAAACCTGTTAGTAAATCAACTGGTTTAACAATACCGAATTGTTAAACCTGTCATCGTAGTAATCATTCAGCTAACGCTTCATTTAGTTAGTGTTAGTAGTATTTTACCTCAAATCCGTATAGGAAATTTAGGGATTCTCAAACGGAATTCTGGGATCTCGTTTTCTATATTAAAAGTGTAACCGGGAAATCCCGGGATTTCCTAGTTTTCGGTACCATTTATTTTATAATATATCCTGTAAATCCCCGGTTTAAGAGGCTAATTCGGGGTTGGCCGTCACTTATTTCGCACTATTCCTTAGATCTGAATGCAAACAATTTGAATATCTCGTACTTATAAAAGTTTATCCATGTACAGCCTTTCAAGTGAAATTCAGGCCAATTAGGAAGGAACTTGGTGATTTCTTTACTGATTATGATGAAATTCAGGAGGCATGAGACGGTAAGGGGATTCTAAATTGAGTTTTAGATGAAGTTCTGAAATATGGCCAATCAGAAAGGGACTTGACCATTTCTTAACCTATTATGATGAAATTCGGCATGCACGACGGAAATGGGATTTTAAAATGATTTTAACATTTCATTCAAGTTCTGGAAAATGGCCAATTAGGAAGGAACTTAGACGTTTCTTAACCGATTGTGGCATGCACGACGGAAATGGGATTCTAAGATGAAATTCTGGAATAAGGCTACGAGTAATTAGGAACTTGACGGTTTCTTAATCTATTATGATGAAATTCAGCATGCACAAAGTTCTGGAAAATGATTCCAATGAGAAAGGAAATTGGTGGTTTCTCTACCGATTATGATAAAATTCAGGGTGTATGATGGAAATGGGATTCCAAAATACATTTTAGATAAAGTTCTGGAATAGGACAAATTTAGGAAGGAACTTGGTTGTTTTTTAACTGATTTTGATGTAATTTGATTTGTACGTTGGAAATGGAATTTTGTAGTGGTATCTAGAAGAACTGCTGGAATATTGTAAGTTATGAAGTAAATTGGCTGTTTATTAATCGATTATGATGAATCCCGATTTATACCATCAAAATAAGTCTCTAAAGTAATATTTAAAAAAGTTCTGGAATATGCCGACGAAAACTGTCATGGAATATAAAATTAGATGAATACGAATAATGATAATACGAGTTCCTTCCTAATTGGGTTTATTTCAGAAATGCGTGTATAAATTATTTTAGAACCCAATTTCCGCCGTGCTTGCAGAATTTCATCAAAATCGATAAAGCAATGGCACAATCTTTCCTAATTGGGCATTATTCAGATATTTATCTAAAATTAATTTTAGAACCCCATTTCTATAGTACAACGCGGAGTTTCATCATAATCGGTAAAGAAATCACCAAATTCCTTCCTAATTGGTCATTCTCCAGAGCTTCATATAAAAAGGGGGCTTAAGTAATTGGTCTACAAATAGTCCAAATGTCATCCTCACCTGCACGTGGTGCACCCTGCTAGATAACTAACGAGGCTCTGGCGACCGAGACACGGCGGTATAACTGACTATCGAGAATTTAGTAAATGATCTTCTCAAACCAGACCCACTACCAACTCGTACTGGTCAGAGTGGTAGATGCTTTATGACCAGTAAAATAAACAATGAGTACAACGGATTCAGGAAATTGTACCCCAGGTGGTAACCCAGCTAATCAGCTGGCAAATCCACCCTCTAACGAGGCTGGCTCAAAGGATTCTGGGGTGAGCCAATCATTGCACATAACAGCCCTTTTGGGCAACCCAACCCATTTAAACAACAATCCAGGGTGGGTAGATCACCATCACCAATAGCGAACACCTTAGAAAGGGATAACGCAGAACTGCGCAATAAGATTTACGAAATAGAAAAGTTAACGTTAAATCTAAACAAAGACCTCAAAAACTTACAGCGAGAAAACAAGGAGTTAAAAGATGCTCTAAATGCAGTAATGTCTGAGAAAGAAACCACTAAGATAAACAAGACCAATGATCATATAGAGGTTATGTATGAAACAGACGAGGAAGAACTCAATAGAGAAACGGGATGGATTCTGAACCGTAACAAAAAAAATAAGAAACATAAGATGAGTAAATCACCACAGATTTCACCCGATTCGAAACAATCAGTTGAGCAGCTTCCAACCGGAAGTAGGCACGTGCAACAGGAGGATAAATCTCAGGTTCCGTCGGAACAGAAACGATCAAGTAATGAACTCCCAACCGGAAGTAAGAATGTACAACTAGAGAAAAAAATGCCACGGCCACCTCCAGTAATAATATCTAATTGCAATAATTATCAGAGTATTAGAAACATCATGGACAACAATCATATAAAGTTTCAAGCTACAGCGTTAAATAGTGGTGATATCAAAATAAATGTCACAGACAGTGATAGCTATAGAAAGTTAACAGGAGCTCTTAACGAAGAAAAGACAGCGTGGTATTCCTACGAAGATAAGCAGACAAGGCAAACCAAAGTCATTGCTAGGAAGTTACACGCTTCATGCAAACCAGAAGAGATAAAAGAGTATCTTTTGGAGAAAAAATACAAAATTAAAGAAGTTACACAGCTGCTAAAAAGAGGTGACAAAACACCTCTTCCATTATATATGTTGTATTTTGAAAGAACAGAAGACATTAAAAATATTTATGCAATCAGCGAAATACTCCATATGAAAGTGCAAATAGAAGCAGTTAAAAAATCTAAGCTGATCCCCCAGTGCAAAAAGTGCCAAGTCTACGGACACACGCAAAACTTTTAGTAATAAGGAGCCCAGATGCGTGAAATGTGTAGGAAAACACCGTACGGCTGAATGTACGAAACTAAAAGAAACCCCACCAAAATGTGTTAACTGTGGAGAGACACACCCAGCCAACTACATAGGTTGCATTGTTATAAAAGAGCTGCAAAAAATTCGCAACAAAACAAGGGAAACTTCAATAATTACCAGGCCAGAAATTAACTCAGCCTCAACAAGAATACCTACAAATTTAAGGCCACGCCAAACATTAATCCAGCCATCAAGAACAAATCCAAATGTAACATTTGCTGATGTACTATCTACTGGAAGTTCGAGAAGACAACATAGTTCTCTTTTATTAAATGATTCAAATAATAACCAAACTAATAAAATACTACAAGATATTCTTGATAGACTTAGTTCACAAGAAGAAAAGCAAGAAAAAGCCCTTATATCAATCCTACAAAGGCTCACTCTACTCGAAAAACATGGCAAATAATTTAAAAATTCTTGCATGGAACTGCAATGGTATATTGCAACGACAAAATGAAATACAACTATTTCTTGATTTAGAAAAAATAGATATATGTTTATTATCTGAAACACACCTTACTACTCAAAGTCATATAAAAATTCGCGGCTACGAAGTTCACTCAGCAGTTCATCCTAATAATAATGCAGAGGGGGCAGTGCCGTGATTATAAAAAAAGATATTAAATACTATCTGCAACAAAAACTTGAAAGTGATGAAATACAAGCAATTAGCGTTAGCATTAATACCCGCAACCACAAGTTAGTGGTATCCGCAATATATTGCCCACCTAGATATAACATCAAAGAGAATGCTTATACTCAGTTATTCAAGCAGCTCGGTGAAAAATTTGTAGTCGGGGGTGACTTCAACGCTAAACATACTGACTGGGGATCAAGACTAACCACAACTAAAGGGAAAGAGCTTCATCAAGCAATAATTAAATACAACTGCAACTGGCATTCTACTGGAAAACCAACTTATTGGCCCAGTGATCAAAATAAAACACCAGACCTAATTGACTTCTTTATAACAAGAAAAATCCCGGTTGATTATATACAAGTGCAGGAAGGATTGGACTCCACATCTGACCACTCCTCTATTTTAATGATAATAAGTGATACAATAATTACTAATGATAAACAGCCACTGTTAACAAATAAATATACTGATTGGAAAAAGTTCAGGAATGAACTAAACAATAGCATCATTTTAAACACACAACTTTCATCAGAAGAAACATTAGAACAGGAGGTGGAGAAGCTCGTCAAGGACATACAGGTAGCGGCGTGGAAAAGTACTAACACAACAAACAAAAAAATAGCTGGCAAATGCTATCCAATGGAAATTATATCACTAGTTATAGAGAAGAGAAGTACCCGTAGGGAGTGGCAACGTACACGAGACCAAACCGTCAAAAATAGATTAAATAATTTAACACAACGAATACGTAGAGAAATAAGGGAATTTAAAAATAAATCAATAAATTCATACCTACAATCTCTCACCTATGATAAAGGTAGTGATTATTCATTGTGGAAAGCAACCAAATATTTGAAAAGGCCAGTTATGCATATACCACCAATAAGAACAAATAATGGTCACCTGGCTAAAAGCAAAGAAGAAAAAGCAGAAAAATTCGCGGATCATCTCGAGCGTACCTTTCAGCCAAATTTAACAACACTTAACCAACAGGATATATTGTTCGAAAACCAAACAACTATCCTGAGACAGGAAATTCCATTAACTAATGCTAAAGAAGTAAAACAAGTAATAAAGAACCATGTAGTACTTAAAAAATCACCAGGATATGACCTGATAACTGGAGAGATTCTAAAACAACTACCTAATAAAGCTATTAAAAAAATATCGGACATAATTAATGCTTCCTTCAGACTCCGTTATGTCCCTCTATCTTGGAAATTTGCGGAAGTGATAATGATACCTAAGCCAGGTAAGCCACCAAGTGAACTGGCCTCGTACAGGCCAATATCACTTCTTCCAACTATGTCAAAACTATTTGAAAGATTGTTATTAAAACGAATTAAACCAGAAGTTGTAAAATCAGGAGCTGTTCCGTCCCATCAGTTTGGATTTAGAGAGGAACACTCCACAATCGACCAAGTCCATAGAATAACAGATATAATAGAAAAATCCTTAGAGGAAAAAAAGATTTGTTCAGCCATATTTCTTGACATAGCGCAGGCATTTGACAAAGTCTGGCTAGATGGTTTAATATTTAAATTGGAGAAAACTCTGCCATTTGAGTATTGCGAACTGCTAAAGTCATACCTGAAAAGGAGATATTTTAGAGTTAAACAGGAAGGAGTTTACTCCAGTATTAAAGAAGCTACAGCAGGAGTCCCGCAGGGGAGTGTCTTAGGGCCTTTTCTTTTCGTGCTGTTTACTAGCGACATACCGCAGACGAGCAATACAACTATCGCCACGTTTGCCGATGACACTGCAATTCTAGCTGTTGGTGACACAATCGGTGAAGTCACATTCAAACTACAAATAGCCGTAAATAATATACAAGATTGGCTAGCTAAGTGGAGAATTAAAGTGAATGAATCGAAGTCTACTCACATTAACTTCACTAATAGATCAATAGAACCACTACCTGTGACTCTCAATAATATCTCTGTACCACATGCCAATCAAGCAAAATACCTTGGTATGAACCTTGATGCAAAGTTAAAGTGGAAAGTACACCTGAAAAAGAAAGCAGAAGAGCTTCAGTTAAAATATAGAAAAATGTACTGGTTAATTGGAAGAAACTCTCAGTTATCCATTCATAATAAACTTATACTTTATAAACAAGTACTCAAGCCGGTCTGGACATATGGTATTCAACTATGGTGATGCACCAAAATCAGCAATCAACAGATAGTTCAACGATTTCAAAATAAAGTCCTCAGAGGAATTGTAAATGCCCCTTGGTACACTCGTAATAGTGACCTTCATAGAGATCTCGGAATAGACACAGTCGCAAGTGAAATAAAGAAATGTGCTCAAAAACACCAGGAGAGGCTCCATCATCACCCTAACATCGAAGCTGCAAGACTACTTCATCAAGAGGGTATAATAAGAAGACTCAAAAGACTAAAACCTTTTGAGTTGCCTGCATAGTCCGCACAATGCAACATCAACCAAAACAACACTTTATGTAAAGAACACATATGAGTGCTTTATTATTATATTGTCAGAGTCAAACGCTGTTAGTCAAAAATGACTAGTTACTTTGTAAAAAATTTTATTGTTATCATAAATAAAATTATTAAAAAAAAAAAAAAAAAAAAAAAACAATTTCCGCCGAGCGTGCCGTATTTCATCATGATAGGTTAAGAAACGGTCAAGTTCCTTCCTAATTGGCCGTAATCCATAACATCATCGGTGTTAACCCATCATCGTGATTGCCGAATTTCATCATAATAGCACAAAGGAGTATAACCAGAGACGTAAGTTGTATGGACGCTTGATACCTAATATATGAAGTGTTATAATTTTTCGAACAGTATTGGATGAAAGGGAAATATGTGTTGTCCCTTTTGCACCATTCGCTATTATACTTGATCACGTGACTATTGCTTTTGTATTCATTTTCAAAACAACATATTCTATCTTTGTCTATATTAAAACGAAATATACAAAATTTAAAGGTACAGTGACAAATGGCCATAGTGTTAGTTGTGTACATATAATTGTTGTTGTTTCTTATGTATTTTTTGAATTTTTTTTAGTGTTTGTTGTTTTTTTTATTGAAGGCTTATATGTACACAACTAACACTATGGCCATTTGTCACTGTACCTTTAAATTTTGTATATTTCGTTTTAATATAGACAAAGATAGAATATGTTGTTTTGAAAATGAATACAAAAGCAATAGTCACGTGATCAAGTATAATAGCGAATGGTGCAAAAGGGACAACACATATTTCCCTTTCATCCAATACTGTTCGAAAAATTATAACACTTCATATATTAGGTATCAAGCGTCCATACAACTTACGTCTCTGGTTATACTCCTTTGTGATAATAGGTTAAAAACGGTCAAGTTCCTTCCTAATTATTCCATAACATCATCTAAAACTCATCTTTGAATCCCATTTCCATCGTACATGCTGAATTTCATCATAATCGCTAAAGAAATCACCAAGTTCCTTCGTAATTGGCTGTTCTCCAGTGCTTTAAGATAAAAATCATTTTAGAATTCCATTTCCATCGTGCATGCGGAATTTCATCATAATATGTTACGAAACGGTAAATTTTCTTCCTAATTGACCATATTTCAGAACTTCATCTAAAATTCATCTTATGTAGAATCACATTTCCATCGTGTAAATCGAATTTCATCATAATCGGTTAATAAATAACCAAGTTCATTCCTAATTGGCCTGAATTTGATTTGAAAGTGCTACTGATCGATAAACTTCTATAAGGGATATTCGGATCTTACAAACATTCGGAAATCAGGGACATGCCAATCCCCAATTAGCCTCTTAAACCGAGGTTTTACTGTAATATATGATTCTTGTGCAATTACAAAACGAGTAGCTATATAAAAAAAAACGAAAACTGGGAAATCCCGGGATTTGCCGGTCACACTTTTGAGGCAAAAACGGGATCCCGTTTTGAGAAACCCTTTGAGCTTAATAAAAAGTAGTAACTGTTTGCCAAATTTTGAAGTGTTACATTATTATAAGACGACATTCAAAAATACTCGACAAAGTTAGGTTAGACGAAAAATTAACACTGTCAAATAAATTGGGATGCATAAAGGTTAATTCAATTTTTAACTATGTATATACAAAATTATGCCCCTTATAAATAAAAACCATTAAATGATCTTAATTATAAAAATGTTCAAAATGGAATTGATGACTGACACTGACAACGAACCGCAACTGCATCATCTCTATCTATCAATTTAATTCATCAAAACGAGTACATAAAATGGTTAAATTCAACAAATAGCGCACAACAAAAATAACTTTGCATGATTATAAATTATCTCTTATCAAAATTTATTATCATCATCAATTTAGTATTTTAGAGAGTAGAGCACAAACAACAATAAATAATAACTCAACCTACACACCGAATACTCGGGGTAAAAAAAATGTTTTTTGTTAAAAATATGTTGGAAATAATAACATTTAATAGGAGTATGTGTTTGTTTATAGCAATAGCAATAAGAATAATTTGACATAACAATATGCATTCAGTCGACATACATACTCGTATAATATGTAAATATGTAAATTGGAAGCAATTTTTTTATTTTATGCATATAAGATACATATGTCACCAGCAATTTTTAATAATCTTCCCCTCCTCAAAATGATGCAGAATTATTGAAAATATATGTTGATTTGACTGCAAATTAAATGCCTTCGGGGCTTGTTTTTGGTATAAAGTTTATTTGCAATATTATAGTTTTGATTGTATGAACCGGATGAATACAGTTGAGGTTTAGATTTGATATTTTTAGTATTGTGTTTAAGTTTTGTGGTTTTAAATCAAATTTTAATTTATTTAGGTAGAGGTTCTTTTGTTGTAAATTTGAGTACTTTATCCCCAATCATATCAATCACTGTTGTTCAGCATTATTTAGTGAGTAAATGTGGTCGTAAAATTTTAACGGACATTTTCACCACAATTTAAAATTCAATATCGTAATTGCATCCCCATCTCTAACCCAATACACAAACAAAATATCCGATACTAAACAGAGAACATGCACAACCATTAGACGTTTCCGGAAATAGATCCTGAATAACTACAGGCTAACTTTCGATCATCAAACTTATCTTATTACAATTTAAGTATTGTTGTTTTAACTTTTTTTTTGTAATTAGGATAAATATGAATGTATTTTAGAAAAATTATTATGTAAATAATGCAAAATGCATTTTCAAATTTTGCTTTCATATCAAAATTTATACTTAACTTTTTGTATGTGATGGATACCTTGAATAATGTTTTACCAACATAAGAAAAATTTAAACTTACCCTGAAGTTATTCAGGATCTATTTACGGTAACGCCTATTGTATACACAAGCGAATTAGAAAAAAAAACGAAATGTTGATGGAAGGTGCCAACTACCGGTAGGATATCAATATTACTATTTAGTGTTTAAGGGGTAAGGATATCTGTACTTTACTTTTTGTGTGTTTTTTGTATTCCTATCATTCTAAATTCGTCACTTTCTCCGGTTGTGGCTTTGTACCACCGACGTTGAAGAATTAACGTATAGGTAACACTCAAAACCAAAGCGTATCTAAATATAACAGCCGTCAGGTTCAGACCTATTTTAAAACAAGCTTAATTTAAGGCGAATACATTTTAAGATTTCCCATAAGAACCCATGTAAAATTGAACATTTTTGATTCAAATTTTATGAATGAAAAATACTCGTAACAGAGAATATTTTTAGGTTCATATTTAGATCAAACCTTGGAGTATAACACATTTTAAAACCAAAAACTTAAATTTAGTAATTTGATTAATATAATTAAAATAAAATTGTACACATTTACTTTTTCTTTGTATGCCTACTATGTGAAAAATACAGTATAAACCTACAAAAACGAAATCAATGACGTAAGATCTTGTTTTGTTAAAACAAAAATTATTTTTTGATATTATGAAGTTGGCTACACAACGTTTTTTTCAATTTTGAAAATACGTTTAACAGTGCAATAATTCTGTTAAATGGGAATCAATCGCGGATCGAAAACTACATATAAAAAATAGGAAACAATTGATATCAATCAAAGTGTTCTGGAAAACTACTATTGATTTACATGCAACTTAGAATTTTTGATTCCCCGTACAAACGCAATAATTTTGTCGCGTTTCTAAAACAATTTTGTGTCGAATTAAAAAAAGAACCTAAGGAATTTGAATGAAACTATGATATAAAATTATCAGTTATGTAGTTTTTGATCCGCGATTGATTCGCTCCCGCGACATGATAGAATTTTGTATTTCGCGAGACAAATATCATGAATATTGGGCAAATTAACGCTGATACAAGGAATAATTTCAGTTGTGATCGATACTCAAGTTAACCAATTTGTGCTAAAGTTTGGCGTCACTGTGCAATTTATCGATTATCACACTGGCGGTTAAAATCAATCAACGGCATCGATGTTATCGACGAAGATTCAAACTCCGAAAGAAATTTACGTTGAACTTGTGGTTGTGGATATTATGAACAAATGAATGTGATAAGGCTACCAAATAGCCGCCATTTTTCCTAATTCATTTCTCTATTATAAACGCCCTCCATATGCCGCGCCCCCAAAGCAAAATTTTCAAAAACTTAAAAAATTGTGTTCAACTTTTAAAAAATTAATTGATTTTTCCGCTTTTTTATAGACAAATATATTAATTGTTCATGGCAATCTCAATATTTTCGATTTGGTAAATCAGAAAAATAAAGAGGTCAATTTCTCATAACATATCTACTGAAAAATGTAGAAATATCATTCCCCTCCCCCTCCCCGCCGAAAGTTATACCAATGTATTACTCTTCAAAAATGACAACCCTCCATGAGTTCTTTATGTTGTTAGTTTGATTTCGTACTGAAAAGTTGGTTTACTAATCAGGTAGTTACGATCAAACTACAAAAAATACAACTCTCGCCACTTACATTAAGTATCTGGCCAGAACGTACTGACATAGCGAATTATATGCACTACATCAAATATCAAAAACCCATGGAGAAACCTCATTTGTATAATCCTTCTGTTTTACTTTCTTTTACTCTAGTAAAATAAAGTATAGTAGTCATGAAAATTTTGGAACTTGAGATTTTTAGAGATTTATCTGTTTTGAGGTTGAGGTCCCCTGAGTACGAAAAAGTGGGTTTCGAAATGGTGTCTGTTTGTCAGTCTGTGTCCTCTCTACAGCCCAGATGGTTTAACCAATCGGACTGAAACTCCAGCTTTTTTGATAAATTGGGACGTCCCAGTGAATTTTACCAGAGCACCCTGTATTTTATAGAGCCATAATAAAAAAATCTGAGCTTTTATAAGGGAATTAGAAACGAGGAAGAAACGAAACTTTTCATAGTAAAACACACAAAACATATGGGAAATCACTTTTTTTCCTAAGACAAATTTTTAAATGAAAACGTTACAAATTCTTAATTATGATTTCTGAAATACTTTCATAAATGTTTGAATTTCAACATATATGAATATCGTTTAAATAAATCGTTTTCATTTTCTTGTAATTATTGATTTATTTAAACCAAAATATTAAAAAAATTCATAACAACAGCATTCTGGTCAAATTGAAATAAAAGCTTACTACGATTCGTTTGGTCATTAAGTCAATATACATTACATAGATGGCAGTGATCGCCGTAAAAATTTGGAAAAATCGTACCAAAAATTACCACCTGGGGAAATTTCTAGTTCAAAACTTGTAGGAAAAGCAAAAAAAATTCACAAAATATAGGAATGTGTGATAATTTTGCGATTAAATAATTTTTTTCGTATTTTTCTGTAACCATTTTAGACATCTTACGTACATTAGTAAAACTAAAGATAAATTTAGCAAGTATTATTTTAATTTGTCAGAGCCAACTTTGATGTATTTTTCAAAATGAAAGTTTGAAAAAATATATTTTAGAAATAATTTAATTTTAATATTTCTTCAATTAATATTTACTTAATACCAATATGGCCTTCTTGTATATTGTTCTTAAAGATATGTAGAAAACTTTTATATAAACATTTTATAATATTTTTGCTTTTTTCATTGAAAAACTTGAAGCTAAAAAACACCATTTTTACTATGGATTCCTAAGGAAATCAGTGAAAAGTTATACCACTAAAAAAGCTTCTAAAAATACGTCATTAAAATTATGGCTCTATACTCTAGAAGGCTCTGATTTCACTCCAAATCGGCTAACCGGAAGTGGCCACTCCCTTGGTCCAGGAAATTTATTTTGCAAATATCTTAAAAAGTATAAGGTTTACAAAAAAACTACTTAATACAAAATGTTTCCAAAAATTAAAAAAAAAAAGTTATAAAGATTATAAAAAAAAATAAAATTGCTCAAAATTCTCTGTTCGTTAAAGAAAGTCGTGTGTTGGCCACACCTCCATTTTTTATTCTTTATTAGCGATATTTCGATCGCTTGGGAACAAATAATTCATCAATTGAGCTTCGTAGTCTGGATAAATACCAAATATTTACATTGTCGACATTTCTATCGCCAATATACATTCCAATACTTTCGAAATTGAATGCCTCCTCGCATTCCAACTTTTGACCGTTGACCATTGACTGCTTGAAATTATTTATACTAAGAACAATTCCGACGCAAAATCTGATGCCACAGGCGCCAACATAATTATTTAACTGCCTAATTTCCGCTCATACTCTCCACTAAATTGGATCGTTTCACGGTTATCGAACTCGTAAGGCCTTGGCATTTCTGAAATGTCTACACTCAGCTGATGGGAATATTTTAAATTGTACGTGACCCCTTTGATGTGGTAATTTCTCGAATTGTTCATATTTTTTTCCTTAAATTCGGGATTTCCGAGCTACGCTTCACGATTATTTGCGTTTAGTGTATTTCGATGTGTTTGAAAGTCATTGATCGTAAACCATAGCCTTTTTGGCAGTTTATTATTCCAGGAACTGCTGAAAAATAAATAATAAGATTTACAATTTTAAATCCGATTAGTTCTAAAACATACTTACAGATAGCCAGTTCCAATGAGAGGTTGATGCAACATCAGCCAGCATATATGTATATCATTATTTTATCATATCGGCCGGATTGACCCCGGATTGGAAAATTTGGATTTTGTGCCATAAATGTTTGTTCCATCGATGGTATTTGATTTGTTAAATTTAGTCCACTTAAATTAGATTGGTGTCCGACAAACTGATTCTGCTGCGTTTGTTGCATTTTTGCTGGCGGAAAACCACCAGCCATTGAACCATTGAATATATAAAATCCCATAGGGTTTGATTTTGGTGTAGCCGTACATGATTAAGTTCAATCGTTAAAGATTTAGGACTACTGGAAGTATTTTTAGGTTTTGGAGAAGATGATAAATTTAAACTAGTCCGCTAGTCGATTTTTTCTTACTTTTCTGGTGCTCTATCCCCTCGTGAATTTCTATATTCTAATCAACCTAAAAGTATCAATAAATTGAAATGTTGTTTAAAAAAAAATAAATATATTAATAAAACTTTTTATTTATATTTTAATGTTCGTATTTTGCCCAAATCAAACTTTCTAGCGCTGAATCTTTTCGTGTTCGATAAAATCCGTCCACCGTCCGGTAATTGAGCCTCATATACAGCGCGATCTCTTGTATTTCCCATTTGGTCATCATATAATTTATTTAGTTCCGGAGTCCACGTATCCAAATTAAGCGATTTCACTTTGGATATATGAACATTAAGATTTCTGTGTATTCCAGCACATCGTATGCATAACTTCGATATTCCATGAAGCCCATGGTGGTTTTAAGCACAGAATTTGTGTTTATAACTAAAAATTAAAAAATTAAATTATGTGTTGCTGTTATATAAATAAAACAAAACCTAATTATGAAATAATAATTTTAAAAAAAAATATCAACTTACTACTTCATTCTCCAATGACAAGTATGACATTTGTTGAGATAAATGTCAAAAAATTAGCTTTTCCATTTTGTACACTGTCACGTTAGTGGGGAATTAGTGACATCTGTAGTTTACCACAAAAAATACATATTTCGGTTACTAAAACAACAATTTTATTAATATATTTTACCTTTTACTTAGATTAATTTTCGTGTTTTTAATTGAGCTGATGAATTCCTTTTGTTAAACTCATTTATTCAAATTTATTCGATTTAAATCACCAAATGCCTGTTTCGTTAGTGTAGCAATTTTTGAATGTTGAAGACAAACGCATCGTCCGATGATTGTATAACATTTTAAACGTATTTCTGATGAAATAGATTCGCATGCTCCTTAAACTTTTATTTACTAAATTATATTCCTAACTTCCTAAAACGTTATTTTGAATTGTTTTGCTGAAATGTCAATTTATTTCAATTTTTTATTAGCGCCATCTGATTTCAAACACGAAAACCACGTCCATTTTGTTTTTTTAAACATATTTAATTAGTTGAGTTTATAAGTAGGTGTCACTAATGGCTTATTATAAAAAAAAAACATGAACGAAACGTGACTTCATGAGGTGTGTTTGTAAATAAAGGGGTTTTAGTAAAACATTAATTAAATATCTATAATAGTATATTGTATAATTAGGAGGAAAAGTACTGCATTCCCGGACGATAGTGGAAATTGGTGGACGAGGCGATAGCCGAGTCCGGCAACCACGGGAGTCCGGGAATGCACTTTTCCTCCGAATTGTACATACTATTTTTTCTCCGATCGGACTTTAAAACGAATATAAACCCAAAATAATTTTTAGTATTATTCATTAATTATCATATTAAGAAATTAAAACAAAGTAAAAAATCGAAAATAACATAAAATTATTGCTTAGTTAGCCACGACATCATAAGACATAAATACATTTTTTTTTTTTTTTTCGTTTTTTTTAGAGAATATATGGCCTAGGCCAGAAAAAATATTCTCGTACTATTATTACTTGTTGCTTAGCAACAAATACAACATACTGGAATCATGAGCTTTTCGTTTCGAAAAAACAACGGAAAGATATATTTTTTCCTACGATCGGAGAAAAACAATATTTTTCCTACAATCGCCGTGAAAAGCAGGCTTTTTTTCTCTGTTTTCAAAGCCCAAAGTGTCTGTTTTTTTGACAGTTAATAAACAAATTACTTTGTCACACGTTTCTCTTAGAAACGTGTGACAAAACTTGAAACCGCACGCTAAATTTGAAGAAAGACTAATGTTTGTATAAAACATCAAACCAAATTTTTGTTTTTCTTTATGAAAAATAAAAAAAATCTTTGACTACTCGATTGAACAAAATGTCGGTCCTAAAATAAAATCGTATTGTCAGTATAGTAAATTTTACTACAAAATTATCTTTTTATTATATTTTTTAAAATGATTGTAGGAAAAATAAAGTGTGAAACACGTCCGCAAAGTTGTTTGTCACGCTCGAAAGGTTGCTGGCCTCCGTCCCGTCGGCAGCAATTTCCTTTCTCGCGTGACAAACTGGCACTTTGCGCTCTTGATACACAAATAACTATTATTGATTGATATATTCTTCTTGATAACGTAGAAATCAAAATTCATTTTTGTAAGATTTTTCATTTAAGAAAAACAAAATTAAAAACAGAACTTTCCATATGATTTGTTTGAAAAATCCATTTTTTTTTGTCTTTCTATCCCCCTTATAGGGTAGTTCGGATTTTATGCTGACGGCTTGTATATTTAGGAATGCTTTACTCAAAACTGTCTATAAAAGTTTTCAAACAAAAAGTGGGTTTACGTTCCAGCACGATTATTCCGCTGAAGGTGCGACGTTTCTTTTTATAACAATGCTGTGCCAAATTTATGCATTGGGCTGAATGTTGGCTGCTATACTATATTAAAGGTGGCAATAAAATGATTTTCATATTTGGATGGATTAAAGTTTTTTTGTTGACTTTTTTGCGTTTCAAAATTAATAGAACATTGAAGTCATTATCGTCCTTTTGTACATCTTAAATATTGTTTGGTATACAAACATACCGTGAGCTAGAATAAAAAAATGTAAAGCACGTTTTACCAAATATGTGTAAAATTTTGGGCCTTGTTAGAGAATTGGCACTTACGGGAAATTTAACCTCTTTTCAAGAATTTGACTTTTAAAAATCCATAAATAGAAAATGCCTCTCGAAATTTCTTAAAATTAAAAAAAAATTAAAATATTGCGTTTAAAGTTGAAGGAACCTTCAAAGATCTCTTACATCTCTTGATAATATTTAAAAATTTAAAAATCTCAAACAGTACCTAGTGCCTGCTGTATTTGTCGGTGTCGCAATGACTAATGAATTAACCAAAATTTATCTGAATTGCCACTCATCAACAAATATGGATTATTTAACATTGCCGTTTTTGCCGTTAATCAGTATTCGCTGAGGTTAACCCTAATCGATTAGGGAAATCACGGAATTCAATATTCTGTTCTCTTCTAAACCTAGAACGATTTTATGCCCATTTATGATTAAGAACATTTGTAGGACGCTCAATTCTATATTTTGTATAAAATATGTTGAACTTCAGGCCTTAATTACGTAAATAAATTCAGAAACAAAGATCAACTAAATCTATGCTTTAAAATATCACTAGTAGATACTTAAAAGTAAGAGAGAAACCCCTCTGGAACCTCCGGGATTTTAAAACACTAAACATATGCTCTGGCTTAGTATTTGCTGCTTTGATTTTTGAGTTTCATAACTGATTCAAATTGCTTTCCGTTTTTATAAACTTCTCTTATCAAAATTCTCCTTAGACCCAAAATTCGATTTATGTTCGGTTTACAAGCGGGCCAATGCAAAACACCGATATTTTCAACAAACTTTGCGCATCCTAGAGCTAGAAGAGTACTTCGGGATCGACCTTCTGGATCATCTAAACCAGAAATTTCGGAACAGAAATTACCTGAAATGGAATAAAAATAAAAATTTCGGCGGAGTAAAGACTCAATTTTGCTTTTGTGGAGACAACAACTTGAGTGGAACGAAACAGCTGATTTTCTAAAGTTTGCGGTGGTAGAAAAACAACACACTTTTAAATTGCGCGTGGATCAATTTCAGATCAATTTGGCTAAGACCTGCTGAATAATTACTTGGTCTAAAAAGACCAAAGTATTGAAATACTGTCAAAAATGACCAGAAATTTGGTTGGTTCAGAACCATTTTTATCGACGTTTTGAAAGTCTCTGAGTCTAAAAAAGCAAAAAAAGAAAAATGTCCGTCCGTCTGTCTGGATGTCTGTATGTCTGTACCCATGGTATCTCGAGAACGGTTTATTCGATTTAGAATTTTTTTTGCCAATCTGTTTCTATGGTCAAGGCCGAGATTTGAAAAGCTTTTGGAACCTGTGCGTCAAGAGGATCGGGTACCTGCCATACGCGTTGACCCAAAATACCTGGTTATAGAAATATTTACCAATTTTTTATATATGCTGCTTTGAGGATTGAGTTGTAAGAGAGATTGCGGTTCGGTTGAGGTTTGAGTGGGAGGGCGTTTGCGGGTTGAATTTGGGTTGAGATGGTGTTGAACCAGTGCTTAGTGATCAGTTGAGCAATCTATAAAATAAAGTGACAGTTTGTATGTATGTACAGCATATGTGTCTGATATTTAAACAAATCCATACGACTTGACCGATTTGAACCAAACCTTACACAAATACTATTTAAGACTTAAGAAAGGTCATTGTTAATAAATATCTCAAGCCCTAAACTGAACCTTTTAAATTTCAAATTAACCTTTAGCAAATTAAATGAATGGCCAATTAGGATGGAACTTATCTATCTCTTAACCGATTTTAGTGAGATTTGAACTTCCGCGATGGAAATGGGATTCTAAAATGATTTTTGGATGAAGTTCTGGAATATGACCAGTTAGGATAGGACTTGTCCATTTTTTAACGTATTTTGGAATGACGGTTGGATGGTATGATGGTATCATGGCCTGACAGTATGATGGTATGATTATATGATGGTACGATGGTATGATGGTATGATTATATGACAGTATGATGGTATATTGGTATGATTATATGATGGTATGATGGTACGATGGTACGATGTGGTGGATTGATGATAAGATATATGTCATGGTGTGATGGTGGGATGGTTCGATGTTACCGTGGTACGACGGTATTATTTTATGATTGTTTAATGGTAAAGTGTCATGATGACAAGATGGTATAATGGAATAATGTTATTATGGAATGATTGTTTACGCTAAAGATGGTATGACGGTACGTGTGCCAGTATGATTGTACGTTGCTATTATGGTATGATCGTGGGTAGGGTTTGAGTTGAAATCGAGTTGGATTTAAGAAAGAAGTTCGGTTAGGGATTAATTTGAATTCGAGCCTAGGGTTTAGTGCGGGAAGCTAGATTGAGTTGAGTTCATACACGCATGTAGCTTTCGAATTGAGCTAATTTTGGGGATGGGTTGTCCAATAAGTGTGGAGTTGAGCAGAGGGTTGAGATTTGGGTCGAACTTAGATGAGTTGAAGTAGAGTTAGGATTTAGTTAGCTTGCATTAGGGTTAAGTGAGTTATTCGGTTGGGGAATTATTTAAGGGTTGATTTAGAGTTAGGTTAAGATTGATCTCTAAGGGTTGATTTGGTGATTGAGTTGATGGCTTGGTTGGCCGTTAATTTGGTGATTGCGTTTAGGATTGTATTGCGATTGAGATAGAGGTTGAGTTTTAAATTGAGTTGGAGGTTAAGATTCAGATTGACTTAAGAGGTTCATTTCGGGATTGATTTGGGAGTTAAATTAATCAAGACCGAAGTCCTGATCACCTTTTAAGGTTTCAGCCCATTATATTTTAAATTTTATGTTCTGTATTTTTTTACAACAAAGAATATTTTTTTAAAATTGACGTTTAAAAAATATGTGTAACTTCTTGGCTCCATGAGAAAAGCGGCATGGCTCTCTATTTCAATTACCTTTCAATAGAAATGCAGGTTTAGAAAGATACCCTCTTCATCTGCGCCCTCTAACGAAACCATAATATTCCCCCTGAACGCTCCTCACTACGAATATTTATCTGATTCCATTGAGTAAATTTTTCTGAAATCACAAAACGCTTACATCGTTGTAGTAATTTCGATGCTCTACGAGCCAATGAAATCAGTCTTCTTGTGGATCTTTTTTTTTAAGTTTGAACGAACGAGGTTAGGATAAGGTAGGAGATGAGGCAAATACGCTAATCCAAGTGTCTTAGTTTTGTCCTGGCTAAAGTTTTAGAGAGTATCGATTTTCCAAA
Organism: Tipula vernalis; assembly: GCA_958295665.1. Lineage (NCBI taxonomy): Eukaryota > Metazoa > Arthropoda > Insecta > Diptera > Tipulidae > Tipula > Tipula vernalis. Next base: position 42,065,268 of record OY282560.1, read on the forward strand.
GGCATTTAATCTAGTAGTCGGAATAAGAATTTGTTTTATAAACTGAGGGTAATTGGAATTTCTGATGGTACGGCTTCCTCTACTCACACACTAATGTCGTCTTCGATTCACCAAATAAAATCATTCTGTGACGTAGTCGATTGATTTTTCTGCTGTCAAGTTATTCGATTCGCTCAATAAAATCAATCGGTCGAGCAAAATTTTTGCTCGGTTATAAATCTCAATTTTTTGTCAGATTTACCCCTCATTTACTAATTCCAACAACAAATACTGTCATTTCGCTCTCATTTTCACTAGAGCTGTCATTTTGTTACTATGCCTACTCAAATATTATGTTCAATAATTTTTTTCAAGAAGTCAAAAAAAATACACACACACATAAAAATAACCGGTCAATTTGATTTTCTTGTTCGATTCACGGATTGATTTTTGAAAGAGGTGGTAAAAGCGAATCGAAAACGACATAAATGATGGTGTTTTAATTATCACAAATTATCTTTTATTTTCAACCCTCAATCCAATTCATTGTTACACTGATAGAAGCTCACTTACCTCATCTTATTGCTTTTCGCAAAACGTTATTCTCGCTGCTAGAATAAATTAGATACTGGCATAAAGGCTTAACCGCTGCAGCCTTGATCACCTATTTGTGAGTCACCCAGTATTATATGTAAATTATGTAATATATATTCTAATTTTTAGATCGAACATTTCGTTTTTTAAATAAAATATTTATTTTTATTAGTTTTGTTGATTACAAAAAAAAAAAAAAAAATTGAGAAAAATGTGAATAAGAAGAAAATCACCATTAAACAAGATATGTGTACTGATGCGATAGTATTAGTAGTAGTATTCATGTTAGTATCCAACATATCTCGCAAGTGCATTGTTATTATCTGATTTGGCTTCATCAGTTGAATCTTTAATTATATTAGGGACTAATCTTTTTGTTTGATATACTTACGGTTGTTGTTGTATATAGTCGATAAAAATACTAAAGAAAAACGAAATATAATTTAAGAAGATAAAATGTTGGGGACGCTATTGTTCTGTATACTAGTTTCGATTTCTTGTTTTTCGACTTCGCGATATGGGTATAAGTAGAATATGTTGAGACACATAGCGTCTACATACATATGTAGTAGTTACGAATTTATCGGTTGATTGACATTGGGTTTATTCTAGTTTATAATAGGAAAAATGTGATTTTAAATGGGGTCAGCTTCAGATCAGTGAGATGGGACTGATAGTATATAGGGTATTACGGTTCATAATGTGATGGTTGTCGAACTTTCTTGTTCTCACTGTCTTGGTGATATTTTATCAATTTCGCAATTTTCCTGAGTAATGTTTTACTTTAGCATCTGAATTGTCGCTGGTTTACTGCCCACAACCTTTTCCCTTCCAGTACCCCCACGGAAAGAAGTAGGTTAAATCAAGGCAGCTAAACCTTCAGTTCAGTATTAGAAAGTATCACCACTTTTCAATTTAGAACAAGCCTCTGAATGAGAGATCATGAAACGATTACAATTTCCAAATCAGTTACAATTGATATATGGTATACACTCCCGAGCAACTAAATCGACTCAAACCTCCGCGCGTACAAAAAGACGTATTTTTTTAAATGGCTTAACCGATAGTACTTTTCAAATTAAAGCAATCGTAGCAAAATGCGATGTTTCGGTGAAAACAATTGGCGTACTCCAATCTCTTGAATAATACTACGTTGACCGATATTTGGCATCAGTCACCTATCAGACGTTGACCTGAACAAATCTCTACCAGCTTCATTCGTTGTTTCCTCAAAATCATGGAAAAAGCCGCACAAGTTGTTGCTTTATTGCAAGAAGGACGCAATCAACGAGAAGTCGCTCGTCAGCTAAACGTGAGCCAATCTGCTGTCTCAAGAGTATCCAGAAGGTTTCAGGAAAGTGGTACCTTCAATCGGAGACCACATACCAGCCGGTATCGGTGTACATCTGAGAGGGACGATCGATTTGTCGTCCTAACATCACTGCGAAATCGCGTCTCACGGGCGAAGATGTGCAGCAAGAGGTAAGACAAATTCGAGATGTAGCTGTTAGTCCATGGACAGTAAGGCCCAAAATTGACAGCAAGCTACCGCAAAGAGCGACTTGAGTTAGCTCACGACAAAATCAATTGCAGCATCGAGTAATGGAGGTTCGTTCTATTCACTGAAAAGTGCAGAATATGTCTTGATAGGAGAGACCGGATCTACCGGCGTCCAGGAGGGCGATTTTTGCTGTGCTGTTTTGCTGAAAGTCTCGTACGGCGGCGGTTCGTGCAGAGTGTGGGGGCTCACATATCGCTTGAGGGAAAAACAAATCTTGTTTTCATGCTTGGTCGATGCCGTAGAGGAGGTCTCACCGCTGAACGATATATCGAGGACATTCTCTTGGATCATGTAGTGCCCTTCGCAGGATGTATAGGGGAAGATTTCATATTGATGCATGACAATTCCCGGTGTCCCCCAGCTCGAATCACGCGGCAGTTCATACGAGTATATGAGGTTGAACTCGAGACGATGAGGGGCCCAGCCCTCAGTCCAGACGTGAATCCAATTGAGCATTTATGGGACGAACTAAAACGGAAGGTTCGAGCCAGAAATCCGGTACCATCTAACATATTAAAAATAATGGCATCCACAACATTTTCGACTTGTTAATCAGAAAAAATGAAAAGGTTAAAATCAAATTTATTTATAAATATATCTACCAGGAACCCGAAGTCAATACAAAGTGTATCGACTCCAAAAAAATGAAAACTTTCCTTCTCTGTGGTAGTTTGGTTTCGTACTGACAAGTTCGTACACACAAAAAGTTCGGTCTACTCATCAGGTAGCTACGACCAAACTACAAAAATACCATTCTAACTTCATACATTACGTATGAGGCAAGAACGCATTGACTTAGCGAATTATAAAATTCACCAAATCAAAAAACTCAAGGAAAACTTTCATTTGTTTTATGCCCACACAAATAATAGAGAGAGAAAGTTTGTCTGTATTAAATCAATAAGATTCTTTCGGCTTTTTATAGACAAAATATATTAAAAATAATGGCATTTACAACATTTTCGACTTGTTAATCAGAAAAAATGAAGAGGCCAATCATTTATAAATATATCTACCAGGAAAAAAGTAAAAATATCAATACACTTTGTATGGACCGCGGGTTAAAGTACGGGGGGGGGGGATTTTGATATTTCTACTTTTTTCCTGGCAGATATATTTATAAATGATTGGCCTCTTCATTTTTTCTGATTAACAAGTCGAAAATGTTGTAAATGCCATTATTTTTAATATATTTTGTCTATAAAAAGCCGAAAGAATCTTATTAAACAAATTAGCGAATATGAGCTTTCATCGGAGCAACAATTTGACGAATATACACCAAAAATCAAGGAATTTGTTAAAAATCTATGAATGGGGGATGATAATCCTTTTGTTTTTGTCTATACAATCGTAAAAGGTCGTAAAACTTACGTAAAAGCTTTATTCGCCACCTTTTCGTCCAGTCGCTCACTGTGTTAGTGACTCTCTAAAGTTTTCTTGTCGCTTCTTCTATGGTGTTACCATTTGCAACGATTGCAGTATCATCGTGTATAGAGAAGATACAGTACTGGACCTAGGACGCTGCCTTCATATTTAACCCAGAAGTAACGATCCGTTATGTACGATTTTAGAATCTGATAAAACTGCTTTGGTAAATATCGATACAGTTTAAATTCAAGTCCTTGATGCCACACTTTGTCAAAAGCCTGAGCTACATACAAGAAGATACTGGAACATATTTTCTTTTTTTCAAGCACATGTTCAACTACGTTTTTAATTCTATGCACCTGTTATACTACAGTGGAGTGATTTACTCTAAATCCAAATCGATGTGGAGGAATTAGACTTCTTTCTTCTATTATTAGTTTTAACCTCTTCAGCAGTAGCCTTTCGAAAATTTTTGAAATTATTGGGAGCAAAGAAATCGGTCTGTGGCGGTTCACGCAGGTATACATGCGTTCGCCGTCACACACGTCAAAACAACGCGCCCATTCTACTTGTTTTTCCAGGTGTACCAACCGCGCGACACAATAAAAAACAAAATTACAAAACAGATAAACAATACATTACACAACACAACAAATCAGTTTCGTCTCAAATTTGGTACAGAGCGCACGTGCGCTCGTTGGATTTTTGTGCCGACATAAAATGGTGGTTAAAATATAAAAATAAAATTTGTTAAAATAATCATGTTAAAAATAATAAATAAATAAAATATCATTTGTGTATTAACATTAATGTGTTTAATATTTCGTGACTACCGACGTCCGTTTTTACGGACACGAACACGCAACGCCTAAATATAATAATAAAAATCGGAACAACCATTTTGGAAAAAAAAATTTCGTGTTAATATTTTTTTTTTTTGGACACATGGTACAGACCTGTATTCGGTAAATGGCAATAACATATTCACACCACCATACATACATGAAGCCGTACCACCTCAACTAGAAAATATATGGAGTCAGCATCACCGCAACCATCATAAATTACATTCAACATATACACATAAAATAGACATCTAAAATACACCAAACAAGAATTCACACCATAAATTACCACCACCATCTCCTGCATCATGATTGCTAATACAGTAGCATTAAACGTAACGCGTCGAGCGGTATATGATCAACTTCTTCACCACCATCACCAGCGCCACCATCGCCGCCTTAACAGCAGCAGCAGCATGACCAACACCAACGGGAACAGCAACGGGACATCGCCATTGCCGTTATCACATCGAGTGACAACATCAACATCATCACCGTCATTACCAATATTATCATGGCGAACAATGACGAGCAGCAGCGCACCATAATCATTGCCATGGCCATTACAACCACTATCACCACTATCGCTGTATTCATCATAGGAGTCATAGCCAACAAAGACGACAACAGCGGCTACAACAACAGCGACAACAGAAAATGGCATCAGCAGCAACAACAACAACATCCAGGCAACACAACAACACCATCACCCAAAAAAAATTTTTTTTTTCTTTTGTAAATTTTTGTATTATTTTTTTACCACCATTTTTATTTACTGATTTTCATATTTTATTTCATTCCATTTAGATCAATAAAATTTTTTTATTTTTTGTTTTATTAAATCGACTCAAACGACACACAGCCATTCCCGACCACACTCCCCAGACTCACAAAAACAGACACGACAGAGGACCGAAACGAGCCTCAAGACACGACGTCAGATTACAGAACATCCTTCTGGTCTGGCGCGTGTTTTGAGGCCAGGCGAAAAACTTGGACAAGTAAATGCCAGGCAAACACTGGCAAGTCCGGGGTTTAGCACCACACACTGACGCACTCAAACACACGCAGCACTCAGTGGGGACAGTGTTGAGGTCCACATCGGGTCTATGGTCGAAGCCCCTGCTCCCAACTATCTGGTGTGTCCCTCGTCACTGTTCCACACTGCTGCCCACACTTGCACACACACACACACATACGGTCGCCACAAACACACACACACACACACACACACACACACACACACACACACACACACACACACACACACACACACTCGAATACGCACGAGCATCACACATACACATGTACGCAGACATCACATACGCACACATCACAGAGGGGGAAATTCACTCGTGGGGGAGTCCTGTGGCGGTTCACGCAGGTATACATGCGTTCGCCGTTACACACGTCAAAACAACGCGCCCATTCTAATTGTTTTTCCAGGTGTACCAACCGCGCGACACAATAAAAAACAAAATTACAAAAGAGATAAACAATACATTACACAACCAATCAGTCTCGTCTCAAATTTGGTACAGAGCGCACGCGCGCTCGTTGGATTTTTGTGCCGACATAAAATGGTGGTTAAAATATAAAAATAAAATTTGTTAAAATAATCATGTTAAAAATAATAAATAAATAAAATATCATTTGTGTATTAACATTAATGTGTTTAACAGGTCTATACGATTTTTTGTCATTAGCTGGTTTATTTGGTTTTGGTATCATTATAACCTCTGCTACCTTCCATTGGCTTGGGACGTATTTCAGATTTTTCAGTTTATTACATAGGTAATTGAGTACTTCTTTATTTTGCGGTGCACGATTCCTCTGCCAGGCTTTTCGTGCTTTACTTTTCTCTCGCACCAATTCTCTGACTTTCAGAGGATAGCTTGGTGCCTTATTCATATTCTTGTGGCTAGTAAGAGTATTCTTCCAAGCTGCTTTTTGAATATTATCATTAAATAATTCTAGTTCCTCTTATATCTGTGTCGGTGTTTTAATTGGCACTTGCAGTTCAATATTCAAATTAATAAGTTCCTGGAATAAGTCCGAATTAGTTTTATTGTTTGTTAACTTAGGCGGACTTTCGTGTTGAGCTGATAGTCATGATAACGGGTGAATAATCAGACGAGAGTTCCTCTCTATATAAAAGTCTATGAGGTCAGGTATTTTATTCCTATCGACCGACCAGTACGTTGGCTTGTTTCCAGAATGAAACTCGCAATTAAGTGCTCTTCCTGCTTTGAAGAGCTCTTTTCCTTTAGTAGTTGTAAGTCTAGATCCCCAATAGGTACTTTTCGCGTTGAAATCACCTCCAATGATGAAATTTGGTCCTAGCGATTTTAACAAGCTATAGTGTAGTCTTCCTAATTTAAGTTACGTCGTAGTTTAATAGACATAACTTGCATAGTTGCGGTTTCAATATGTCCTAGTTCATAATGCTTGAGGTTACCTTTAATTATTATTGCTAATCCTCCTCTAACATTTCCTGCTGGGTGGATGGAGTGGTAACAATGTTGAATGGTATCCTCGTACATTAACATATGAAGTTTTGGTAAAATGGGTCTCGGAAACTAGGCAAATATCTATTCTTTCTGTGTGTAGGAACATTTCTAATTCTGGAATGTGTTGCATTAGTCCATTTGCATTCCAGATGACTATTCTTAACGTTTTAGTCATTTTGTTGAATACATCATGGTTGAGATTTCATCCATGACTTGGCGGTTATTTAATCGTTTATTTGAGCCTTGTAAGCCTCGTTCTTGTTACACGTTCTTGTTACATTACGCAGTATTCTTTCGAGGACGCTATCACTAATGCTTGTTGGTTGCTGCTGCACAATTTCTGAGAATGTTTTACGTTCTCGTGGTTTTGGAGTAGGAGGTCTAAGTTCCACTTGCTTTATGGTTTGTTTTCGCCCGTTTGATGTTACACCATTTTGTGAAACTTGGTGGGCTTTATTTCTTAATTGTTGTAAAGTTTTAGCTACTTCACAACCTCTGTAGTTGGCAGGATGTTGCCAGCACATCTCACGCACCGTGGATCTCGCCCGCAGTATTTCTGCGTATGATTATAACTTTGACGTGAAGGCCTCGAGCCATTACTTTGATTTTGCGCTCATTCTTATTTTCGTATGTGTACCATTCGTTTCTATCGGAGTCTGGCGTATTAATCTTTCATACGTTGTTGTTAAGAGACACCACGCGGTACTCTTTATCTGTTACCGATTTTAGTATTGATTGCACCTTACCAGGCGGAGGCGCCATTTCTTTAGTCATAACCCGTACCAGGTTATGTTGAGTTGTTTTTTCTTTATTACTAATGTTTCCACTAGTTGATGGTTGCATATAATCAACTTCAGGCGAGGATTCGGGTTTCCTTTTTTAACGTCCAGGCATATTGTCCGGTTTCTCTTTCAAGTTTTTCTTCATCGGTGTGGTACTCTTGTTCTTTAGTGTTGTTTATAAAAGCCAGAGGCTTCTCCGGAACCTTTGTTTGAAGAGCCTTTTTCAGCTCCTCGTTTTCTATCTGGAGCTTCATAAATTCGCCGCGTAGCTGAGTAGTAAAACTCTGAATTTCGTTCAATTTCTTTCTGAGATCATCAATTTCCTTTTCTTTATCTGCTTGGGAGGAGTAGCCAACTATGGGTGGTGGTGTTCTCGTTTTCTGGTAGCAATGAGTGGCCCACCCCAGAATCCATTGAGCCAACCTCCGCAGAGGATGGATTTACCGAATAATTCAGCGTAGTGGTTAGGTCTTGTTAGATCTATCACTCCGACCAGAATGAGTTGATAGGGGGTCCTGGATGAGAACATCATTTGCTAAGTTCTCGGTAGTCGGTTATCGCGCCGTTACTCTCTCGTCAGAGCCTCGTTTGTTAATTAGCAGGGAGCACCACGAGCAGGTGAGGTTGACATTTGGGCTGGCATAGCGTGACCAATTTTACCGGTGCCCCTTACCCCCCAAACACGAAAAGTGTAGATATATTGGGTATATGTATAAGAAAGTTCCGTTTTTCTAATAGATGGCGTAATTGTTCTTATATGTATTGTGTAAATCTGGTAATACATGTTTTTGAAAAGTCTGCTCATAACATTCAAAACCTAGTATAAAATATAAACAACACAGTTTTTATTGGATTTAAAATGGAGAGTTTTGTGCCAAATAACCGTCATTTGCGGGAAGTTTTGTTGTATTTTTTTGCTGTGATGAACTTCACCAGGGGTAACATGTTCTACCATCACTATTTTCGACGTTCTATCGAACATTGTATCTCCTTTTTTCATTTTCTCAATTACGCTTTATCTATTGCGATCTCCGTCTATTAGTATAATTCTCTATACTATCTAATTCCATCGTAATCGATAAAGTATAGAAAATAAAATTTTTGGTGATGAAGTGGTGAAGAAATAGCACCGCACGATGAATCGAACAAGTCGAAATCATAATAAAAAAAACGTAATAAAAAAAGCGAAATAGCGTACAATTTTATTCTTGAAAAAAGAGATACAAAATCTATCGAATATCGAAAATAGTGATTGTAGAACATGTCACCCCAGGCTTTACCCAAGCTTTTTTACGTTTAGGATTCTCGTAGAAAATCCATTTTTCATCTCCAGTCACAATTCAATGCAAAAACTCCTTTCTTTGTTGTCTTTGAAGAAGCATTTCAGAAGTAATTTTTCGACATTCCATCTGCTCTTCTGTTAATTCATGTAGTACCCAATTCTCAAATTTTTGAACCATCCCCCTTCCATGTAGACGTCTACTGACAATGGATTGATCAACATTCAATGCTTCTGCCAATTCTTATTGCGTTTGTGTGTTGTCTTCATTCAATAGTGCTTGCAATTTCTCATCTTCAAATTTTTTCGGCCTACCTTCACATTGTGCATCTTCAACATCGAATAAACTTGAAGAAATTGCCTCTTCTACACATACGATGATTTTCAGCGGCGCTTTTCTTTATAGCAAAAAAGTACAACAAAACTTCCCGCAAATGACGATTATTTGGATTATAGTTTTTTAAAATTCCAAGATGGCCGCCAAAGTGGCCAATTTTTCGACGTTCATAAAAATCTATCGGCGCATGTTTTATATTTTTTTATTAAACATGCCCGATTTTAATTTGTTCACATTTATAGATAATTAATTAATTTAATTAAAGTTAAATTAAAATATTTTATTCTTTTATCAAATTTTATTTTTGTTTAACATTTAATTTTTGTATTTTAAACCACCATCACGCGTATTAAAAATATGGCAGACGGCCAACACAAACAGTGACATATTGTCGCGTTGATATCCGAATCCGAGACGAGACTGATGAGAAAAGAAAGCATAAAGTTTATTTTGTTTTGTGTTTGTTTGTATATGTTCGTCGTGCTGCGATTGGTTCAGCCAAGTACGAAGGGGAAGTCTACCCAATACACATTCGATGTGGAATGTGCGCCGCCATGTTTGTAATGGTTTATTGGGTGAGCCGCTATAAATCATTAAAAACATGATTTGATATGTTTTCGGGGTAGCTGATTATGATTTTAGTGTCAGAATTTGAAAATTTAAGACGGCGGACCAAGATGGCCGCCATAAAGAGTCAATTTTTCGACGTTCATGAAAATCGATAAAAACATGGTCTAGGCAGTTTTCAGGGTCGCGAATCACGAATTTGAGGTCAGAATTTAATAATTATATCCAAAAAGTAATCAGATTTCCGATAAAGTGTCATTTTTAGACATTTATTGTCCAGAAGCAATGGGCGAGTCCCAAAATTCGCCCTGTATGGTATGGGGATGAACTCATAAATACCTTGAATATTGAGTAAAACTATTAATAATTTGTAGAGAACAACTCTCAGAGAAAAAAAGGGACCAACTTTGGACGGTTTTTGTTCGAGTATGTTTGAAGCTATTTATTCGTCTGAGGCATGTCGGAATCTGCCGTCCAAAGGAACGGAGGATGAACTTCGAGACTTCGACTATCGATTAAAATTGTTTCTTGAGTTGGCTGAATTCGACATATCTTTATCTACAAGAGGATGAGGAATCAATTTCGATAACTCGACTATTGATTGAAATTGTTACTAGGATCGGCGATAGTCAAAGGAAAGGTAACCATCTTCCATATTGAATTCATTATGGAATACTGTTGTTTAATGGTGATTTAAAATACATGATTTTAATTTAATATGTAGAGGTATTTTTTCTACGATTTTCAAACATATACAAACTTAATGTATTATAGATGCAAATTAGGAAAAGGTTTGCTTCATTTAATATATCAATTTTACATTTGTTCTTATGAGAATCAGAAAATGTTCGACTCTTTGGAAAAGGTTCGTAAAAAACCAAAACAAATTATACGCGTATTGTGTGTACACAACCCAGTGTACACATACAATGCGCATACTACAAAAACAACAAATTTCAATATGGCGACGGTTGTGACAATTTTGAATAGATGAATATATGTATGAAGTATGAAATTGAATGATTCAAATTCAAATGGATGATTTTTTTATTAAATAACAGTGAATGAATTAAATTGTGGGATTATGGATTTTAACTGAAAATAATTAATAAATTAAAACAGGTGGTTTTAGTGTTACAAAATAGTTTTATTTAATTTTCTTTTTCTGTTTCTGCTGTTTTCAAGCAAGGCCGTATTTAAATATTTTATTCTGAAATACATCCTTGAACGGAAAAATATTTCTTTCACTTTCTGGTCAGAAGGAATATGTTTGGATAGCTCTAATAAGGATTTAATGTAATTTTTGGAAAAAATAAGGTTGTTATCATTAAATTCCTTAAATATTACTTCAAGTTTTTCCATTTCTTGCATCATCTTATCTGGTTTCTTAAGAAATCCTTCACTTAGTTGGTTTGTCCAAGTAAAAGAAGTATCTCGAGTCGTGTTAATATCACAAGGGTCTACTACTAATTTAGGGTCCTTGATTCGATGACAAATATAGCCGGCTAAGTGTTCCAACCCATCGTACTGTAAACATTCCAATTCGTCATCTTTAGCAATTTCTTTTGGAGAAATTTCGGAAACTAAAGGTCTGAGAACCACATACTGCTTAGATTATCGACAGTTTCTAAATCTGGCGTATCATCTACCATGGTATTGCCATTCATAGATAGACTTCCTTCGTTTCTGCCCAGAATGTACGATCGAAGCCTGTACATAAACTCTAAGCGGTCGGGATGATCGTAGAGACCACCTTTAGCCCTAATAGTACCAAAAACATTTTCCAGGACATCTTGGTTGAGTCTATATGTTAATATATAAGACACACAGTACTGCGATTTTAAATCGGCATATAACAATTTGAGGGAATTGTTAGTCATTAGGATACCTAAATAAGAATAAATGTTTACGTATTAAAAATCAATAGTATTTAATGATTTAAATGTAAGAATAAATTATACCTTTCTGGAATGGCATTAGATTAGATTTCCCCTTAACGCGCATTTTATCTATAACCGATGACATCTGGTCTACAATTTCAAATTGCATCGACTCAGAAATTCCAACTCCCCTTGTACCCTTTGTCGACTGTCTTTATATGGCTGCCTTACATTTAGGCAGTCAAACCAATCATTGACCTGAAATGTTATAATGACATGATTATTATATGTATATACTGAAATATAAAATATATGAATATAAAATATATTTTACCTGCTTAAAAAATTCAGCACATTTCTGCCAACTTTCTGATGTTAATTCTCCCAAACTTCCAGCACGGTAAATTGCATTTGCCACAGTATGCGAAAAAAGTTTGGTGGCAAGTTTAACTTTTTGACGTTCTGCGCCTCTTACTTTTAAATTGGCCGCCGAAATTTTATATGCCACAGAAAGGTCCGATTTATTATTTGTGAAACCATGATCCACGAAATGATTTCTGACTAATTTAATCAGATGGGATACGTCAGCGAAAACATAAATGTTTTTTGAACGTTCGGCAGGATTTTTGAAAAATGGTGTTTTTACTGAAATATTTAAATCTCGTAATAGGCCCTGATTCGTCCCCCCCCCCCAAATCACATACGATTGCCGCTACATGAAACCCACAGTCTTGGATGGAATTTATGATTTCGTATAAAATATTTGTTGTCATCTTTTGATCAAAATCGTAGTATATAGGTTGTTTCCAATTCCCGATAAGTCCTCGAACCATTGCCACCTGAACATATTTTGCGGCTTGTAAAGTTTGGTCCTTTGGTTTGTCATATACGATTTTTTCCTTTACCTTCATCTCGTCGAAACACAGAATACAAATTTTTTCATTTGCCGTCATGTCAATTGTTCTCATTAGCTTTAACACGCAATTCAAAATTTCAGGGTATACTTCAACTTTAGCACACCATTTTTTTAACGTTATTACAGCTGGAAAGGGCATTTTCTTTTTTAAAAGTAGTCTATACGCCCTTGGGCCAGCAGAATGTAAAGTGACTGCTTTGGCAATATCATCGGCTGCCCATTTTACACGCTTTTCGCTTTTTAATTTTTGTAGTTGAGCTTCACTGAATATTTGGCCAACCGAATGAATTATTTGTTGCTGTTCCCAACATTTTTTCCTCAAGTGAACGACCTCTTTTTGTAATCTTAAAGAAAGCAAACATTATTAATTCTATATAGTCATTTTTGTTTACTTTGAGTATGTATCCGTAAATGAATCCGTTTGGGTACTGAAATAGCGTTTGCAAACGGCAGTAGACTCCGTTTGACAAAAACTGTTTGTTGTGGAGCAATCCTGAATTATGGTGTGCGTTGGCTCTTTATTTGTAAAAATGTTGGATTCTTCTTGATAGACTTCGTGAATTTCAGGTGAATCACTTGCAGAGGGAGTGATTTCTTGATTTTTAAGAACTGTTGAGCTATAAACACACATTTATTTTAATTTATTTTTACATATAAATTAGCACAATTTTATACCGTACCTTGATTTCATTTCACGTTTTTGTTTTCTTTCAAATCGTGGTGTAATTAAATGTATCGGCTTTTGTAATGGTAACAAAAGCGATGGGATTACATTTTTTTTTTTTTTTTTTTGTTTAAATCACTTTATTCAACAATAATAATACAAGTAAAATACAATTTTCATATTAACTATAATTTTGTAACATTAACATATAATAATAGATTTTAACAATAATTCCCTAATAGAAAACTGATAGTTGTTTAGACCTTATTTATAGTATCTATTACTTTAATACAATGACATTAAGCAATAATAATTTAATTATGTTGAATATAGGTAGGTGATTCTGAGACAAATATGTCTATATTGAATCACCATCAAATAGAATTATCAAATAATTAATTAATGAAGAGGAACAAACAATAAGATAAAAGACATTTACTAAAACACGAAAGTTAATTTACAAAACACTGATTGACTGTATGTAGAAATACCTCTCCCTGGTCTAGACTTCTCCAAATTACGAAGCTACTTCTTTAACATCCATCGTTACTACTAATGGCAAACTTGAAACATACTTTCAACATCCTCCTGCATAAAAAGCCATTCCTTCACCAATATCCCAAAGCGTTTGATTGATTGTTCACTCCGAATGGCTAACGGTAATTTGTTAAAAAGGAATGGAGCATTTGAAATAAAAAAATTCCTAAAGTACTCTTTGCGAGTGAACGGAATAATACAGGCAGTTTTATTGCGTAAGTTATACAAGTGAGTTCCCACTATTTTATGCCCACTACGCAAAAAGAAAAGTTTTAAAACTTTATATACATATAAGTACCGAAGAGGTAACACTTGACTCTTCTTGAATATCGGAAAACAATGGACAGTACGCTTTTGGTTATAAATAATTCTTAAAGCAAATTTCTGTGCAATTATTAAGGACCTTAATATTAGTGACGTAGGTTCCGCCATATACAACAAGACCATACTCAATTTTAGAATTGAAAATTCCATAATATACTTTGAGCAGCACTTCCAATGGACAAATTGTTCGAAGTAAAGAAAGCTTTCTAAGAGCAAAATTTAAATAACCCTTAACATTATTTATGTGAGATTTAAAATTTAAGCTGCTATCAATAGTTATTCCTAAATATTTAAATTCATGAACAAATTGAATTTTAAAGCAATTATTAGAATCATTAGAACTAGTGCACTTATCATGGTGATAAAACACATTCAAATCTCTAACCACTCGTGACCCTATATTGAATATCATGCCTCTAGATTTATCACTTAAACGCATTTGATGATCAGAAAACCAAACGTGCGATACCGCTAAATCGTAATTCATTTGGCATTCCAGTTCATCGAAACTAACGGCAGAATAAGTTAACGCAATGTCATCAGCGAATGCTACTACTTTCCCATAAAGATTTAAATCGAAAAATGAATTGACGTAAATTAAAAAAAATAATGGACCAAGAACAGAGCCCTGAGGGACACCTGAAAGAATTTCATTGAGATCACTGGTGCAGTCACCTATTATCACTTTCTGAAATCTGTTTTGAAGGTAAGATTGTAGCCAGTTATAGGTAAATCCTCTAAATCCAATATGCCACAATTGGTTTAATAATTGTAAATGGTTAACAGAGTCGAAGGCCTTAGATATGTCCAGAAAAAGCACACTCACGAATTTGCCACTATTTAAAGAATCATATACCAAGGAAAAAAATTTTAAAAGCGCAGCTTCAGTACTTAGACCCTTTCTAAAACCATATTGGCAATCACTAAAAAAATTAAAATTTTCCAAGTACGATGTCATACGGATTTTCATCAGTTTTTCAAAAACTTTTGAAATTGTTGGTAATTGTGAAATTGGGCGATAATTTGTCATACACAATTTATTATTTTTTTTAAACAATGGGATAACATTTGCACATTTTAGGACATTAGGAAATACACCAGTTGTTACGCTACGATTAAAAATATAAGCTAGTATATAGCATGTATTTAGAGCAGTTCGTTTTAAAACTTTAGAATTGATTCTATCGGAACCACTGGACTTTTTATTATTTAGTGATGCAATTGTATAAAGTACTTCTTCAGGAGTAATTTCCTGGAATACAAAAGTTTCATTTTGCCACTTAACATAGCAATGTAAAGTAGAATTACAGTGCAAGCTACTAAATGAACTGATAAAATGACGGTTAAAGATATTGCAAATATCCAAACAATTCGTGATTTCGTTACCATCTTCATCAAGTATAGAAGATATTATGTCAGATCTACTAGAATCATCACCTACTAATGATTTAACTATTTTCCATTGTGTTTTGCTATTATTAGAGCAGTTATCAAAAAGATTCCTATAATAGTTTATACGCTCCGAATTAATCATTACTCTACACGTTTCATTTATTCGCCTAAAACGGTTCAACAGCTTAGAATTCATAGGGTGTTTTCTAAGTTTTTTGCCCAATTTATTTTTCAAGTTCACCAGTAAATGTAGTTTGAGTGACATCCAAGGAGCTATCTTGCGGCTCTTGAAATTATTTTCCTTTTGAAATTTACTACTCTCAAAACAAAACTTAAATATCTCCAAGAATTTATTCATTGACATATTGACACAGTTTGACAAGAACACATCCTCCCACACTTGACACTGCAAAAGATCATTAAAAATGTCATAATTAATACACGATACATTAGGACTGGGATCTTTATTTTTCTGATCTATTGAAGCTTTGATTGAGAGTGTCAATAAAATCGGTGAATGATCGGTAACTTGAAGATTTACTGTTTCACCAAAAATTAATAAATGTTTAGAACTGAACCGGTAAAACGCATGATCAATACACGAAGAGCTATTATTTACTACTCGAGTAGGTGAATTAATCAGAGAGCATAGCCCAAAAGACGATAGAGTCATCATATAATTGTCTATTATATTGCTGGTTGATAAAATATCTATATTGATATCACCAATCAGTAGAAAATTTTTTGATTTGCGAAACTTATTTAGGATCGGAATAATTTCGTTTAAATAGTTATCAACAGAGTTCCAATTGTAGCGATAAATACATAAGCTACTAATTAAAAAATCCCCAACAGAGAAATTGAGCTCCATACAGTCAGCAGTTATTATATTATAATTAAAAAAATTTACCGTAATAGAATTTTTTACAAACGCCGCTACTCCACCCGCACGATTTATATCATTACAACAACTAAACAAATTATAACCAGGGATTTTATAAAAATGAACTTCATTATTAGTAATCCATATTTCCGTTAAAAAAATAATATCCGGCACAATGGAATAACTAGATAGGTTAACCAGAAGCGAAGTAAAATTTGCCCGCATGCTTCTTATATTAAAATGCAACACATAAAATTTTGAAATTTCTGCAGGTTTATTGACATCATCAATTAAATCACCACCACCTTCATGAACTACAAATGACATCAAAACAAATTAAAAATAATAAAATTAATACTTTAAATTTCATCAAGGTCAGATGTTGATTTAATTAACTTTGCTGGACAACCCTCAGTTTTCCGTACATAGATATTACCATTACGAATCCATACATATTTTATCGTGTTAGATTTTTTGATTTTCCTCGCTTCAGCATATAGATGACTCCGGAACTTTGTCAAATTTTCATTAATAAAAATATTTACCGGTGATACTCCAAGGCATTGGGTTGATAATCTCTGCTTCTTTTTAGTGGCCAAAATAGAATCTCGAATGCGTTGATCTTTAAATTTAATAACTAACTTCTTCACGCGCGGTGTGTTTATTTTATTGACCGACTGTACATCATCCACGCCGATGTTAATATTTAGACCTTGAGTGATTAATTTAGCCGTATTTTCAATTATGCGATTTTCATCAGCTGTGAGTGATTCAGGCAAGCCAAATATTTCCAACGATTTATTTCTGTTCAGCTGTTCAATGCTGTCAATGCGCCATTCTAAATCAGTTACTTTCTTTTTCAAGGCTGAATTTTCTAATTGAAGTTTATCCAGTTTGCTAAGGAGAATTTCGATGCTGTCAAACCGTTTGGAGAAGGTCACTTCGTTCATTTTCAATTGTTCGTATATAAACTTGAATGAAGCAACACTGTCACTGAAATCCACATCATTTGTACCGAACACAGTTGGTTGTTGGATAGAAGCGGTATCTTTAGATGTTGCTGTTTTTCCAATATTAGATGACGAAGGCAATGGTTTCGATAATTTTTGGTTATCTGTACACACAGCACATTTCCATGAGAGTAATCTCTTATCGAGATCTGCTTCATTTAATTTAATACAAGCAGAGTGGTATAAAGTGGAACAAACTACACACTTGACTTTAGAATCATCGCGATTAATTTTTGTTGCACAAATTTTACATAAACTCATTATTTAAATTATTGCACGTATTTATTTATGTATTATAATTTTTAATTTAATAACAGTTAATACACCACGAAAATTTTATTAACAAGAGTTTAAATAGCAGTAACCACAGTTATGATGGGTAAATTGTTTAGCACAAATTTTATTGACAACGAATTAACTTTATTAATCATAGAATTTTACAATTCATTTTATTGTTTATAATTACCGAGATAATTACAACATTTTCACAATATATCACTTTAATGCGATTTGATTTACTTGAAACCAGTTAAAAATAATTTAAAATATTTAATTTTTGCAATTATTATTAATCTGTCCTCTTCAAAAGACAAAAATAGACTCCGTTTGATTTGCACATTTGATTTCAATCCATATTGTTGTAATATTGGATTTGGCGTAATAAAATCATCAGGTTTAAAGTGATTAGAACATATTCGAGCATTTTTGATATTAAATTGATCTTGCCGTCGACAAGATAACACCCATTTTTTTACATATGTTCTTTTCATTTGGAAATTTATGGAAAGATACGTTATCATTATTTCCACTATTATTGTTCACATCACAACCAAAAACAGCACACCTCATTGTCTATAATTTAATTAATTAGTTTATAATAAATAAACTTCAATTTAACACACTTTTTATTAGTTAAAACACTGAATTTTTGATAAAAAAATACGAATAATCACATATACGATGTTTATTTTGTCACAACCGTCGCCATATTGAAAGATGCGCAAACATAAACGAAAATTAGACCGATGAGTATATTACCTTTATTACTCTATCGTGTACACAACCAACACACTATTAAAATAAGATCTATTTTTGTATTTTATTGTCGCACGAAGAATAGAAAGAGGCAATATGATAAATATCAAATTTCTATTTAGACTTTTCAGTCCCACTTAAAAACAGATAATAACTTGGGACTCGACCCTTGGACAAAAAATGTCTAAATTACGAGAAGGGAAAACGTAAGACAGAGTCGTATCGATTGTCGATCGACTCGACAACCATAATAGGGGTGAATACTTTATCGGAAATCTGGTTACTTTTTGGACAGAATTTTTAAATTCTCACCTCAAATTCGTGATCAGCGACCCAGAAAATCGCCTAGGTCATGTTTTTATCGATTTTCATGAAGATCGAAAAATTGACCTTTCATGGCGGCTATCTTGGGTTCGCCGCCATGAATTTTCAAATTCTAACCTCAAATTCCTAATTAGTGACCCCGAAAACCCCCTAGATCATGTTTATTTCGATTTTTGATGAATGTCGATAAATTGGCCACTTTGGAATGAAAAGATTTTTAATCAGTGACTTCAAAACCACTTTTGAGTAAACTAACAGAGTTATAATTACGTTTTTATAACAATTTTCTTTCAAATAGTTCCTTTTTTCCGCCATTGTTGGTCCACCATTTTTAAAACCGAAAGACGCCATAAAAACGCTTCCGATGTAAAGTTTTCACATAAAGTAAGATACACAATGTAACGAAAAGTGTAGCTGCTCAGAAGAAGTTTAGTTATGGTCGAGATAACTGCAAAATGGTTTAAAATAAAAGGGCGGTTCTCATATATCCAGGAATTCGAATAGGGAAATTCGCAAAATATAGATGACAACAATCTGGATTTTTTTTTTTTTGTTCTAAATTTGTCCTAATCTATCCGATTAATGTGAATTAAAGATTAAAATGAAATTGAAAAAAAAAAAATAAAAATCGGTTCAGTTGGGTGTTGTCTAACCATAAGTCGATTAGGGTATCTGTACATTTTGTAGTGAAATTGCATTAGTAACAAAATGTTGCTTAAATTTTATTTTATTTTGATGTTAGTTAATTCAATTCAATGCCAGTCGGCTTTTAAAAGTGAAGCCAATCCGAAATTATGTAATTTTTTCGATACAATTAATATTACGAGCGGCTATCGAAGTCCAGACGACGATAGTATTACGTTCAACAAAATAAAATTTGCAAAAAATAGTTATGGAACATTTACGTATACGTATTCAGCAAATCATGAGAAAATAACAGTATCACCTCATATACGAGGATGTATATGCAATTATAAAAATTGCGTCCGATTGTGTTGTCCACAAGGGGACGTGCTTAATAAAATAGAAGTTGGTAATAGATTGCAGCATAAGTGTGTACCAAATAATGAGGTGCCCGAATTAATTTTGAAAGATCGTGAAAATATTGCGTTTGTGAGTGAAAAACCTTGTGATATCGCCTATTGGATAGAGCCAGATGATGATTTAAACAAATGGCATATTTTACCGGTATGTTATAGTGCTCCGGCCGAGTACAATACATTCTAAATTAACACTTTTAACTTGTTTCACAGAATGGTTCATTATTTCTTGGTGAGAGTTCGAAGAAGCCATTAGTTGTGGATCGCGACGAATATTGCATTGCATTTTTATTTGATAATGTCACCGGTCAATTTAATACTAATGTGACGGTTTGTATTGACGCCGATTATCCCGATGGTACGCTAGAAATCGCCGTTAGAATATTTTATCCTGCTATGATGTTAGTTACAGTCGCTTTTCTTTCTCTGACACTTTTCGTATACTTTTGGATTGAGGATCTAAGGACGCTACATGGAAAAACCTTTATGTGTTATGTCGCATCGTTCATTATTGGATATTCATTATTGGCCTTTACTAATATTGATCTTGCGCACGCCTACAAAGGTCTTACTTCGTGTATTATTCTGGCCGAAATAACACATACCGCATTTATCGGAGGATTTATTTGGTTGGGGATTATCGGTTATGATATATGGCGAGCAGTAGGGTATATATACATACATATTTACACGATTTGATTATATATTCTAAGTTTATTTGCAAACAATTTTATTTTTCTAGTCGGGCAAATCAGCGCAGCCACCAATTTCTCAAGTACTGCCTTTTTGCGTTTGGAACAACCTTTCTTATTATTTCTATAACGAATATATTTGATCATATAGATTTATTGAATGAATATTTACGACCAGGGCTTGGTATCACAGTATGCTGGTTACAGGATTCGAAAATTGCTCACTTCCTATACTTGTACTCGATCATCATAATCATCATAATAATAAACACTGTGTTTTTTATCTTGACCAAACGAAAAATTGAATGCGCCCAAAAACTTTCGAAATATGCAACAAGTAGCGATGATTCGAAAAAATTTGCACGTGAGGAAACAGATACCGATCGATACCAGTTATTGTTTCGATTGATTATTATCATGGGCCTACCGTGGTCCATTGAAATTATCTCATGGCTAACGGGTGGTGAAAATATTTTAATTTATATCGTCGATACAGTTACCATGCTGATAGGGCCCATAATATTTTTCATTTCTGTCAAAAAACCACGTGTAAAACGATTAATGGAAGATAAATGGTCAACAATGACAACTTTGCGAACAAGTCTGTCCAAATTGGGAATTGGCAGTGCCGACGCAGTAACGCCAACTAATTCAAGTGCTCAATAATTTGTAATGATTTAGAATATTTTATTAATAAATTTTGAACCATGTTAAATACCTGAATTTTTAACCTACAAAATGACAAATTATTTGTGATTATCTAAATTTCGCTTCTTCGTATTTAATTAATCTATGTAAACTGGTAATTGTGGAAAATGATAATTTTATCTGCGTGTTGTTGTTTACGGTAAATTCTATTTTTATGAGAATTCCAGATGATAACGCACTAAATTTTTGATTCAGTTGGGGGCGTTGGCTCACTATAAAATCGAATTTGTGTAAATACATAGACAAAAAAAAAATGTTATTCGTATTTTATGTAATTTTTGTGTTAATTAATTCAATTCATTGCCAGAATGTATTTGAGCGGGAAGCCAATCCGAGATTATGTAATTTTTTCGATACAATTAATATTACGGATGGCTACCACAATCCATACGATGACAGTGTTACATTTGACGGTATACGATTTGCAAAAAAAAATTACGCAACATTTACTTATACGTATTCGGCGAATGATGAGAAAATATCAGTGCCTGCTCATATACGAGGATGCATATGTAAATATAAAAATTGTGTCCGTTTGTGTTGTCCGTATGGGCATTCGTTTGCCCAAATAAAAATTGGCAATTATTTTGGGCATAAGTGTGAACTGAATACGAGCGTACATGAGATAATTTTAGAAGGTTATCCCGATATGGCGTTTGTTCGGGGGATACCATGTCCAACTGGGTTTTTGTTAGATCCCGCAGAACGGTTGCATCAATGGAAAATTTTATATGTACGATATTGGAAGTTTTTGTTGTAAAATTTAAAATAAATCATTTATATTTTACAGAATGGTTCATTGTTGATTAGTGAAAATGAGGATCCATTACTTAAGGATCGTAACGGGTATTGCTTAGCCAATATATTTAACAAAACCAGTAACGAATTTAATGTTAGAGTTAAGCAATGTGATAAAAGTGGGCCGCAACAAGGAACACCAGTGATAGTTGCCATTATTATTTATCCAGCTGTCATGCTAGTGTCAGTGATATTTTACATTCTAATAATTTTCGTATATATTTGGATTGATGAGCTTCGCCAAACCATTCATGGAAAAACTTTAATATGTTATCTAGCAACGTTAAGTATTGGCTATACCCTCTTGGCGACTATTCGCATTTCAAGTATGCATGCATCTAATGAACCAACCGAGTGTCTTATTTTTGCCGAACTAATTCATACATCATTCATCGGAGGATTTATTTGGCTGGGTATTATTAGTTATGATATATGGCGGACAGTTGGTCTAGCGGAAAATCATCAGCACCAATTTGTCGTGTACTGCATATTCGCATTTGCAACAACATTTATTATTGTGCTGATAACAAATTTACTCGATCACGTAAATTTATTGGAGCCAAAATTTCGACCAGGACTTGGTACGACCGTATGCTGGTTACAGGAAACGGAATATGCCGGTTTTTTGTATTTATACCTTATCATAATAATTGTTTTAACGATAAATACTGGATTTTTTATATCGACCAATTTTAAAATTAAAGCAACGACAGATTGTGTTAATAATAGTAAAGAATCTAGAAAATTTTCCGGAAAAGAAACAGATACGGACCGTTTCTTATTATTTTTACGATTGTTTCTTATTATGGGATTGCCGTGGTTCATTGAAATAGTATCATGGATGACGGATGCTGTAAATATTGTTATTTATGTAATGGACATAATTACAATGCTGCAGGGACCATGTATATTTTGGCTGTTTGTAAAAAAGCCACGGGTTATACAATTAATAAAACAAAAATGGTTGGCAATTCGATGGAATCGTTTATAATTCAATTTTATAAAAATTTAATTTTGTAATACATTAACTTGATGAGAAAATGATTTCTATTTTTTATTGGTCGAAAATTTAAACCTTAAGTCAGCTTGGGTGATGTCATTCGAAATTTGATCTAAGCAAAAGCGTTTCATCAAAATGTATACTAGAACGTATATGTTTTCAAATAATAAGAATTTACGAAAATTAAGTCGAAACCATTTCTCAATAAAATTTCAAGAATTTGCTTAGAAATAAAGTTCACCTTAGGAATTTGGATAGAAACTTAATACTACCGATCCAGAATTTCGTATTAATTTTAGTAATTTAGACCACAGATAACCCAGATGAATCAATAGGAACAAAATTTTGAAAAAAAACAATGGCTCCATTTTACGGTGTGAATTATTTTGAGTAAGCTTCAACCGTAACCCCAATCGCAGAAAAAAACCTTTACAAATTATTTTCATCACAAAACACAAAAGTATAAGAAAGATTATACCGAAATAAAATGTTAAGCCAGTGCGAACCTAGCACCACTCTTTGAATATTATTTTTTGGTACTAACATTAGGTGTCTAGTAAGGGAAATAAATCCATTTACATATGATATGAAATTTTGTATTTTAAATGGAATATATATTCCCTTCACTGTAAAGCATATTCTCAATTTCTCATGTATTTTTCATTCGTTTTGACTTCGTTTTTGTATTTTCGTAATTATGTATATACATAAATATATATATATATATATATATATATATATATATATATATATATATATATATATATATATATATATATATATATATATATATATATATATATATATATATATAAGTATATACATATAGAGCTTAGCCATTCCATTAGTCACATTTGGTATGGAGAAGAGAAAGAAAACATTTCTACATAGTTTTGTTTATGTTGATTTTTTATGCATACATATTATAGTATGCACAAATCCATAACACAATATGTATATACTTTTAAATATTTTCGGCATCGAACTATTTAATTTATGAATAAAGGAATTGAAAACGTAGAAAATATTTCATTCATGGTTTTATTTAATTTTTTGCTACTTCTACGAAATTTTATTTATTTTTCCTTGCATTCAAAATATTTAAATAGTTTGTGCAGGCTAAACTTGTATTACAGCGTAACCCAATCCTATGAAATTAAAAATAGATCAAATAAAAATTTTTTAAGATTGTATTTATTTTAAATAAATAAATAATCTTAGCTTTTTATTTCAATACAATCTAACAATGAAAGTTTAAAAAATCACAAAATTTTGATTTTCAAAACGAATAAAAATAAAAACATTTATTTTAGAAATTTGTGTAAAATGCATTTTGTGAAGTAAAATTCAGATCATCAGTTGCTTTTTATTTATTCAATAAGATGTAAATAAAAGCAACTGATGATGCGAATTTTTGTTCACGATATGCACTATGCATAAATTTTTAAAATATGTAAATGTTTTTACATATTTTGTAAACCAAAATTTGGTGGTTTTTTAAACTTTCATTTTTAAATTGTGTGTGATTTACGGTATTCCTAAATTAAAAAACGGTTTGAAGTTCAAAATCATTTTGGAAAATAATCAATACAATTTGTATTAAATTTTTATTCTAGAGAAAAGTACAGATGATATAGTCCAGTTAATCTGTAAAAAAGGTTAAAAATGAGAAATCGATTAGTTCGGAACACCCTTAAAATGGTAAAACACTCTTCATTTCTACCTACTTTTTAATTATTTTACAAATTGTTATTTAACTTTTTCAACATAGCATTTTTATTTAACTAGACCAAATATGAAATGTTCAACTTCTGGTGGAAACAATGAGCTTTCCAGGTTAAACATGAAAAAAACGATTTTTTTACTAATTTGCTTATTTTATTTGTTTAAATTTTTAATTCAATTATTTCTTTCGGTTATTTAACCAAATATAATTATTGAACAATTAAATTAACAATTTTCAGTTCATTTTAACATTTAAAATTATGACAATTAGTTTTAGATTAATTTGAAAAAAAAAAAACAAATATTATAAAATTAAATATTTAATTAAATAGTTAAAATATTTTTTATGTATACGGATATGGATTTTCCCAAAAGTTGACCCCTTCCTGGCCCACAGTTCTCAAGCTATGATTTTTTAAAGTTAAGAAATTGAGTGATTTTAGGCTAATAGATAGGTAACCATTCTACTTAGGTTGCTTTGTTTTTAAAGTTATAGGCCTCATTCTCTCCGTTTTCTCGCCCCACTACGTTATAGTTTTTTTAAAACACCTAATAGCTCGTTAAAAAAAAATCAGGAGTAGTAACGTACGTTTTAATTCAGTATTTCACAAATATCTCAGTTTCTGTTTATCATATTAAAAAAAGGTATGTACCACTTTATTTATTATGAGTTTGCCTTTAAATCTAACATTTTTAAAATTATAAGTAGGGGTAAGTTTAGTATTAGATACAAGTTAATTTGCACCTTTTTTCATCAAGGGGATCACAACTGTGATTTTTTAACAGTGTTGAACCTACTATTGAGCTTTTCCTTATGCTTCTGAATTTTGTTATGATCTATATAAAATCAAAATTGATCTGAGAGATTTTAATTTGTTTACTGTAATATTAAGTTAAAAATGTTCGATTTAAAGGTAAACTCAAAATAAATAAAGTAGTACATACTTTTTTTTAGCATGATAAATAGAAGCTGAGATATTTGTGAAATACAGAATTAAAACGTGCGTTACTACCCCTGATTTTTTTTAACGAGTTATTAGGTGTTTCAAAAAATTATAACGCAGTTAGGATCCCAATATCCAAATAAGTATTTCATGAGGTGTTGTGAGGATAAAACGATGAGCTTCCTTCCAAAAGCTAGTGTCGTTCGGAGTAAAACGAAAAAAGTTACAGAGGAGTGAATATTACGAATTCCGAAAAATTGGGTGCATTCAAACGCTTGTACCCAACTTTAAAAGTGTTTGAAAAAATTAAATATGGTTCAAAAATTTGTAAATGTTATGAAAACATGAAGAAACTGAGTCTATGTATTTTAGTAAAAATTCACTGATTTAGTGAAAATTTTAAAACATGCCATATTTTAAGAAAATATGATTGTACCTTTTGGTGTCGCATTTAGCCAATATTAAATATGAGGCTGAAACTGACTTCAAATGAAAGTTCAATAAAAAACGAAGAGAATGATGCTTATAACATTAAAATAAAGCAACCTAAGTAGAATGGTTACCTATCGAGAATAGCCTAAAATCGTTCAATTTCTTAAATTCAAAAAAGTATTACTCGAGGAGGGGGAGAGGAGAGCCGCTGGAAAGAGCCAAATTTTGGGAAACCCTTGATCAACAAGTTCTCATATATATATATATATATATATATATATATATATATATATATATATATATATATAAATATAGTATATATGTATATATATATTCTTTACAGCAGTTATATTCTGGAGCTTGCATCATCAACTAAATCAAAGCCGAATAACTTTTCGCATTTTGTTAATTACAAAAACAAATCTAATAGACAAATAATTTGTTGGACATGGTATATAATTCAAAATCTATGTATTTTGAATAATGTTGTAAGGGAGTCAAAATATTCTATGTTTCATCTGGAAGTAGATACTATTTTACCCGAATTGTCAATTCTTGATATTAATGAAAGTGCCGGATTCGATTGTATTCTACTCATTTGCTAAAATTAGCCGGTAGTGAAATTTCTAGCAATATTTCCCTAGTTGCTTCTCTCTCCTATGGGAACGCTTACTTATTAAGCCAATTTTTAAATCTGGATCTTGAAGCGATGTCGAGAACTATAGAGGTATTTGCATTATTTCAGTTTTAACAAAGCATTGTGTGTAACTAGTTAAAGGGAAATTGTGGTTTCATGTTAAGATATTCATTTCTCACGGATTTTTCACAGGATAGCTTGAATTTTTCCTTGATAGGTCAACTGTAACTAACTTTGTTTTGTTTTCAAATTGTATTTTATACGCACTATGAAATGGTAATTTTTACAGATCATTTACACTGATTTGTGAAAGGCCGTTGAATTGTAACTGTTTTGCCAATTGATTGGATTAGGTCTTACCTGGAATTTAGAACTCAAATGGTAAAACTTGGTATAATTTCAGTTCAAGAGTTCTTTAGGAGCCCATCAAGGTAGTCATTTGGCTCCATGTTCTTTATTCTTTTCGTAAATGATGTGGTAAATTGTCTGAGTAATTTATGCGGACGACATTAAAATTTTCACAACTATTTCTTGCGCCAATGATGCAATTGATTTTCAATCTGATCCGACAAACTTCAAAGTTTCGTGTACATCGCATAATTTGATGCTATAGATCTACAAATGCAAAACAATCTGCTTTACCCGATTACACTCACCCGCTAGTTACGTTTACTTTTTTGACGATTGCATTATTAAAAGTGTCGATAAGTTTAAAAATTTAAATTATATGCTTGGGTTTTTTAAAAGGTTTTCCAAAGATTTTCAAGATTCTTAAGTGATTAAAATTTTATACATTCCGTTTGTTCGTTCATTGTTAGAATATGGTGTTGCCGTATGGAATCTGTTTTATAATAACTACTCAGACGGCATAGATAGAGTGTAAAAGCACTTTTAAATGTAAGCTCTCCCAAGGCTACCTAGAGATGTAAGTCTGCCTGCTTTCATACTTCCAGCATATCGAGGTAGATGCAAATTAATAAATACTGAGCCCCTCTTTATTCGTAGAGACCCATTTAAGAAATTGGTGTCAAAGCATCTTTTAGATTATTGGTAAATTTTGAAAAAAAATTTTGAAATATTTTAATGATATAATTTTATTAATTCTTTTAATAATGTAACCAGTTCGTTATAACTATATAAACAATTAAATAAGTTGGTGATAAGGATAACTAAATAAATAAATAAATTCACAGATATTCAGGAATTTAAAAAAAAAATAAACAATTACAAGTAGTTTACTACTGAAAAACGCGTGTCCATTTTCACAACATAACGAACACTGTACCACATATCTCTGCCGGAAATTAAGTTCAAGTATTTTAGTTTGACCCTAAAGGACTTTTAAAATAAAGAAAAAGGGTGAAGACGGGATGCTTCTTCAATTTTAAGGGTGTCCCGCATTAAACAGCGTACACTTTATATTTTGACATCATGTACGGCACACAATCTATAGGAATTCAAAAAATATTTCCTTTAAAATCGATTTCATTTTAAAATTAGAGAAGTTGGTTGAACTAATAATGAAGCTTGATTCAAAACTGCTTAAAATATGTCTTCAAAATTGTTTGTGCATATTAAAACTTAAGACAAAAAAGCAGAAGATTGTGGGACACGACCTTTAAATGTAGAACTACATACGCCTAGAGTATAAAGTAAGAGGTCACATAGAATAGGATAGTTTGGTAGTATGTATATGAATTAGGATAGTTTGATCGTTTCATGCAAATTAAATGGTGTTGGTCGACTAAAGGCCGTCCAACCCTACCACCGAGTTATAAATAATAAAACAACGCACGGCCCGGCGACCTTAAATGAGAGAAATATTTTCTGCGATTTTCAAAAATAAAAATTGTTATAAAGAGGTCGTCGAACCACGTGAAAAGGTTTTTGTCCCGTTAACGGCCGTTCCTCCATTATCGAAATATAAATAAAAATGTGAAGAAAACAAAAAAATCAGTTTTTCTCCACTTTAAAAGGGACAATTTACACAAATAATAGTACATTGTTCTACAAGTAAAGAAAAGTAAAAGTTTTCCAGTGATTGTAATTGTTTAATTTAGGTATTTTTCGTCAAGTATACAACGAAAAATGACATATTCGACGCGTGACAAAAGTGATTTACCGCATGCTTGAGAAATTTAACACTCGCTGGAAAACTCACTTTTCTTTATTTGTAGATCTACTATTTATAAAGAACACATCATGTCGCGAGTAACTGTTTGTTCCTTTAAATGTGTTTTTTTGTCTTAATTTTTAATTTGCACAAATAATTTTAAATAAAGTTTTATTAGTCCAACCAACTGCTAACTTTATAGAGAAATCGATTTTAAAAAAAATATTATGTTTGAATTCCTATGAAGGTTTTGGGCCGTATTATTACGAAACAAAATCAATTTGTTTTCATTCATATTAGACGAAAAATGGGTATTTTAATTAAGAAAACCCATAATTCATCTTTTTTATTTCGCGATACAAAAAATCGCACGACCGACGTTCATAAGTTTTTTTCTAAACTAAAACTAATCGACAACAATCGACTCAATTATGTACGTACAAGATAATATACAGACGTACATCTACATAATATAGCTACCCAAAAAAAAAATATACAAAAACAAGGAAACAAAAATGTTCGTAAAAGCAAGAGAGAGGTAAATTTTTTTTTTTTTTTGTTGTTTAAAGAGCAGATTCAGTGAAGGAAATAAATATTCCATTTCAAATAAAGAATTTCATTAGGTTTATAAAAAACTTTGTTTCCCTCGGTGGACACCTAATGTTAGTTTTATTTTCGGCCGTACACATTATTTGTGCGCTGATTGAATTTCATTGTTGTATGCGCTTGAATTTTCTTATACTTCATTATTTTATGTTTTCATACAGTTTACACAAATTCCATCTAACGTAAAATAAAACAACCATAAAAATTCGATCAGCACAGTGAAGGAAATAAATGCATTTAGCTACGAAACGAAACGCAATATTTAAAATAGATTATTTATTTCCTTCATTTGACGAATACAAAATATGTATATACACTAACACATTATTATACATATAAATCCATACCATTGAGTAAACAGATAGAGAGTATGACACCGCAAATTTCAAAGCGCCATACCAGCTGAAGTGTCTAAAAATAGTACCAAAAATCTCAAATGGATTGGATCTTTGGTTATTGTGTTCAAAAATATATTTTCATTCATAAAAAATGTTTGCCGTCCTTTTTTTGTTTTTTGTTTCGCATGACATTATACAAAACCAACAACAAATCCAATGAAACGAAAACATAAAACGATTTACGACATTAGATTTGTTGTTGGTTCTGTATTAAAATTAGGTAAACAGATGTATGTATGCATATTGAGTAAACAGATGTATGTAAATATTTTTCGGTATTATGTCGGATATTTTGAAAGTGGTGTGTGTTCATATTTCGTTGAATCAAAAATTATGGGAATATATTCCTATAATCTCTGGTTGAATTGAAATATGAAAGAATTGAGAATCAATAAATGCAAATTTATTTGGGATTTTGAATTTTTTTGTTTTTGCATAAGAACATATCGCAATTTGTAAATCATTATTTTTCGAAATGTCTTCGTAAATTTTTTCACACGTTTCGTGCTTTCCTCTAGCCAATAAGGTACCCCGTAAATTCTACGAAACACAATTCTACGAAAACACAATTCATAAAAAAACAATTCATCGAAAACAATTCATATAACAACACTTCATAGTAAAACAATTTTACGAAAAAACAATTCTTCGTAATAACAATTCATCGAAAAACAATTCATCGAAAAACAGTTAATTTGACGATATTTTATATTGTGAACACCAAAGGAAATTGAATGCATATTGATCAATACAACAAATCAATTTTTGACGCAACTTTATTATGCAGCACGCATAAATTATTACAAACAACACTTATTTTTTAAATTTAATATTAAAAAATTAATTTATTTATAACAATATAATGATTTTCTGAGCAAAAATCAATAAAAAAATACAATTGTTTATTCAACAATAATTTGTTAATAACAAATTATTTTATTTATAAACAATTTAAAATGGATTTAAGAATTTTTGGTCATTACTTTAAAATATAGAACAAATTTGTTTATTCAGTATTGTTAATAATTAATTACTCAAAGAATTATTATTTAAATCACAATTGTTATTAACATTTTTTTTTTTTGTGTTTATAAATAATTAATTTTTTAATAACAAATTTTAATTATTTATAATCTCAAAAGAATTTTTTATTAAATTATTTCTACATAACTTTAGCGTTCTATACGAATTTATGTAGCATTGCCTAATCCAAATATTTTGCAACAATATTAAATAATTATATGATACAATATTGTTAATAACAAACAAATTATATATTTATAAACAATTATTTTGTTTATGTATTTATTATAAATAAATTATATAATTTTTATAATATTCTTCAATCACTGTTAAGGAAAAATCTTCAAAACCTTGCTATTCCCTCATTTTCTATAGAAATTGAAAAGGACAGAAAGTAAACAAATCGAATTAATTTGTGAATGCACTGGTTTAGGTCAAACAAATATTTATTGTGTGTGTGTTTGTGTGTGTACATATGGATTCATTTTTGGCGCTTAAAAATTTTTTTGACAAATTATAAAAAATTGTTTACGTGCTTAAGTTTGTTCGCTCTCTCATTGAGCTCATTCATCGAAAACACAATTCTACGAAAAAATCATAATAAAGAGTATTTATTGTACTATAGGATTTGGTTTTGATTGGGTTTTGAAGATTTTTCCTTAACAGTGATTGAAGAATATTATAAAAATTATATAATTTATTTATAATAAATACATAAACAAAATAATTGTTTATCAATATATATTTTGTTTGTTATTAACAATATTGTATTATATAATTATATAATATTGTTGCAAAATATTTGGATTAGGCAATGCTACATAAATTCGTATAGAACGCTAAAGTTATGTAGAAATAATTTAATAAAAAATTATTTTGAGATTATAAATAATTAAAATTTGTTATTAAAAAATTAATTATTTATAAACACAAAAAAAAAATGTTAATAACAATTGTGATTAAATAATAATTCTTTGAGTAATTAATTATTAACAATACTGAATTAACAAATTTTTTCTATATTTTAAAGTAATGACCAAAAATTCTTAAATCCATTTTAAATTGTTTATAAATAAAATAATTAATTATTGTTGAATAAACAATTGTATTTTTTTATTAATAAATAGAATTAAATCACTTGAAAATGATTTTGGTGTAAATTAAGAATTTATTATTAAAGATATAATAAAATTTTTATTTGATTTTTGCTAAGAAATCTTTATATTGTTATAAACAAATTAATTTTTTAATAATAAATCAAAAAAATAAAAGATATTTCACTGTTTTACTACATTAATCCAATTTCCCATATAAACTTTTCGAAGAATTGTGTTTTCGATGAATTGTTAAATCTTCATATAAAATTTTACTGTGACGCGAAAATTCTACGAAACACAATTCATCGAAAACACAATTCTACGAAAAAATCATAATAAAGAGTATTTATTGTACTATAGGATTTGGTTTTGATTGGGTTTTGAAGATTTTTCCTTAACAGTGATTGAAGAATATTATAAAAATTATATAATTTATTTATAATAAATACATAAACAAAATAATTGTTTATAAATATATAATTTGTTTGTTATTAACAATATTGTATCATATAATTATTTAATATTGTTGCAAAATATTTGGATTAGGCAATGCTACATAAATTCGTATAGAACGCTAAAGTTATGTAGAAATAATTTAATAAAAAATTCTTTTGAGATTATAAATAATTAAAATTTGTTATTAAAAAATTAATTATTTATAAAACAAAAAAAAAACAAAATAAAATTAATAATAATTATGGCTTTATTGTGCTTTATGTAATTTTTTTTTTAGCGAAAAAGTATTAATATAGATACAAAAAATGTATAAAAGTTAGTCCTCACAACTAATGATTCCATTAAACCCGATTATAATGACCTATATTTACATTACACTACTACCAGAATTACCTACCTAAACAGTTACTTACAAATTATCAATCTCCTATAATATTTTATTATTTTTGGAAGTAGTCCTATTTTGCTTAAAAGTTAATATGATTACAAAAGCTAGAGACAAAAGCCAAAATATCCACAAAAATAGAAAATTATAAAGGGTATTAGTATTTATTACGTACAAACGAGTCTGTTATTTATATTGTCGAATATAATTTCATTCATATTTTCTTGTGTCTCTTATATTAATGCGAGTCAGAAGAGATAAGCAATTTTGCGAATTCGACAAAACACAAACCATTTAAATTTTGTTTTTGTTTTAAATACATGCGTAAAATAAAAATGAAAAGGATGAAGATATGTTATATTTCAGTTGGATCAATTTAAATAGTTTGCATTTACTAATTATATAAACTCGGGTCATAATTTTACTTTTTAAATTTTGATTAGCAAAACAATGAAAATGAAATCTATGACGTATTATCATAAAACTATTCAAAAAATTATTGTTTATAATTTTTAAATGATCAACATATGTATATGTATGTGTTATTTTGAAATATAATATTTCATCTGTTTTATTAGTAATATCGCAACAAATAAAAATTTGATTTTTTAATAAAACATTGATAGAAAATTGTAAACAATTAGAATTTGTCATTTGTCAGCTATAATTAAATTAAATAAATAAGCTAGTAGCTTACTGAAATAATAATCCAGCCAATTTCAGATGAGCCGTGGAACAAAACCAACAAAAATGTCTATACATTTTATAATATGTATAAACATTTTTGTTGGTTTTGCGGAGACTAACTTTATTTGATTTGAATATGTAAATAATATGTACATAAACGTTCAATATTTTTGTCTTGGCTCGGCATACTAATCCATGCGTAAAAAAAAATTGAATCTAAAATTGATCAACATAAATTCAATATCCTTAATGTATGCAATATAAAAAATTTTACGATTAACGGTTTTTCGAAGAATTGTTTTTCGATGAATTGTTATTGCGTAGAATTGTTTTTTCGTATAATTGTGGTTTTATGAATTGTTTTTTGTTGAATTGTTTTCCTATGAATTGTTTTTAGTAAAATTGTTTTTCGTAAAATTGTGTTTCGACCAATTTTCGGGGAACCAGCCAATAACATTGCTTTAACGCGGTTTCTATTTGCATTTGGGTTTTTACAGCTGCCCATAAATTATTAACTAAGGAAAATATAAGATGATGGTCAATCTAGCGTTTCCAATTTCAAGTATCGGTTAATTCGAGTGCGACACTTACTTCTTCGTGTTATGACAGAAAATTAGTTTAATTTTTGTCATTTACGAAATGGGTTGCATTACGCTTGAACAAAATTGGGAAATATTGAAAATTTACTTTCAAAGTGGTGAATCTTCTACCCAAACTGTAAGAAATTTACGTGGAAAATTAAGTAGAAATTAAATGCCTACAAGGCAATTTGTTTATTAATTTGTGAAGCGAGTTCGTCAAACTTGATTGTTATTGGATAAACAAACAAGTGCGTTTGCATTAACAGCGCGTACAGCCAAGACCATTGCAGCTGTTGCTCAGAATGTGTCTGAGCATCCATCAATTTCAACTCGCCATCGTGCTCAATGGGGAGCGTTACCGAGCCATGATAAACGAGTTTTTGGTACCCAAAATTCAAGGGGAGGACACACAAGACATTTGGTTTCAACAGGACGGCATAAATTGCCACACAGCAAACGAAACAATCGGTCTTTTGCACACTATCTTCGGGGATGGATTAATCAGCCGTAATGGAGTTGTCAATTGGCCACCACGCAGCTGCGATTTAACATGCGTTTTTGACTGTTACTTTCGATTTACAAATCACATGAAAGCAATCCATCTCAATATATAACACCAAGCTGATTTTATACAAAGTTTCTAATGATTTTTGGAAAACCGAATTTTCCCACGGGAAACTTGAACTAAATTTTTTCCTGCAATAGGTATTGACAAGTCACATCAATGTAATGCATCCCCAGACGTAACACTCTAAAGGCTGATTTTATGCAAAGTTTGTAATGATTTTTGGAAAATCGAATTCTCGTAGGACATTTTTCTTGAACTTTTTTCCTTGCGATAGCTGTTGACATAACACTCTAGACGCTGATTTTGTACCAATTCAAAATATTTTATTGGGTTTCGCGAGTTTTCCATAATTTTCTACGAGAAGGCAGGTTTTTTCACTTAAGAATATTGACAAAAATCTTCAATGCTATCCATGCATCCATAGTAATTTTCGGCTAAACACTGTCGACTGTTTACGACTTAATTTTTTACTTTCGGCTTGCAATTTTCGGCTAACTTTAACAGTATTCAAATATGTATAGGATGTTCAAATTTTAGGTCTCTTTTCAAATATTCCGCCATTTATACTTTTGGTACTAGAGTACCATGACAAATGACAAGTACAAACATTCCTGTTAGTTGAAATGAGAATTAGGATTTTGGTGTGGTGGTGGTAATTGGTCCATATTTTTTCCAATAATTCAATTCAATCACTGTAAATGAAGCTCGATATCGAGGGATGATTAGAAACTTCTTGTGGAGTCAATTGGAAGATATTGATCTGCAGAGTATGTGGTTTGACCAGAAAGGTGCAACATGCTTCATAGCAAAGGAATCAATCGATCTTTTGAAAGAGAAGTTGGTTATGCGGATAGTCTCCAAACTGTTCAACACTTCAAGACAACATCATCGAGCAAACATCACTAATTGAACCATCATTACGCGAAAAAATTATTCAAAATTTTAGTAAAAGATTGACAGCCTGCCAAGTTAGCAGAAGAGGTCACTTGAACGACATCCTTTTTCATTATTAACCGGAACCAATGTACTTTAATTTCCAATAAAAATAAATAAAGATTTCACACAATTTATGTCTTTTATTTAAAATTTAAAAAGATACCTCTAATTTGAACACCCTTTATATTGGTTCCTTAATTGTTTCGGGTTTCAAAGAATAATGTAGCAAAAACGAAGTAAATCCTCGTTTTCTTTTGACAAAACTTTGATTTTTTAAATTAATTTATTACAAATGCGGGACATGCGGGCTATTATTTTATTTTGCTGGTTATTTTTAAGGGCAAAAATGTATGGAGGACAGGGTCTTGATATGTGGGTGAGTCCTATAAAATGCGGGCTATATGGTCACCGTAAAGTATACGGAATGTATTTATAAACAGGCGAATTTAGATTATAGGCGGTAACTTGACAATTGAAATTATATTTTATTGCTTGATGTTTTTCTGTGATTTCGGGATATAAATAGCTTGATTTTTCAGTAAGATCGTTTAGACCGTTAATTTCTATTGTGTAAACAAGTGGCATCTTAATTTCAGTTGAGTGTTTAAGTGAATTTCTGAAAATTAAAATTGATGTGATAATTAGTGATAACTACAAACAAATTTAGTTAACATAAAATAATACGTGTTATAAAATGGTTTATTGTGATTATATAAATTGTAAAAACAAAAAAAGTTATGGTATTCCTAGATTTGCTTTGCCAAACGATAACCGCCGCGATATTTGGCTGTTAAACTCTAAAAATAGCTATTCACCGAAACTTATTTCAAACGATCCAATTTATATATGTGCTGATCATTTTGATCCAACATTTTTAAACTGTGGCTCGTTTAGATCACGCCTATCTATGAGTGCAATTCCGAATTTACATTTTGAAAGTGAAATTGATCATGAAAATTCTATGGAAAACAAAGATAATGAACCTACTGTTTCCAAACAGATCAAATTTAATGTTCAAAATCAAAGCGCTGCAAAAATAAGAGATTTGAATGAATTTTTACCTAAAAAAATAATGATCTGTGATAAACCTTCAATAATTATGGCACCAACAACAAGAAATATCAAGTCGGTAACATTCAACGATGAGTATGCGGAAACTAGCAGCGCTCCATTAAATACTTACTCAAATGTCTTTAGGGATTTTAAAGGTGCTGATAAAGATACCGAAATATGTCAAACACAATTTCCGTCGCCTGATTACCATTCAGATTACAAAATTCAAACCAATTCTGATGATGATGATATTGATCAAAGTAGAATGCCTATCGATGAATTACTTAAGTCACCAAAGAAGAAAATATTTAAACCAGAAGCGGCCCGAAAATTGTTGTCTTCAAACGTTCTTGAAGAAATGTTAGAAAACAAAACCAAAAATGTCGCGACTTTTGTGAAAAGTCAACTGCTTCACACAAAAAATACTAAATGGAGCACAGATGAAAAGGACTTATTTTTAAAGTTTCATTTTAAGTCCCCATCATTTTATAGGTATTTGCAAAAACAAGGTTTTGCATTGCCTTCTTTACGAACAATTATTCGTTGGTATGAAGTAATGAAGTTTGAAACGGGAATTTCATATGATATTTTACATACGTATGTTAAAACATAAATTAAGTGAAATGCCCGAAATTAATAAAAAGTGCATTTTGGTGTTTGACGAGATGAGCATTAAAAATGAGCTTGAATATAATTCTAAGGAATATAAAGTGTATGGATTTGAAGATTTAGGAGAGTTTGGGCGATCTAAATCTTTTGCTAACCATGCCCTTCTTTTTATGCTTCGTGGGTTAAATAAATCATGGAAACAGGTCAGTCTGAAATTATTTTTTGTTTCGAAATCATTAATAAAAAAAAAATCGCATGATTGCTTATTTTTGTTAGATTATTGGCTACTACTCTGGAAATGTCAGCGGTGTTACGCTGGCGGAAATTATTACTTCGACCACTAAAATATTAATTCAACAAGGTATTGAAGTTGTTGCGATTGTATGTGATCAAGGCGCTGCAAACAGAACTGCATACAATAGATTGGGAGTTACAACAAAGCAACCGTCATTTAAAATTATGGAGCGCACACTTTTTTGTTTTTACGATGTTGTAGATCTATTCAAGAGTGTACGAAATAATTTGTTAGTGTCTAACATTTTTATTGATGATGAAGTCGTTTCCTGGTCAATACTACAGAAATTATTTTATGCCGTAAATCGAGTGATTCGTTCGATGCATAAGTTGACGGAAGCTCATATCAAACCTGACACTTTTCAAAAAATGAGGGTCAAACTGGCAACTCAAGTATTTAGCCACCATGTTTCAACGGCAATTTTTGCAGCTGCGTCAACAAATTTGTTCAACGAAGAGGAAAAATTGGTTGCTTTGAGTACTGCTAATTTTATTTTCAAAATAAATAAACTATTTGATAATATGAATAGTACAAACAAGTATTCAAAAAATCCAGACAAATGTGCTTTGTCGATCCACCAAACGGATGTAGAAACGAACCTAAAGGAATCATTAGAATGGATAGGCAAATGGAAGAGAGAAAAAAGAGGTCACGTATATTGCTTCAGTGGTTTATCCCAAACGATTAATGGAACCCTTCAGTTATGGGATGCCATAAAAGGAGAAATGCAACAATATCTCATTACATCTCATCTAAATTCAGACTGTTTAGAAAACACAATTTCTGTTGTAAGAAGTAATCGAGGATCTTACGAGAAAAATCCTTCTGTATTTCGGCTTCATAAAAACTTGAAGCAAATGTGTTTTTACAACATAATGGCTCCAGATACTACATCCTATGAAATTTCGGATTGTTCAGTTATTTTGAATATGGGAGACGTGGAAAGTAAGTTACACTCGCAGTGCACTCTCTTTTACATATAATTAATCAATTATTAACAATTACAGATTTCTTGAATCCAGATGGCACTGATTCCAGTTTCAAAGACGAATCCGATCCACTTGAAGCAATTCCGAACGAACTCATGCCAAGTTTAACATGTAAGAATTAGTTAAATGTTATTAAAACAACTACTCGTACATTACTAAATTAACTATGCATTCTTCTCTTTTTATATATTAAGGTAATGTCAATATAGAAGAGGACTCCAATAGGGACTGCGATGTGGAGGATATTGAAGATCCAAATAAATGCGAGTTTGATGATTCTGATGCAGAAGCCGAAGATACTGTTGTTGACGAACATGGAATGGATCCAACTGTTAACGATATGGCAACAACTTATTTTGCAGGATACGTTTCACATGCCGTATCAAAAATACACAACTGCAGTGATTACAAATCTTTTATGTGCAAGGAAAATTTGGATAATAATTACGTCAATTCAGAAAGGCTAATAAAATATCGCCAGTTCGCAAATACTGTAAACGGGGGTTTATTAGTTCCAACAACGGCATTTGTTGTTATAGTTCAAAACATCATCAACTGTTTCGAGAATAATTTTGACGAATTTTGTTTCGAACACAACGTGTTAAAAAAATTATTTAATGTATGTGAAAAGGAAATTAAAACGTCTTGTGAAATTTTGGAACACACGAACCATTTGATTATCCATACAATGCGAGTGCTCATTCGTGCAAAACTCAAAATTATAAATGCTTCGGCGAAAAATAAAAAACGAAAATTAAGAAAATTTGATATTGTAAACCATATTTAAATTAACAAGCAACAAATTACAAATCCATAAACAAAAACGAATTTATCCTTTTTTCACTGTGTTTTGAATGAATTGAAAATAAAAGAATTACGGTATTTAGTGTATAACCATTGAGGAAGGACTTTAAGTAGTTATTCTATGGTATAACCAAAGAGAATAAGATATATAGAGAAATAATTTGTATGAGCGAAAAATGTATGAGAAATTCAAATCGATATTTTATACAAATAATTTTTGCATTATAAAGAGAGGAATATATAAAATATAACTGTCTCTATCTATCCTTTCAATTTCATATGCAGAAAATAAATATTATCGTTTGTACATTATTATTTTCGACGAAAAGGCGTTAACCATACTCCAAAACAAAACAAGCAATTTATTGTTTTGTTAATTTCTGGTTTTGTCATAGTAAAATGGAACAGATCTAAACCAAATCTATATGATATATTGATTATACTGATATATTTTGTTATATATACATAGCTACTCGCACAAAATGTGCATGTATACTAAACGATATATATATCTTATTCTCTTTGGTATAACAATAAGCAAAATAGAAAATAAATAAACAACAGTGCGTAAACACACGCCCATTTTTTTTAGTAAAAAAAGTAGTAAAGTAACAAACCAAAAATCGCGCTTGCAGCGACATACCAACCTCGTAGCGGCGAAATTGCCCGGTGTCATTTCTATATGTAAATATTTTTTGTCCATACCTACATATTTTTTCCTTTTTTACTATGTATTTACTTATTCAATTCTACTGTTTCCACATTTAGCTATGCATGTGCATTGTATTGTGGGATTCCCAAAATTTGTATAATTGCATTTTTGTAAAATGTAGTAAATGCAATAGAAACAGAAAAATACTCCTTTTGTGTGAATACAAAACGTGTAATAACCAAAACAATATTCATGGTTATAGTAAAATCGAATAAAATAAAATCTTAAATTTGATCGGAAAAATGATAACAATATTAGTGAATAACTGAAAATTAGTTTATTGTATTACGTATTTGGTTAAATATAAATATTTATTATTAGTTATTAGTTTCTGTTTATTATTGAATTTGTTTAAATATTTTAAAAGAACTGATCTTAAAATAATGGAGATCAGTCTTGATAGGAGAAAAAGTGGAATTAGGTGTGCTGTAGATAATTGTGATTTGTCTAAACGTAAAAATATTCGACTTTTTAAATTAAACAAGTGTAATAAAAAATATAATGAGTGGATTAAATATTGTAATGTGAATATTAAAAATATCAGGGTTTGTGAGAAACATTTTGAAAAGAAATATTTCACTAAAACGGGGTTAAGAAGAAATGCTGTCCCTACTAAAAATTTGGGCGATAAGCCAGTAGGTAACACAACCGAAAATTTACAAGATGATTTCGACGCTTTTTCCGATGATGATAACGTGTCAATGATAACGATGTTATCAGTTGATAATATTTCAGAAATTGACGAAACTTGTTACAGTGACACCGATATGTGCACACGCTTCTCTGGAAGAACCTATAGTTTACCATTCACGAGTGAGAATGATAAGGAAAATATCCAAAGTGACATTTCGGTCTTCGAAGAACCACCGTACTACTCTAAAGTCGAAATTAATCCTCCTAACTGCAAAAAATTTTTACGGAACATAAAAAACGAAAATTATTACAGATTAAAATTTTATGAATCGTTACGAATTATAAATTTAAAGGACAAGCAAATAGCCGATTTAAACCGGAATCGTAATAATTACAAACAACAAATAAATAGATATAGACGTAAGAAATCACTCGTACATGTAGGCAAACCGAAATATGTGAAACAGCAAATGACCAAAATTATTGACCAGTTGACCATTCACGAAAATTCCAAAACCTTCTGTAAAATGTTAACAAGTTACAGATCGAAAAACGAGAAATGGCCTAGCAACCAAAAGCTTCTGGCTCAAAACATTTATTATAGATCGTCCGCTACTTATAAATATTTACGAGAAAATCTAAACTTAAACCTACCGTCGAAAGCATCATTAGTGAGGTGGCAACCTATTAAACATTTAAGTCCTGGATTCAATGTAAATATTTTCTCAAGTATTAAAGAAAAAATCAGCAGTATGAGCGAAAATTTAAAACAGGTTGTATTAATATTTGATGAAGTCTACATCAAAAGCGACCTGATATATAACATTTATTCTGATCAAATTGATGGTTTCGTTGATTTTGGTACCGAGAGACAAGACAAGATTGGAAAAATAATTTGTTGTTTTATGATTAGAAGTATTATTTCGAACTGGAAATTTGTCTTCAGTTATTTTGTATCCAATCAATCCATAACATCAGACAAACTTTATTTATTAATTATGGAAAATTTGGATAAATGTAAGGAACTAGGTGTCAAAGTAAGAGCTGTAACGTGTGACCAGGGATCCAGCAATCAGAAAGCATTCAAAATGTGTGGAATAACAGTAACTAGACCATTTTTACAATCTGGCGACCAACAAATAATTGGTATTTACGATCCGCCACATCTAATCAAATCAGTAAGGAATACCTTAATGAAGTCCGATTTAAAATGCCCTGATGGAATAGTCAGTTGGAATATTGTAAAAGAATTATATAATTTAGAAAAAGATTCAGTAACCAAATGTTGCCCAAAAATTTCGAAGAAGCACATTTATCCTAACACGTTTGAGAAAATGAGGGTTAAGCTAGCTGTACAGGTATTAAGCAGAAGTGTAGCAGCTGGAATTAAAACTGCGGTTCAACTCGGAAAGATCGGTAATGACAATGCATCAGTCGCTATTGCTACTTTTAAGTTTATCGAAAAATTCGACAAACTCTTCGATTGCTTAAATTCGAAATCAAAATTTAGCAAAAATAAATTCGCGAGTGCTTTGATGTTAGACAACGAAATAACAGAATTTTTAAAGTATATGGTTGATTACATATCAAAGATTAAAATCGTAAAAAAAACAACGGTCTACTGTTTTGTTGGATTAATTCAAACAATTAATGGGATTAACGAATTAGCGCTGCAAATTAAGTCAGAAAACTCTGGGATTGAATATTTACTAACTGCAAGATTAAATCAGGATCCTATCGAAAACTTGTTTTCGCAGATTAGGGCAGCTAATGGACATAACAAGAACCCTTCAGTATACGAATTCAATCATAATATAGCAAAGCTAACCACCATCAAAATTCTAACCCCATTTTCTAATTGTGCCAATTGCGAGGAAGATTCAGACGAATCTTTAAAACTCCCAACTGACGGTGCGGAACTGATTGAGGAGGAAATAAATTGTGTCCCCATTGGCATTTCAGAGGTACCTGGAACCAATGAATACGTGTTTGACATGGAAGATGTCTCCGATATAAGTGACAATTTTATAAATTTAGATATGGATGATATACCTACCAATTTCACAGATGCTTCAATAAGATATTTTATTGGATATGTGGCGTGTAAAATTATTAAAAAGTTAAAATGCGTTGGATGTGAGCATAATTATTTAAAACCTAATGATGTAATGGAAGTACCATCGGAATATCTTATTCACCACAAAAATTATTACAAAGATGAAAGTGACCTAGGAAGGCTTAAGGCACCAACGGATTGCTTTTTTGAAATATGTAAAGCCCAAATCTATATGTTTGGTAGAATGTTCTATGAAAAACCTCAAATTAAAAATTTAAAAGAGCATATTGTTAAATTATGCATACATAACACACGCATTAAATTTCCAGATTTTTACAATGATCAAAACCCTTGCTGCGAACATAATAAATCTACATTAAATTTTATGATTTTGGTGTTAATAAGAAAACATTGCAGTTGGTTGGCCGAAAAATATATTAAGGGAAATTATCAAAATACTATAAATCCCAATTGGCGAATAGTTTTGCAGGGAAAATGAAATCTTCAAACTTATATAATTAAATTTCATGAATTATATTTATTTTTTTGTTTATTATCTTTATTTTTTCAAATTAAAAAATTAATAAAACTATGAACTATCAGAGAACAAACTCTAGCTTCATCGAGTTTGTGTTTTAAATTCTTCTTCAACTCTTAAATTCTTCTTCTTCTCTTCAACTGAAGCGGGAAGATAAAATCGTGCATTTCATTAGTTCGCAGAGCCTAAGTATTTGAAGTTATTATAATAAAACAAAAATTTAATCAGATTTAAAGCTTTCACTATTATAGTGAAAGCTTTGACTGACATTTTAGAGATGTATCCCATTTTTTTTGTTAACAATAGTTAAAACCTTCCTGATTGGTTTTACAATAAAAATACCTTTCATTTGATGTATCATAAGACCCAAATTGCAATTAAAAATTTGAACCATTATCCAGCGTCTCTGATCAGTAGTCGATCCATTAAAGAAAAAATATCTTAAATTCTCCGTCTCAGCCCAAACAAAACTGTCATTATATACCATTTACGTAACTCTTCTACTTTCTGAGAAAATTCGTAAATTAACTAAATTATGTAGGTAATAGATTTTCCAAAATTTTATTTTCTGCATTTAATTATCAAATAGCTTTTTCAAGTAATTTTAATTCAAAAACGAAACATTTTATAAATTTTTTTTAGTCTGAATATATGTACTCGTACATGTATGTAATCAACTCAAAATCGTAAATTTCAATAAAAATACAAACAAAAAGAGAAGAAAAAAGACATCCTATCCATACTTAGTATACATACATACATACATAATATGTACACAAGTATACGATCAATATTTTTTAAATGTTTACAATATTCATACAATAGATGGATTTATATGAAATGTGTACGTGGTACGAAACGTTTTGCGCTGTTGATATAAGAGCATAGACACATTCATGGGGTACCGGTTTGCGCTTATTTATTATGCCACTTGCTAAATGGCGCTTTTATCAGTCGATTTTGAAAAAATCAATAAATTCGTTTTATTAATTCATCTGGTTATTATTTATCTGTGTTTAGACTTAACTATAATTTCAACCAAATGTGTCATGTTTAATCAAGGTTTCATTAATATTGTTATCTTATTCCATAGCATTTAGCTGCGAACGACACCAAATTTTTCTTTAGCGAGATTGCCGACAACCAATTGTTTTTTTTTTTATTTATTTATGTTTTGTGCCATCTGTGGACAGTTAACAAAATTGATATTCATCAAAAATGCTATTTTAACATTAAATTGAATTAGCGCCACAACCAAACTTATCTCGTGTTGAAAGTGCCTTTAACAAATCCTCAATATCCATTTAAATTTGTATGCCAGTTCGCCATTTTGCCTGCAAATTTAGAGTAGAAAAATTAGGTATTTGTAGTGTCATCGATCACAAACTTTATAAAAAAATAAAACACTTTATTATTTAATTTTTATTAAACTCAAATTTGTATTCCGCATCCTTTCTCTTTGACGGTTAACTACCTTTTTTTGCTTTATTCTTTATTTTTTAGTACATTACATTTCTTCATTACTTCATTATGACTTTACTGCCATCTATTATCTAACTTATAAATTATCAATAGCAATACAACAAGAACTTCG
This sequence comes from Tipula vernalis, assembly GCA_958295665.1. Lineage (NCBI taxonomy): Eukaryota > Metazoa > Arthropoda > Insecta > Diptera > Tipulidae > Tipula > Tipula vernalis. The sequence goes on from OY282560.1 coordinate 42,110,164, forward strand.
ATTTAGCCGGATATTTTTTTATTTTTACGAACAATTAGTATGCGTAGCAATTTAACGAGACAAAACTTGTACGGAAAAAACACGAGAACGCAGCTCGAGTGTTTTTGCCTGGACAAAAGTTTTGTCGAGTTAAATTGCTACGCATACTAATTACGAGTGCAAAAATAAAAAAATCCCCGGCTAACTCAAAGCTCGAGTTGTATTTGTTGAGATAATTCAACGAGAAAAGAGAAAAAAGTTAATAAATTAGACATTTTTTGTTAAACGCGTTTTCAACGGCATATTTTTGGAAATTTTATTATTTTAAAGCAACCAAAATAATAAACTTTTCTTTAATAAGTGACAGAAATCTCATGGGTTTTTGATGTTATATAGAAATTTATTATTTAAACTTATAAAATAATTGAAAAAGGTAAATAAAAAAATATCCGAAAAAAATATCCACTTGCATCACACCTTCCTTCCTTTTTCGAAAATATCCGCTAGCAAACAGCTACTTTGATACATTTTACTATGAATTTTTTTACACAAGTTGAATTATCATTTAAATTTTATCGGTTACAACATTCGGCCATATACCTGATATCCCAATTGTCTTGATTGACAAACAAAACATTTACAAAATTCAATTTTTAATAACGCGATGGGTTATTCTAATTAAGCCCCGGAAAATCTTCACATTGATACCGTTCATTCGGCAATACTTTAGTTACTAGGTATGGACCTTTAAACCGCGGTAAAAGTTTCTGACTAACTCCAACTTCTACAAGATTATATTTTAAAAATACAAGATCACCAACATCATATTTATGAGCCGGTTTCCGTTTCGAATCGGAATATTCTTTGGACTTTTCCTGCGAGTTTTTTTCCCTCGAGAAGCCTTTTCTCTAATTCCGATTAAAACTCTGTCCGCGTCATTAAATTCGTTAACTAACTTTAACATTTCTTCGTTTTCAATTTTCTAGTAAGCCCCGAAAAGAAGCATAGATGGGCTTGCGTTTATGGAACGGTTTACTGTATTGTTAAAGACAAATTCGGCCTTACAGAGAACAACATCCCAATTGCAATTCTTATCGATACTGCGGAGTTTACCCAACATTGGTATACAACTTTTGTTCACCCGCTCTACCTGTCCATTAGACTGTGGAGAATTTGTGGCATTCAGCACTTGAATGATGCCTAGTTCGTTTAAAAATTTCTTGAATTGACGAGAGGTATAACAGGTACCTCTATCCGTTATAATGCGTACAGGAGCACTGTAATCTCTGAAGTATCTTCGCAAGTTATTCACGACTTCATTACTATTGGTAGTCTTCGTAGGATAGAAGCGGCAATACTTTGCAAAAGCGTCAATTACGACTAAAATATATTTTTATTTCCTATAGCAGTAACATCAAAAGGTCCGACATGGTCTATATGCAGCGTATGGAACGGTTTATCAGATCGTTCTTATAGATTCATGTATCCTTCTTTCTTCCCGTCTTTAGAGTTAAACACGATACATTTGAGACATTTTTTAATTACACATATTTTATCCTTCATTAAGGGAAAATAATATTGTCTGCTTATTTGTTCGTGTCGTTTACTGACACCAACATGTCCCATTTCATGAAATTGTCGAATAATGTTTACTTCCAATGCCTGTGGAACGTAAAACAAAAATGTACCCCGATCTTTTTTGTATAAAAGATTATTTCTAACCGTAAACATTTTACTGTCTCCATTCGTGGAACTCAAAAGGGTCTTCTATTGGTTAATTGTTTGTGTAACAATATTGCCTCAAAACCAATTTGACTGGCATCTGTGTGCAATTCAGTAACCGCGGTCGGATCATAATAGGCTAAAATGATGATTCAAAAGTATCTAATTCGGTATTTCCAAACCGAAACCTTGAACTTTTCCTTAAGAGTTCATACAACGGCTTTGAAATCAACGAGAATTTCATAACAAACTTCCTGAAAAAACTGACTAATCCTAAAAATCGATGCAACTCATGCACATTTTTCGGTACTAGGTATGAGCGAGTAGCATCTATATGCCGCGACGATGGTCTAGTTCCACTGACGCTAATTTCGTATCCTAAAAATTCAATTTTAAATTTAAAGAAATGACATTTTTCCTTAGACAGCTCTAAACAATTTTCCTGGCATAATTCTAACACGGTTTTGAGAACTTTAAAATGATTATCAACTGATTCCGTCGCTATCAGTATTTTTTTTTTTTTTTTTTTTTGATGTAGAGGAGGAAAATGCATTATGCACGGTGTGTGGGGCTCTCACCCACTAAAAACCTCCTCTATTTCAGACACAAATCCATCCTGGAACAACTTTTCGTATTACGTCGGGATGGTGTCTCGTATTTTGCCCTCATAGGCCTCCCATATTTATAATTTTTATAATTTCACTAATTTCACTTCTATCTTCGCTGGTGGTTATCCATTGATGTTTTCTTTCGCCGTAGGATCAGTTCCACATACTGGGCCACTAGATTCCAATTCGACTTCGTCCTGAGCATCATGTTAACGATATTATCGGGCGATGCGTTGTCGATTTTCCTTTCAAGTTCTTCTCTCTCACGTTTCCACTTCTCGCATGTAAAGAATGTGTGTTGCGCGTCATCAAGACCTGCATCCCCATAAATGCATGACGGGTTTTCCACCTTCCCCATCGTGAACAAATATTTGCAGAAATACCCATGGCCTGTGAGGAATTGAGTGAGGAAATAATTTGTTTCACCATGTTTCCTCTCTATCCACTCGGCCAGGTTTCTTATCAGCCTTGCAGTCCATCTTCCACGGTCCTCTGTTTGCCACCTCTCTTGCCAGCACAGCATGGTATATTCTCTGGCCACACTTCTTGCTTCTTCACTGTCAAGGTCGTCCTTGATATCGTAGATTTTTTTCCTTTCTTCAGCTATTAGGTCGATAGGGATAACACCCGCAATGACCATAACAGCCGGTTCCGGTACCGTTCTGTAGGAACTACAGATTCTGAGTGCCCCACGACGCTGTACAGTGGCCATTACTTTCCTATAGTCCGCCCATATTTCACACCCGTATAAAAGTGTAGAATTTATGACCGACATCAGTAGTTTCCGTTTCGCTGCCGTTGAACCTCCGACATTCGTCATCAGCCTACTCAGAGCAAAAGAGACTTTGTTTGCTTTCTCTGCAGAATGTCTGATTTGTTCTCCAAAATTTACTTTTGGGTCCAGGTAGACCCCCAGGTACTTAATTGCTGTGTTAGACCGTAACTGCTGGTTTTCGACCTCGAACAGTACATCGGTCGCCATGTGTCGTCTCGTAAGCAGCACAAGCTCTGTTTTTTCCGTTGCTAGGGCTAAACCACGGCTGCTTAACCACGAGTTTGCTCTGTGCATAATCTGGCTAAGCTTACGCTGTACATCCTCTATGTTTCGAGCGATCATTACTGCCGCTATATCATCTGCATACCCCACCATGAAGGTGTCATCTGGCATTTCCATACGCAATATGCCGTCGCAAGACGCGTTCCACAAATCGGGACCTAGAATGGACCCTTGAGCAGCACCTCCCGTGATCTCTTTGCTACATTTCCCCTCCATGGTTTCAAACATAAGCCTTCTATCTTGAAGGTAGCTTTGCATTATTCGCAGAAGGTAGTCTGGCATATGAAAGTCGCTTGTTAACGCCGACAATATGTCCGCCCATCTCGCGGAGTTAAACGCATTCTTCACATCCGACGTGGCAAGCAACACTATTTTCCTCGAATAGTGATTCCCTTGTTGCGCCATATGGAAAGCTCTCACCCCTTCCTTTACAGCGCCAATAGTTGACCGACCCTTCCTGAAGCCATACTGTTTATCAGAGAGATCTCCGGCAGCTTGAATTGTTGCTAAGATCCGCGACTTAAGTAAGCATTCCAATAATTTTCCTGCTGTATCAAGCATGCACAAGGGTCTATATGCTGATGGGGAGTTCGGGTTGCCTTTTCTTTTGCTAATGAGCACCAACCGCTGGCTTTTCCATGCCTTAGGGAAAACCTCTTCCTCAAGACAGTGGTTATACATGTTTAAAAGTATCTCAGGTTCTGATCGAGCGATTACCTTCAGTACTTCCATGGCGACCCCGTCTGGGCCCGGCGCTTTCTTATTGCGGAGAGAGGCTGCGGCTTGCTGAATCTCTTCCACCGTGAACGCTGGTATTTCCTCTGGTTTATCGGGGCAATGTAGCCGATCGTCGTTGTGTGACTCGGGAAAAGGGAGTTTACAATATGCCACATTTGTGCTGTCTCCATTACGCATCACAATTTTGTAACCCAAGCCCCAGGGGTCCTTGTCCATGTCCCGTTTCAGGCTCTCCCATTTCAGGCGCTTACTTCTATTTATTTCGAATTTAAGCGCTCTTCTCGCCAGTCGATAATCCTCATGTTCCTGTTCTGCCGCGAATCGGTCTCTTCTTCTTGCTCTAGTGACTAGGCGTTTAAGACGTAGGCAGTGCTTCCTGAGATTCGCTATCTCGTCAGACCACCAATAAACTGCGGTCTTTTTCCCCCTTGTGCCTCGTCTTTTTGACATAGACGCATCACACGTTGATTTATTAGCTTCATGGTGGTCCTCGCAATTTTTTCGGGAGATCCGTTTTTTCATAATATTGCTACTTTTCCGGCTTCGATGATTGCCAAGAGATTTTCTTCGCACAGTTTTGACATATTCCATCCTATCGCTCGGTCATTGCGACTAGCGGGTTGTCGCAATCCGCCCCGTACATTATAGACGATACATTAGTGGTCGCTATCAGTGTAATCCTTTTTACCCTCCATCCCGTGACGTTTTGTGCCATCATGTCAGATACCAGAGTGATATCGGGAATCGTTTCAGCATAGCCCGGCCTTCTGAACGTCGATACACCACCTTCGTTGATCACTGTGAGTCCTACCCTAGCCGCCATATCCAGAATATACCGTCCTCTTGGGTTCATCATCCATATAGATTGTGACATTACCGGACTCTAACAGTGGACTGAACACATCTGCAATGAAGCGCTGGAAAACGGAGGACGCATTGCATAGTCCAAATGGAGTTTGGGCGTAACGAATGAGGTATGGAATCTTTCTCGACCGGAATGTGATGAAAACCACTTTTTAAATCTCATAAACTGAAAACCTGTTTTCCCTTTCAACTTCACAAGGCAATCGTCATCACTTGCAAGGGAAATCGGTCTCTACGAGTGGTTTTATTTAATTGACGGTAGTCAATACATAATCGAGGTGAACCATTTCTTTTCGACACCAAGACGATTAGGCTTGAATATACCCTGTTGTTTCAAATCTGCCACTATACTTCGTACTACTTACTTCTCGGTCTTTGAATGACATTTTACGGGGAATAGAATAAACTGGCTTATCGGAAGTCAATGTTATTCTTATCTCGTGTTTCACCTGGGGTTCTATACTATTAATTTTAGAAAAATCCTCATCTATAATGTCCAAAACCCGTTTCTCAATTTCAAAATCATATTTCTATTCGTTATAGAAGGGTCCGATATCATAAATAATATTGTTTCCACATACCTGCGAATCAAAATTGATTCCTAATATTTCGTTAAAGAAAGTTACCATAGCGGTGACGTCATTATTATTTTTCCAATATATATCATTGTAGCCGAATTATTAATCTGTCGTTGTAACGATTTGTTCTCATCTGACGAATTTAGTGATCTACGCTGAACATTGACGTTTTGTTGTTTCGATGACGCTGACGTAGCGACGCTGCCAAAACGTTGACATTTTGCGAAACCATCATGATCACGAAGAACATGAAGTAAATCATCGGAATGCGCAAATTTTTTGAGTGACCACACACTTGCCATTTGTAAATTATTCAGGCCAGATATAACATTTAATTATTTATGACTCCTGCGTATTACCTGATCTTGCCAATTGTCTTATTGTTTAACTCGTAATGACAGTTTTGCATGAAGGTCGGCTTCATCCATGCATGAACCAAATGACTTTAATAAATTATTAACGAAGTCATCACACGTTTTTAAAGGTGTGTTGAGATCGTGGAACCACGTCTGAGCGGATCCCTTTATCCGAAGCATAGCATAAATAATAAATTCCCCTTAAATGACGTTATTATTATTATTATTATTATTGGGGGGGCCATGCGGGCGATCAGCCACTTCGCACTGCGACCTAAAAGATCTATTGTGCTGGCCCCTGCTTAATTATCCGTCCAGTCAATATTCAGTTTCTTAATGAACCTGACAATACTGCCTCTCGGTACGTGATACATACTATCTGGGCATATTGCTCTCCCTCCTAGATGTTTACTACAGCATGTAGTTCCGCTAGAAAGACGGTAGCATTGGAGCTCAAGGACCTCGAGAGGGTTGTGCCACTCCCGTATATTCCTACTCCTGCCCCGTATTCCGTTTGATTTTACTCTTACGAGTTGCTGGGAATTGCAAATCACCTGTAGGTCACCCAGCTTTACTACAGGAAGGCTAAAAATAAAACTGGAGGGTGCCTGGTATCCAGAGTCCGCATATTTTGGGCTGATTAACCTATCAGCCATTCATCTTTCGGCATATGCTGTTCCACCTTAGATTCGGGTTTTTTGTCAAGGTTTTCTCCTTTAGCGCCGTACTTTGGCCTGTGCCAAATGGCCTAAAATGTGCCAAGTGGCCTTAGTTACCAGTGGTTGCCACGAGGAGGCAGTACGTACACTTGCGAATTGTGCACAGGTTACCCCTTACACAATTGTACCCATCACGCAGCTGCCTAATGACAAGACCAGAACAGCTCACGTGATGCGCACCCTACTGGAAGGTTACGGAGCTGGTAGATTAATCTACTCAACTTTGATCCCCCCCTCCAATAGACGCCAAACCACCTTAAATGACGTTATATTATGGCACAATATTTTCGACTTCCGACAGATACAAATAATGTGGTTGTGTTGATGCTTCATCTGGAACATTACATCTTTGTACAATTTGTGCCTTTTGTTCTTTTTGAATATCCAACTCGGTCGGAATGTTTGGTTACCATTCGCTCGGAATGTTTGGATCTCCGAAACTATTGGGTCCCTATTTCTGAAAAGGAATACGAACAAAAAATGTACGAGTTCGTGTCATTGGTCTTTTTGAATACGAATACGTTTAATTCTTGTACGAATTCGTGACCAAAATTACCTTATTTCGCAATACGAATTCGAGCAGTAGTTCCTCCGATCCGATGTCGGTGTGAGTAATGATACTTGCACGATAAAATCTTTGGGGTTTACAGTGGATACATTTCCATTGTCAAACTCATACATTTTTTTAACTATTTATAACACACTAATTATTCGGATTTTTTATTTATTTCACTTGAATTTTTTTGTAATCCCACTTATGACTTTTTGTAGTGTCATCGATCACAAACTTTATAAAAAAACTAAAACACTTTATTATTTAATTTTTATTAAACTCAAATTTTTATTCCGCATCCTTTCTCTTTGACGGTTAACTACCTTTTTTGCTTTGTTCTTTATTTCTTAGTACATTACATTTACATTTCTTCATTACTTCATTATGACTTTACTGCCATCTATTATCTAACTTGTAAATTATCATTTAAATTTTATCGGTTACAACATACGTATTTGAAAATAAAAGTGCAATTCAATTTTGAAAACTAAATTTTATAGTTTGAGGTTAGTTTGTGGACGTTTTTTTTGTGGATTATAAATATTCGTGATAATGGCCTGAAAAAAAGTTATGGTTCAGTGAGCTGGAGAGGCGAAGAACCACATTTGCCAGTGACGACAGCTATAAGGTGAAATTGTTCAATTGATTGTTTTGAAATTGTTTATTTATTATGTAAAAGATTGCATAACAGCCATAGAGATCTTGGAACTCGCATATATGACCGTTCTTTTGTATTTTCTGCCGTGCCTTATGCGTCGCCGCAATGGCGGCACTCAGCCCTCTCTCAATGTTTAGTGTGAAGTTTCATGTCTATTTTTTTAAAATTAAAGATTCAATTGACCACCTCAAATATCTATATCAGTTAGGAACTAATAGACTTATAACTAAAACTAAAATCGTTGTATCTAAAATGGTCGACGGCTTCGAAGACCGATCCAGCTTCGGTAGCTTGCCGTTTAACTGAGTTGGTACAAGTATAGCTGGGTGAATGATGCGAAAACTATGTCAAGTAAATCTTGTTGGGGATCCTCTAGATTTCTCAGCACTATACTGAATTTGAGGATGCTTAGTATTTTCGACCAAACTCTGTCCTCATAGGTTCGATATTCCTGCAGTTGCGACATTTCCTGCGAAGGTAATTTTGCTCCCGTATCAAGTTGGTCATTGACGTTAGGGTAAAATTTGTATTGTGTTTCACTTGCTTGACGGTATTTTCCCCTAGTACATCTCCTCTAGTATATCCCTAGTAATATCGAGTTTGCCTATTCTCTCGAAATATATACCGGTAGATAGATAGAATGGGTTTACAAGGATGTTGACTTTTGCTGGTCCCAGTAGGCAGCAAACTGCTAGAAGTTCATTTTCCCTATGATTTTGGCTCGTCCTTTTAGTTGTTTTCTCAATGTGCACTCTGGTTCTGACTGTTACAACTGTCGCGAGATAAGTTGGTTGTATCAGTGGCGCTTCCTTGGCTGGATCTTCAACATGTAGTTTGCATAGTTTTGTTATTGGTCGCTTATTTATTGCTTACTTATGGTATACTATATTTAACTGTGGCTGCTCGTACTAGATCATCTTTTCCGGGATGAGTATAGAGAACAATTCCCAGCTTCCATCACATTGGAGGTTGTTGCTTGTCTTTCAATCGAACTTCCTTTGTTGTAGTTGATGAATATATTCTGATGACCACGGCTTCCAGAAATCTTTTACAATTTGTTTTACTAGGCGCCATCTTATTCTTAGTCCCATCTCATCCATGTCTGCAATTGGTAGTGCCTTGGGAGAATCACCGATTAGAAAATGGCTCGATGTCAATGCTGTTGGATTCGCCGCATCATTGGTAAGCGAAGTTTAAGAGTCGAGGGTTGAGCACTGCTTCTCGTTCTTCAAACGTGAGAGTTGTTTCCTCTGTCACTCTTTTGAAGTGAAATGTCACAGATTTTTTTCCTGCATCCCATAACTCTTCGAAGTGAAAATACTCACTAATGCAATATGAATGGCCTTTGTTACCGTGCATACAAAGAGTGCGATGTATCCCTTATATGCCTTGTGTGCTCGGCCTTAGCTCTTAGTTGCGAACGGTCTTCCCGATCCCACTCTTATTGATGGTAACCTCCATCAAGGATCCAATATTTGTTTGGCAGAAGTGCTAGGCATTACCTGTGTGTCGCGATGCAATGTTTTGTTGTAAGCCTCCTCGATGATCCCTTGTGTGATTATGTTGTTTTTGTTTAGAATTATGGGTGGCTTGCTGTCAATAGTAAGGGTTGAGTTTTGCAAGCTTCCCATCGCGCGTAAAAGCCCTTTATCGTCATAGACTGGGTTTAGCGATGAAAGCTTGCTATCCTTGTCTAGCTTTCTAGTTTTTCTTATTCATGCAATTTCCTGGCCAAAATCTTGCTCCTGGTTTAACTTCAAAATTAATACTGCCGTACGCGGTTCCATACGCCATGTCAGCGACTCCTTGTTGATAGTTTTGTGCACTTTCTTTTGTTGTACGAGGAGACTTTGTTGAATGCCAGTGAGTTTCTTTTATCATGGTCACTAGACTACTTTCTCTTACAGATCCGGTAGCAAGTGCGGTGATAAATCTGTTTTTTTTGCTTTCCGCACTGCTGGGTTGGGCGGTCTCTTATTGCGATGTCGTTATTACCAGGAACTGTCCGCTGGGTTGTCTTGAGATTTCACGGGTTGCCATGTTATTGATGTTACTCTTTTCTGGATGGTCGAGATTCTATTTGCTAAGAACGTTTTGGACCGCCTTGGGTCACCCTTCTTAGATGAACTCGTGTTTTGAACATTAGCAGTTTTGAACAGTGTCCGGCAATATACTGCTACAGCGTACGCGTATTCTGTGTTCAGCCATCTTGGTATCTTTAATTCGAAATTTCGCTTAGTTCACCTTTGTTCTTTAGCCATTTCGTTCTTATCTTTTCTGGTGACAGTCATCCTACAGGGTCGAATAATTTTGATAAGTAATTCCGAAGCGAGTGTTTTTTGGCTGGTTATTGGTTAACTACAAGCAGGCTATTCTTCAATTTGAATTATTTTGGGTTTATGATTTTTCCAGGAAAATAGCCAATTTGATTTAATGGGGCATGCTATACGATTTTTTTTGTATGATAGTTTAATTCTCATTCATAGGTGGCTATAGCGTAGGAAGGGTATATGTACATAATTCGACGTTTCAGCAATTTAAGCATTAATATTTGCAATCAAATAAAAAGTTTTAAAAACCAACTTCTGTCTCAAAAATTAAATAGGTTTAACATATTCAATCAGTATAAACTTATTCAAAATATTCAATATAATGGTTAGATCTTGTTCTGTGCCGAATTGTCGGAATAAATATTCAAAAAATTCTGACATTAAATTCCACCACTTTCCAAGTCAATCCAAATTAAAAAAACAATGGATCATAAAATTAAGAACTGGGTAGACACCAACAAAATGGTCTCAAGTTTGTAGTGCTCATTTCACAGAAGATGATTACCAAATATGCAGTTTAGGTAAGCCAGACTGAGTTTAATTTGCCAAGTTTAAAATAACATAGAAATGTCAATTTCAACAGGTGCATATAAAATTCTCAAAGCTGGAGCAATTCCATCCCAAAATATTCCACTACGGAAGTTTGACTTACCGAAAAGTAAAAAAGTAAATAGAAGAGACGAACGGTATTGCAATCGGAATAAAATATGGATCAACTCAACTGTTTTCGTCGTAGATAGTGTAAGTCGCGTATTAAATATAAAACATTTAGAACAGATTGTAATAGTAAATATTGATATCTAATATTTTAGGTAAATGAAAATACAGAAGCTTTGCCAGTTACTGATGCTGATGTTATGCCTGTTTCAGAACCGGAACTTGTCGAAACCATTCAAGCAATCTCCGTAGAAAATGAAAATGTTGATATCGATGGAACAGCCAAAGTTTCTACAGATCGAGCAATACAAACTCTTGTTCTCAATACAAATAACAGGATGACACAAACTCTATCTAGTTCCGTTTCGTTTCTTCGTTTTTCAAATATTTTGAACGAACAATTACAATATTTTACCGGATTGGACTCGAATCGATTTAATTTATTATTAAGTATGATAGTTAAAGATAAAAGCGAATCAGTTCATCCTGAAATCGATGTTAAAGATGAACTATTAATAACGCTGTTTAAGTATAGACACTGCAATGATTTTTTATTCATGCAAAATATTTTTTTAATTAACAGAAATGTGATTTCAAAAATTTTTAAAAATATGACGAAAAGAATTTATATAGCTTTGCAACAAATCGATTTCTGGAAAATTTCGAAATCTAGAGGCTCATATCGAGCTATAATTGATTGCACCGAAATACCCGTACAAAAATCAGAGGACCCAACTCATCATCAACTAACGTTTTCATCGTATAAAAATAGAATAACTTTCAAATCATTAGTTGCTGTTGATGAAAATGGAATGGTTATTTTTGTTTCCGAGACGTTTGTAGGTGCCATTTCTGATTAAGAAATTTTTCAGAAATCAGGGATTCTCAATAAACTGGAAAGGGGAGATTTCGTATTAGCCGATAGAGGCTTTGATATATCCGACTGCTTAGAAGAAAAAGGTGTTGTTTTAAATATACCCCCATTTTTAAGAGGAAAAAATCAACTAAGTGAAGAAGAAATGGCTCATACTAGGTTCATTGCTAACAAACGAATAATCGTAGAAAGGGTAATTGGTTTGGCAAAAATTAACCAAATTTTAGTTAGATCTATGCCAACCACAATGTGGCCTTTTGCCAACCAAATAATTAAGAACTGTTTTTTGTTATGTAATTTGCATGATCCTATTGTATAACAGTCCTAAGGAGCAATTTTACTTTTCAAAATAAAAAATTATTTAACAACGTTTTTAGAGTTTGATTTTTTATTATTTCGTAGGTAATTTCTTCAGAAGGTACAAATAGTATCTTAAAACATAAAATTATATTATACATTCAAACTACATAGTTTTAGAAATTAAAGTTTAAGTAAAATAGCATTCAACACTAAAATTTAGTTTCAAAACTGCAGTACCAAATTAGTTAAATTAGTTTAGTTCATTAAAATAAAAATACAAATTAAGCGACTACATAAGAAGCCAAATTTAAAGCATAAGAAAAGCTAAAATAAATATATGTTATTTAATAACAAAAGCATGCACGTTAGCTACTATACTTTACAATTAGTATGGGTTAATACATAGAACATATTTACAATGTCCATATGTATATGCAGTACGGTAAGCAGGCAAAATCAAATTACAGGCATAATTCATCAAATATACATATTAATAAATAAATTAGTATTTAGTTAAATGTACCGGTTCATTTTGCTAAATGAATGAAAAATAATTAATAAAACAAAGAAGAAATAAAGTAAAAAATACATACTATGATTAAAGTAATAGGGCGCAAAATAATCTTCATAATACTTTTTTAAAAGCCCAATACTTTCTTCCATTAAATCTTTATCATAAGAAATATTTTGAATAAAAACCCCTTGGGGCGTCCAAACAACGAAATCAAGAATCTCAATCTTTGCTGCATGCATTTGCACTTGACACTGAGTATAATACTTATGTTTTTTATTTAATTGTCCTTTTCGGATATAGCTTGCATCTGTAGGCTTTCCGTTTCTGCAACTATAAGGGCATTTAATTTCCAATAAGAAACTTTTATTTTCATTCACCCCATCAGGAGTAGCTGCTAAAAAATGATGTTTTTCATCGATAATTAATCCGCTTGGAAGAATTTTAACACCTACGATTTTTTCGTACTCCCTTCTTGCTGTTTCTTCATTTTTTATGCCCCACTTGAGTGCACTTGAATTGATACATATATCATTGATATGGTACTTTAAGAATGAGGTGCTATATTTTTTACTTTTCATCGTTGTTAAAATATTATGGCACATTGACGCTGTAATTCTCGTTTTTCTCTCATTCTTCCAACGAATTCCTTGACCTCTGGTTGTCCTTTCAATTTCCTGCCGATCTTTTAAAGTAGTAAAATTAATTGAATTTAAATTTAGTAGCGACAAGGGATCTTTGCAATAATCATGGTCGTGAAAAACATGCTTTCGAATAGAGTTTCGGCAATATATTGCCGGGGAAGAAATACCGAAATTAATAATTCCATTAAGGAAATCATCAGTTCTTGATGAACAAGGATTCGGTGTGTCAATTGCTGAACATAGCATGTCATCAATCGAAATTTTTTCTATATTTCTACCACCTTTAGGATGGTGCCAAGTCTGTAACGTGTCAGTACAGGGTTTATTTAATTTAATTTCTCCAATCATACCGTAAAATTCGATAGCATATAAGCTAGCGCTTATATGTTTGCATGCTGAACTTGTGCCGTGCCCAGCCGGACAAGTGCAGTTGGCTTTCATGATTGATCGTTCTGAATTACTTAAATGTAAGCGAATTTCGTAATCAATAGATTTCTTTGTTTCGGCACTACACTTAATTTTAAAAAATAATCCATGTTTCACAGAATTATTATATACAATGGTTTTACAAAAAAGCGAGTGAAACAATTTTCTTCCCTGAAGGTCACCTTTCCCAGCACCACGTTCCTTAAAATAAACCGATATTATAGTGGGGGTCAACCATTCGACTTTTTTGCGGTCTAGCTTTTCCAGTGCATGATAAGGTCCGTCATCATCGTTAAACCCCAGCTGACATTCTGACGGCACAACGTTGGCTGGACATTTACTCCTACTAAGGTCTAAATTTTGCCACAAGCTTAACCTAAAGAAGATTTATTTAATTTTATTTCCGTAAATGTTGACAATATGGACATTATGTAGTTACCTTTTTTGTAGCTCTGGCTTATTTCCCAAAGTTTTAGCTCCTAGTCGTTTCAATCTGGTTTTTAAAGTTTTTATATTAGAATTAGAAGCCATAATTTTTATTTATTTCCTAACCAAATGGAACAATATAAAACTAAAACTAAACTAACTAAACTAAAATATTATAAAATTGTATAATTTGTTCGCCTCCAAATTCCATACAATCACTATACAATACAAAAAATAACAATAAGGTTTGACAATTGACAATACCCATTCGCGGCGGTGCTGCTACGAAAACAGCGGCAAGGATTGAACTATAAGCATGCCCCATTGACAAAAGCCAACCTTTCGAAATAAAATTTAAGTTGAATATGTATTATGACTCTGGTGGCAGGTATCGTAACCAAGAATTAGAATTAAATAAACCCAATTTTTTTTTGGGTTAATGTCGTTTTCGCGGGAAATTTATCCTATGCAATTGTTGTTGTAAATTTGTCAAGGAAATACGCTTAAATGTCTGTTTGAGGGTTGTATAAAATAGATAAAGTTTTAATGCAGTCGTTTAATTTTATTTGAATGTCCCCCCATCAGCTTATTGTTCGTGGGATATGCCTGGTTACTTCAGGTTCGTTGGATGCCTATTTTTGGGCTGTAAGCTCTCTTAGTTCTTTTAACGCTGTTGGTGCCTCCTGGACACTATCCGCACGGGTGAGCAGATCATGGGTCTCGTCATCATGATATAATTTAGAGACACCCTACTCGTGGTTTTGGAGGATGTGTTGTAGCGTGTGATTTCAAGAAGAAGAAAAAAATGCTCACAAGATTTGTTTAAGAAAAAAAAAAACAAACAAACACAACTTCTTTTCCAACATTACAAAAATTTTCTTTTAATTTTGAAAGAATACAAAAAAAATGTATAGGCAAATTAATTTTTGAATTTCTAATTACATGAGCATTATAAATAAAAATTGTTTTGGCAAACAAAAAAAATTTAAAAAAAAAAACAAAATTAAACATGCATTTCAATAAAAAAAATTATATTCAGTTGATTTCTGAACTGCTTGTTTGGCCCGTCCAAACGCAATAGACACCAATTCTATATAAATAAAAGAGAAAAAAAACCGAATTAAAAATTGTATCAAAAAAAAAATTAAATAAATCCCAGCATCAAGTTAGATGTCAATTTAAATAAAATAATTTGATATTTTTTTAGTTGGGCGCCATGACATCCTTCACACGCTAAAATATGCACCAGCTAGCCGTCTAGAACAATCCACCTTATGGCGTAGGTATATAATTCTGCTAGGATAATTTATTTTCGGAATAAATAAAAAAAAAATTGATAAAGAAGAAAAAAAAATAATGTCTGGAAGGAAAAAGGAATTTCGTTGTCTTTATTTTTATGTAACACTCACCGGATATACTTCCTGTTAATATTAAACTTCCTGGTGTGTTTCATGTCTGAATGTCCATTGGCTCAATTTTCCAACCCACGTCTCGCTTTTGAAATATTAAGAATAAGAAGAAAAAAAAACTAACCAAGATGGCTTACTTCCGGTGGCATAAAATGTGCTTCAACCCTCATCCTCGTTAAATACACTCCACTCACATTTTTTTTTCACGTAATTGTGGTATGTGAGGCTTATTACTTTTTATGTGGGTATGTACTGCTTGCCAATACTCTAAATTTCACTGCACTAATCGCACTTCCAAACGTCTTAACTTAAATACTCCTCTCAACACAAAAAAAAAAAAAAAATCAAATTCTGCAGATACAACAGTATACAATAGGATTTCTCTATATCCCACAAGCAGAACCTTGATCAATAAATTTTCACAAACCAAAAAAAAATTTAACTGTTTTCCATTTGCCGTATTGGCAACAGTCACAACAAAAAAAAATTGAATATCTCAAAAAAATCAATTAATTAATATTTAACTTAGCAAATTATTTTATAATATATCACCAACCCATTACTCAAAAAAAAATTATTGGTTTCTTCCAAACAAAATATATTCAATCGATTAATCGATTTATCTCTATACATATATTGTTTAATTTAACACAAAAAAAAAAGACTGACATTTTTGGTTTTTAATTATTTCACTTTACCATGTCTTTTCTTAACCAGCACCATACCAACCCCAAAAAAAACTAATCGTTCTGCTCGAGCTTTTATACTTTTTTCGAGCTTTTCCCCCACCAAATATCCGAGTTACAGTCACAATTAAAACAACGAAATATATGTACACTTAGGAGAGGCATCTAGTGGGAATTCTACACTCGTTGAATTCTTCTAAATAAAAATCGGACAGTGGCACAATCAAAAAAAAATTAATTATTATCTAATTATACTATCAAACGATAGATGCCATCCCTATTAATATCAAATGATTTTATTTTTTTGAACAAAAAAAAATCGACACTGCGCGTAACAAAAAAAAACAATTACAAAAAAATTTGCCGTTCAGAAATCAACCTGTATAAAAAAATTCAACCCGTTACAGTGTTAAACACCAATCGGAGCTTGGTTAAATCGATGTAATCCTGCATGAATTTATGCTAAAGTTGTTTGTAAGCGGAATCTTTCATAAATCTTCTTTCGATTTTTAATAGGCTTGCAACGGCCCTTTCCGATATTCGCCTAGTTTTGTGTGGTTGTGCTTGAAAGAAATTTGTACCATATATCGTTGATCATGATATCGTTCCGCTGTTTTCTGAAACAGTTCGTCAACGTTGTCCTCTTTCCTCATGGTCGAAACAATCACAATTGTTATTCGATTGATTTGTTTGCCTCCATGAGTATTGTAACTTAATTTATCGACTAAGGCTTCGACCTGTAATCGAAAATCTCCCTCAAATCTTGGGGCAGTTTCAGGTTTATTATCTGCTTACATATATGCCTGCCTTATTTCCGCCTAAGCCCGAAACGTTAACATGAACCTTATTCTTTTTGATATTTAATAAGGTCCTTGCGGTTATTAAAGTTGCCTGTGATCCTGGATCTATTAGTGCTCTTAGTGTGATGAATTTCCCAGCTCCTGTTTCCGCCTTTATTATTGCAGTTGGTAATAAACTGGCCTAGTTGGTTCAGTTAATGAATTGTTTCCATGCAGCAAGTGTTCATTACATACGATACAGCGTATAGTTGATTGGCAGGAGTAAGGAGTAACTCCATTGTTAGAATGCTCGTTTAGACAACGAACACAGCTAGTTGCTTCGCTCACCAACTTTTTCCTATCCAACGTTGGCATCTTTCAGTAACTTGTGCGTCTCCAACTTATGGCAGCCCTGATATCACTTCACCAGACACTGATTGTTGATGGTTACTGCATGTATACAAGTTAGGATATAAACTGAGGCCGTGTGTTGTTTACCTTAAAGAATCCCATCGCCTCTAAAGATTGAAATTTTATTTCCAATATGATAAAGAATTCCTTCATTTGTGGAATTTCCCTAAGGTTTATTAATGTTGCTTCATGTAGCCAACTGTTATGTTGCCTACTTTATGCTGCTGGTGGTTGATATTGTGGAGCATTTTGTTTGGTGCCCCTGCAGGTTCTGTGTGTTCGGCTGATAATGATAATATGGAATTGAAATATTAAGTCTAGGGTTGTTTTATCTGCCTTGTAATATTTCCTTGTTGCTAGATGACTGAATTACTGTGCTGCTTCTGTTTAGATACGATATTTTTACCGTATCATATAGCTGGTTATTTTGGTATATGAGCCCTGTACCTTTGTTGATCCGACCGAGGTTGTTCAGTCTGGCTTTCTTACAATTCCACTGTCATGGAGTGTCTCGTAGTAGTTGACCAATAATTTCGAGGAGCTGACGTTAGATTATTTGGAGAGGTAATTCTTTCATGATCTATATATAACCTTGATTCAACAGTGGACTCACAGCGGTTCAAAAGTTCCAATACTTGTTTATTTCAGGAAAAAGCGGCCGCTTTAAAGTGCCACTTGAGCATCACCGAATCAACTATAAAGAAGTATTTCGGAAATTAACCCACACACACACAGTCGTAAATCAACTGAAAATATATATATTCTCCCACACCGACCCCAATCCACCCTCAAAATCAAATTACCGCAAAGGATGAGGAGGATGAAGATTTAAAGATATTGCTGATTGCCTTTATTTCTTTGTTTTTTTTTGTACCATTAAGGGACGAGAGATGTGATAAAATTTATGGTAATTTTTTATCGAATCATGCTGCTCCATATTACATGTATAAAAAATTCAGCCTGCGCCTCAAATGTGTACCCATTTAATACATATATTCAATTACAACGTATTTCCATTGGCAAGTGTGAAAATCGATAAATTTTTTTGTGTTTTTCTAAAGGCACAATGAATATTGTATATCGATGAAAATTATTTTATTAGAAAATTGAGAAACGTTTATGAATTTTCAATTAGATTCCTTTTTATTGTATTGTTGGTAGTGTCGTTAATGATAATCAAGTTTTTGGTTGTGTTGTGATAAAGGAGGAGGAGGAGGAGGAGGAGTAATAAAAATAATTTTCTTTAACTTTTCTTTTTTTTCTTTTTTTTTTAGGGTGCCGGCAAAGAAATTCGTGAAGCCATCAAAGAGCCAACACCGTTAACACAGGAACGAGCCTGGAATGCAATCCTTCCGCTTGTCATAAAATTAAAACGTTGCTATGAGCATTCACTGGAGTTGGAAAAAATCGTACCAAAGCTATTAGGACAATTAGTCGGTGGCCGTTTAAATCCCACCCAACATTTAGAAACACAGCAAGCGCTTGTTAAACAATTAGCCGATATCCTAGAATTTGTATTGAAATTTGATGAATACAAAATGAAAACACCTGCAATACAAAATGATTTTAGTTATTATCGGCGGACGGTTGTGAGTCGACAACGATTTGAGAATCAAAGTCAAATGTTGGTTAGTTCAGAGTTAGCGAATCGTATGTCATTGTTTTATGCGCATGCGACACCTATGCTAAAAGTTTTAAGCGAAGCAACATCGAAATTTGTACGGGATAATGCCGATGATGTTGACAATACAACAGAAACGTTAGGCACAATGGCGAAAGTGTGTTTACGAATGCTTGATAATCCGTAAGTATTATAAACTTTGATTTTCTTTTAATTTTCTAAATGGTTTATTTGGTTACTTAGAAAATGTAGTACATAAAGCTGGTAAAATCACAACATAGTTTTCAATTTTTTGATTCTATTCGCATTTCTGTTTCGAATTTTGATCGTAGATAAAAAATTTATCGGAAACTTCGCTGTTTTGATGTTGGTTGGAATGGAAGACTATTTAAAAAGTACACTAGCGATTGCCACGAGATGGCAAGAAGAACTCGGTATTTTGTCGGAAGAATATCGTTTTTATATTGAATGAAGATGTTTTATTTATTCCATCTCAGATTGACTACCAATGAGGATTTGATCGATTTAAAAAAGCACGAAGTGTCTGGATTGATATGCTCATCGAGATATTTCGTTTGACTGTTCAGCCATTCAGATTTAGTAAAAGCCTCTCCATTCTTCAGCTAACCTTTTCTTGTTTAACTATCGATCGACATGTCTGTCCAGTCCTTGTTTTGAGTGCCAATTGATTCTCTTTGAGTTAGCATACATTTTTTTCAAATGTCCTTCAATTAATTTTATCTGATCTACGATAACCTATTTTACCTCTAGGGTCCCAGTTTCTTACTTGAAAATTTTAATTTGTTTAGCGAGAACATATGGCTGTCTTTGCTTGCGTGCTAGCATCTTCCTAGCCAACCAATAGACCCTACTGGTCATCCAATATCTTACCAATCTTTTTAAAATGGTAAATAAAAGGGCTGCGTTATGTTAGGATTCCACCTCTAGAGCTACTGGGGTACTTACCTTGAAATAGTTTAGAAACTTTTTTGACCTACGTAATTCTGTGATTTCTGCCCAAAACTTCTTGACTTCTGTTTCGATCAATTTTCTTAACGACATCACTACTTCGCTCCTACTATAGCCCCAAAATGGAGATGGCCAAACGAAAGATTTGAGCGCAACTAGCTTCGGAACTCGAGGCAAACAATATATTTGTTTCCGCCAGTCAGTTATTTAGGGACTTCTTAAAGTATTTTTTGATGTGAAACAATTATTGTTGAAAAATTTGAAAACAACATTAGGAAAGAATTTTTTATTCATATTTATTGGTTCTTTCTCACCTTAGTTAGCACGAGGTTTGTTAAACTTAAGGAGATTATTTTATCTATGGGTTCTGCTGGGTGCATTTATCCTGATATTTTTAAGAACAAACGGAAAGAATTTGTGATCAAGTAGCACAGCGTTCAGAATAAACAGGAAGAGGATAGTTTTAAATAATTTCTATTTATTATAAAGAAGAATCCGTTTTTGTTACAAACTGTTACAGCATACTACAACTGTAATCGTATGTAAGTAAAAAATGCATTCCGGTCTTTGATATCGGCAGTCCATCAGCGGTGGAATCCAAACATGGAGTTAGTTCTCGATTTACAAAAATCAATATGCCTAGGGAATGACATATTTCTAACAAATGTGACTCATCTTGGTCATTGCAGGCGACGGGCCTCTTTCAGAATTTCCAAATTCACGTACAGATTATTTTCCTTGAAGCTTTGTTCCGCTATGAGAGCAAAAACTTGTCTGAAGGTTTCTTTCTTGATCGCAAAGGACACCAAATCTGCCGTTGGCGTAGTTCTCATGTCTTCTATAATTTCGAGGCAGGCCTGCTTTCGGATTTCGGCTAACTTTGCTATTACTCTTTTCTGCTGTGTTTTCCTTCACCACATAGCCGCAGCTTATAGATGATTGCTGGCCAAACCATTATAGATCCTGTTGTTTGATCCCTTAGGTTTAGAGCCCAGATTCTGGCGACCATAGATATGTCATCCTTTCACTTGTTAGGACCACATCAGAAGTGATAGTGCTCCCATCCTTTTCTAATATTTATTTTGTAGGTTTCGTTCTCTAGATTGGCAGACATTTCTCTGTTTGTTTATCTCAAATTGAGTGATTGATTCGTTTGCTGCATTATTATCTCTGTCCATTAAGACGCCTAGAAAAACTTGCTCCCTATTTAAATCAGCCTCAAAGTTTTTTAGAACTTGATGTTCTACTACGACTCCTTTTAAAGGAATATCTGGAATACTCTAACCGGTTCCAGGTGGTTTATGTCTGGTTATTTTCTTTGCAAAATCGAACCCCTCTTATTTATGATTTTCTGTTTACCGGGCAGTTAATTTTATTTTGTTTGCTTCCTCAAAGTCTGTCCAACTGCTACGTCTAAATCTTCTTCTGATCGATTGTTCTATTTTCGCACTTAGCTCCAACTTTAAAATTTGTACGACTGCCTTTCTAACTCGTTCTTTTCAGCACTTTGTAAGTTGGATCCATTAACCTCTTCCAGCTGCAACCTTTCAATAGATTCCTGTTTTATTGCATTAATTAAAGTATGAGATTTTCCGGTATTCATTGATCCTAAATTACAACGTGTCACAGACAATGATAGTTAAGCAATATATTAACTCACCTGGTTTATTGATGTCAGTATTTCGCCATAGGCTATTGCGGGAGTTTGCCTCGCATCCAATGACGAGGTCTTGAATCAAAATAAAATTTGACCAGATTCTTGCCTGTGTCAGTAGAAACCATTTTTTTGACGCTCGCGAATTTGGCTGATGTTATCACCGCCCAAACAGTTCAACCGGCCTTCTTCCTTCTTTCGAGATTTTATGGCATTATTAAGTATCACGGCATCCCTCCGATTAGATGCCTCTTCGCCATAAACTTTCTTACATTTTTTGCGGTTCAATCCACTTGGAAGTTGTCCAGTTTTCGACCTGGACCTGTAACAGGATATAGTAAAATCCCAGCTTAGTTTGTTCCCCTGGTCTTCAATTCTGATCTGGTTGATGACATAGGATCAGAACGGGTGATGCTCCTCCTTCATAACATTGCAGTACGCTACTAAACAATGAATCTGTACCAAGGCTGGGTGAACCCGGTAAAACTGGTTTATTTTGAAAAACTATGCTAAATAGGAAAACGCAAATTTCAAATTAATTAATTTTGCAAGTTGGTGGTGCAGCTGATTTTTTTTTGTTACATTTAGCGTTCGTTAACTTGCTCGATGCTACTGCTACAGTTTCTAGATTTTTGTTATAGACTTCGAAATCAATTCATATGGAATATATTTTTTTATATCCAGTTTTTTCGATATTTAGGTTAGGTTAGATTAAGGTGGTGTTCCAAGGAAGACCGGCATAGATACAGACTGGCCAATAGCCATATTCATCATTGAAATCATTTTGAGCTGTTGACAAAGCTCTGAATACTCTTGACGTTGTTCGATTGAGATCAGTCAGATTGGAAGAATTTTACGTCAAAAGATACTGATGGGATAGAATAGTCGGTAGTCTTAGGAATCTCTTTATTATACAAAGAATAGATGAATTCCCTGCATTATTACCCGTCCACATTCAGATAGATTCCAATCGTATGGCAGTACATGCTGCCAACTATTTTCCCAATATGTCTAATGGAGTTAGATGTAGCAGAGTCCACAGCGAAACTATTCTCAGATTGGCAGTTTTATTCAGAGCAGCGCACCAAGTTATGTAGCAGAGTCCACAGCGAAACTATTCTCAGATTGGCAGTTTTATTCAGAGCAGCGCACCAGACTGTTACCCCTTACAAAATAATGGGTCTGACTACAGCGGTGTAGAGCCAGAGGGGCCAGGTAACTGGAGTGGGTTGAAGGTAACTTGAAATGGAAGATTAGTAGATAGCAATTTGCACAGCCTTGACTCTTGGTTTTTTTCCGCAGTATATTCTTGGTACTTCTTAATTCATATTTGTATCTTTTGTATCATTAGCTAAGTCCTCGCAGTCCTAGTCTACATCGGCTGTTTTTCCTAGGCCTATTAAAAGGATTAGAGCCCCTTGGGTAGCTTATCTACTAAGCCATCAAGTTCTTACGTAGTTTCTGGCGTTTTTGGTACCGGAACTGGAAGTTTTAAAGGTATCGCAGTCGGTGTTTCTCCTGTTTCTATATTTTAGGTTTTTAGGAGATTCCACGTCCATTTCAAAATGAAGATAATATGAACAAAAAATGATTGGCTTTCCAACACTTTCCAATTTAACATACTATTCATCATAAAGTTTGAGGCAAGTGCAATATCTAATACCTCCTATCTGTTCTTAGTTAAAAAAGTCGGCTTATTACATATGTTGCATATATGAAGGGTAGTACTTAGAATGTAATTAAGGAGTAACTCACCTCCCTTATTTGAGTCCGAACCGAACTTCCCCAGATTGTGGGATGAGAATTTGCGTCACGTTGCAGGATGACTCCAACCTTGTTCTTCTGAGCCTCCATAATTAGTTTCCCTAGATTGACTGGTGGAATGTTCACCTCATCATTTGCTGGGTAAGCTGATATTAGTCTAAAAATAATTTGATAGCAGAAAATAGCTTAGCTTGTCCGCATCCTTGTTATAAACCTTGAGTGTGGCTGCGCTCAAATCATAGTTAATAGTACCATTAGTCTTTTCCAGTGCGATCAGGACTCTTTGTTTATAATAATAACAGCTGACCTATAATAGGCCATTGGCTCCAAAAGCTTGACAACTGACCAATTGCGAGTTGGTAAATCCGGATCGCCGATCTCCATCATTTCCAGAATTACCTTAGGGACGCTAAGTTCTGAACGTACCAGCACTCGGGCTCTCGGTCTACAGGGGATCTAGCAACGCTGGCTCCAGCTCATTCTTCGCCACGTTCTTCCACTGCCTTCTAATAAGGGAGCAACGATCTCTAATCTGTAGAGACAGTCAGTTTAGGCTGATTCCTGTACCAACCCCCATCTCGACAAGATGGAGCAGATCCGGGTTTTTCTGATAGGATTCTTAGGCAGCTGGTAACTAGGACCCCTTCCACCTCCATCCTATTGACGGCCGTATGACTGCCATTATTCTGTGACTGGTCAATCATTGCGACAACCAGCTATTCCTTGAGGACCTCATTAAAAGGCCTCATATCGGTAGCATGGAGCTTTCTTCCTCAGGTTCCAACTTTGGTTCATTGATCTTTTTTGCCCACGCAAGCATGGATCTATCCTTATCCGTCCTGCCTTTTGGCGAAATATTATTAAATTTTGCTAGAGCCCTTCAGGCCTTCCTCCTGGTATTTTATGTTGGTCTTGAGAAACACGCTTCGCTCGAGCTTTGGTTCCGCTGTATTTTGGATTCCTCAGGTTTGGTGATTCGAGTGGAGGGATCAACCTCGCTAGAGCTTATGTCCCGTTGTTTATTTGTAGAGTTTAAGACAGGCCTACACGAGTTTCTTTGTTTACAGTTTTTTTGTTGTTGTTTTTGTTTTATCGAATGTATAATATGTCCCACGAGTAGTGGAGGAAATATGTCCATCTGACACAGATAAAGCTGCTTAATCCGGAGGGCGCCAGATATACAGATCCACCGTTAGTGACTGAGCTAATTTTTAAACTGAGCCTCAGTCTGGTCGGTTATCGACACGGTACGAGTAACACCTTAACCTAGCTCAGCGATTAGTTTAAGGTTGACTCCTTTAGCCTAGTTACCAGTGGTCACCACGTGGGGTAACCCTAGCACTTGCGGAAGTTGCAAGAAACGGAGCTGACAACAAATGCCAACTTCACACCTGATCGTCAATTCGATATAGAAAGTATTTGCATTTATCTGGAGTAATCGAGATTATTCCAGTTTATTCAAAATTTCGACATTTTTAGGATTATTCGATATTTTAAATTTTACTAATAATCTGCACGAAAACAGCAACACGGCACACGCCTGCCAGCGAGTTCCAATTTTTTCAACCCTTCTGAAAAACAGCCAAATTCTGCAAAAAAAAAAGAAGAAAAATCCAACATTGGAGGAACTCGGGCACATGGTGAATACGTACGAGTCAACAGAAAAGGCTATCTCGGTTTTGAAAGAAGTCGATTTCCAAAGTATTAGTTTACCAGAATCACCGGAAGTCAATCAAGTTGAGAATAAGAACTAAAATTCAAGTAGGTGTAAATCATTTTGATTTTCGAATCGGAAATCGGATGTGCTGTAAATCATAATCGCAGTCAATGTTTCCATGCCGAATCATATGTAACTATTGCGGATGACAAGGTCATATAGAAAGCGTCTGCCTCTCCAGAAGAAAACAAGGAACGAGTGCTAGTTGAATAAAGTTTCGTTATAATTCTAAAAATCAAGTTGATAGTCGTAATCAATCACCATCTCATAATCAATCAAAGTCTGTTCACTCAGCCACCCTTCTCGATCAACGGTTCATACAGTTTATTCTGTGGAGGCAACGCATACTGAAATCATCGAAAAGTCTAATAAGTCAGAAGACAATTCGGTTTCAGCAGACGTAGCACAAATGTGTTCTACGCCGGAACGCAAAGGTCAACGTTTTACGTTAAAGCTTGAAGTAAACAAAACTGCGATGGGATTTCAAGTAGATACCGGGGGTAACAGTTTCTCTAGTTGTCCTGTTGGGGTACCGTCAACTCAGAAGCCCATCTTCTTCCCCAGCCGCCAAATTATTGAAAGATTATGGCGGAAATGAATGTTCGTTAGAATGAAATTTACTTACAGTTACCACTGCTGGTCGGATATAGTGACATGGGAAATAATATATTGGGTTTAGATTGGTTCGATGCCTTAATATTTCAGATTAGTCCATCAGTTAAGCATTTGAAAGGTTAATTTCGTTGGGAATTCTCAGAGAGCTCCATACTAGCCAGTGGGCTGCACCAATCTGAGCTTTTTTGTAAGCTTCAGGGAGAATAATTTTTGGATAATTTATCTTCTTTTGGATTATTCCAATATGAGATACTAACGTTCAGAGTTTCCAGTGCACTTGGCATTTTACAGAGGTACGAGTATATGGAACAATTAATAATGGCACCGCCCTATTGTGGGATTTATTTGGATGATTTGATTATAATCGGACGCGATAATTACGAACACTTGCACAACCTTGAGGAGGTGTGTAAAAGTAGCTGAAGTTGGGTATATAGGGCATGTTATCAATTCAAATGGAATTCGGCCATCGGGAATTCGAGTTAAAGCTATCGAACACTTACCACGTCCAACAAATCATAAAGAATTGGATGCTTTTATAGGAAAAATTAACTACCAAAACGGGTGTTCAAATTTGAGGTATCTTTTTAAATCTTTATTTATTTATATTGGAAATTAAAATAAATTGGTTTCGGTTAATAATGAAAAACAATGTCGTTCAAGTGACCTCCTCTGCTAGCTCGGCAGGCTGTCAATCTTTTACCAAAATTTTGAATAACTTTTTCGCATAATGATGATGGTTCAATTAGTGATATTTGCTCGATAATGTTGTCTCCTCAAGTTGAACAGTTTGAAGATTATCCACATAAAAACCCTATAAGAAGAAGTCCAATGGCGTTAAATCGCATGATCTTGGTGGCCAATTCTCGAGAAATTATTCGATTGTTAAACTTCTCTTTCAAAAGATTATTTGATTCCGTTGCTGTGTGGCATGTTGCACCATCCCGTTGAAAGCACTTATTCTGCACATCAATATCTTTCAATTGACTCCACAAAAAGTTATCGTTACTCGTGTAGCGATTCATTTTAACTAACCGGAATGTTTGTACTTGTCATCTGTCACTGAATGCATCTTCACATGGTGTTTACAATGTTGTCCGTTGTATCGGATTTATGTAAATTTAATTAATTAAAAGGTTACCGCTGGTGGGGTCTTTTAAGTAATGAGAACAAAATCAGTTAGTGTCAATTTAAATTCTGTTTTATTTTATTAAATGCTACGCTTTATATATAATTTTAAATTTTTTAATATCAGCACAAAATTTAAAGTATCAATCAAATACTTATAGTATGCAATATTGTTACAAATTAAGTTAAGTGTCAGCACAATAGACACAAAATAAAAAACACCAAAACTTTATACTTTGGTGGAAATTAACTGTTGTAATGTTGACGAGTTAAAATGATGAGTCAACACATGGAATAAGCGCTGTAATATGTCATATCCAAACGGTTCCGAACAGCCTATCGCATTTGCATGAAAATCACTAACAGACAATCAGAAAAACTACAGTCAAATCTAGAAGGAAGCTCTGTCGATAATTTTTGGTGTTAAAAATTTTCACCTATATGGTCGGCAGTTCGAACTGATGTGATAACAGACCATAAGCCGCTCCCAACAATTTTCAACCCAAATAAACAGTTGCCGGAGATGACAATTTAGCGTTTACAACCCTGGGTTAATACATTAATGAGTTACACATAACTATTTGCTTCACCAAGGTCACTGAGGAATAACTCGCATAATTGGCCCGCTGATATTGTTGGTGGGTGTACATGGGTTCATTTTTATCAAAGATGTGGCTGATTTTAGTAGATGCATTTTTCAACTTCCCTTTCGTCATCACAATTCAATCAATCGCTTAACCTCGGCCCCGTTTCACCCCGCCTCAAATGGAGAAGCCGAATGGGTAGTTCGTACATTTATTTATTTATTTGATACAGTGACTACAATCGGTACAAACAATTAAAACTGTAAGAGAGGGCTATTCATATGTATATTAAACCAGAAGTAAAGAAAGACTTACATTTTATTTCGTACGCATTTAGTGGGTATCCCCACCCTCGATGTCCGATGGTTTAGATATAAACTGTAAGAAAACAACTGTTAGAGTAGGCGCGTCACATTCACACATATAACCCATCACCACCAATCTTCTCTGTCACACAATTCCACCAACGCAAGACGATGCAACCATCATACGTAGACTTAATCAACAAAGATCAATCGATGGGCAAGGCCATAGCAGCGCGGGTCGATTCACTCATTCTTGACGATTCACTCTATATATCATAGCAGCACAGTGGGTTAGTATAGGTACCAATAGCATTCGGAGTAACACTGTATATATTTTCGCAGCACAGTGGATTAGTACATATGTTGGTACCATGTGGTTGTCCACGAGGTATACGAGTTCTCACACACTCACGCAGGCCTCATGCCACCACTTCACACATATTCATTAGACACACATAAATACAATACAAACTATTCAATGCAATGCAATCCCACCTGATTTATATATTTTCACACCACTTCACACTACCCCACGATACGTCCTTTCAAAACACTAGTTTTTATAAAACTAACTGTTCAAGAAGAATAGTGGAAAAAGGAAAGTAGGGCTGGCCAATTTCTATATTTCATTATATTAAAAGGCATTACCCGATATACAACCAAAGACAAGACAAAGGGGTTACCCGAGGTACAATAAAAGACAAGACAATACCGAGGTTATTCAAGAGATGTCGTTTACAATATATTTAGAAAAATTCAAATTTTATTTCACTTAGATTCGATTACAATACTAGCTACAATTACTAAAAAACTTAAATAAATCATTTTTGAACAAATCTCTCGACAAGTGAAAATCAAAAATTTGAAAAACTGAATTGAACACGCGTGATATTCTCAGGATCGGTTCCGAAAGATCATAGTTTGTTGGCACCAGGTCAATGAGTAAAAGCCCATCACGCTGGCGCATTCGCCCTTCGGGAGCATAGATTTTTAGACGTGCGAGTAGCTCGGTACAATCGATACGGGAATTAATGATATCGCGCACGTACAGCGCGGAATCTACGTCGCGGCGATAGTCTAGACGTTGCAGTTTCAAAAGATTACATCGATCTTGATAAAGTGGGAGGACATATTCCACAGCACGCGTGGACGGCAAACATCGGAGCGCGAACAGAACAAATTGCTTCTGATCTCAATCCTCCCGGAATGACAGTGGTAGGATGGCGCCCAAACTGGAGATGCATACTCCAAAATAAACCGGACAAACGAGACTTACAGTGCTGTCAAAGTTATCGGGTCCCTAAAATCCCTGCAAATATACGACTTTGAAATAATGGTGTTAACATATCTGGTAAATGTAGTGTCAGCTGCAAAAATCACACCAAGATCGGAAATGAACCGACTCGGTCAACGTCTTCATTGTACAGCTGATATTGGTGAAAAAACAGCATTAACTAAAAATCTTTGAGGGTTGCACGAATAATGAGATAGGACTTTTTAATTTACTTGTCGACCTATTGATCAACCTCGGGTAGTTCAGGAAAGTCACCTGCTGAATATTTGCATGGTAGGCCGCATAGAACGCTGCTATCAGCTATGCAACCAAGTGACAAAAGTTTCGAAGGAATTGAGACAAAATAGATAAATCACGCGGCGTTATTAAATCCCTTCGATTCGAAGGCGCATAGATTTGATAAACACCGGCATTGGTACTTTGAGGACACATCAAAACCAGTTACGAAAACGAGATGTTACGTCGGGAACCGTTCTGGTTATGAAGATTGTAGAGTCATTGGTCAAAATCAACACCGTCAAAACTTTTTGTTGTAGCCCACCTAGTTGATCAGCACACGGAAAGGAATTTTCTACTCTCTCTGTAGGAAGTCTGTTCACGTGCCAATATCATAGGAAGATACCGTAGAAGCTCCGGAACCCACAGCGTCGACCAGGGACGGATAAGGAGTCACCGCCAAACACTAAGCGCTCACGTTTCTCACAAGCCAGGTTCAGCCCATGAAGTGCCATTAACTAAAATTAAGTGTGAGCGAATGTTATATCCCGTGTCGATATCATAATATGATTCCCGAATGTAAGTTAATTTTCGCTAGTGTACACTTAATGTAACGTCATTATCTTATGTGCTCTCGACTCATCAACAACTTCTCCGCGTGTTTTGTATTCAATAATAATCATCCATTAATTATTTCACACACATTCTGGAACTTCTCTGATTTTATTAAACCGTATTTAAAAAAACTATTTAGAATAGTAACTAAAATGCGATTCTTTATTTTTATTTTTTTTTTTTTTAGTACCCTCCTAAAACAAATAGAACGTGAGGAAACCCAATTCCTGCTACTCCGTGTCATGGTTGGCCTAGTTATCCTGTACGATCATGTTCATCCTGTAGGTGCATTTGCTCGTGGTGCTCATGTTGATGTAAAGGGATGCGTCCGATTGTTACAACAGCAGCCGGCGAGTAAAGCGGAACCTCTCCTCAATGCGTTACGTTATACGACAAAACATCTGAACGAGGAGAATACACCGAAAAATATACGGAATTTATTAGCCGCATAAAATAGCGTTAAAATGTATGTAATTTTTAAGAAGAAGAAGAAGAACGAGAAGTTACCTCCCATCCTGGATGCCGCGAAACGATTGATGATTAAAAAAATTAATGTAGATGAACTGAATCCAGGAGCGGAAATTATTAATTATACAATTTTTTTTTTTATTAATTAATTAATTAATATAAATAAGAAAATATAAAAAGTTTTTAAATATTTTAATTTAATTAAATTAATTAATTTTTTTTTTTGCTTGTTTCTTTTTTTTTTATATATGTACATTATAAATATAAATAATAATAATAAATAATGATTTTGTTTTATTAATTATAATTATTATTAAAAATATATATATATATATATATAAAAATAAATGAATATTATTAAATTATATTTACAGTAATTATCGATGATGTTGAAGAGGAAGAAATTATATAAATAAATTAATTTTTTTTTATTAATACATAATATATAAATAAGTTATATTATATACAGATTAGATAATTAATTAATTATGATTGTTGAACAAAAAAGTTTTTTTTTATATAATTTTTACAAAATTAATTAATTAAATTTTATTAAACGTAAAACAAGAAAGAAACGTAAGTAAATAATTACCATAATGTGTTCTCTTGCTAATTCCTTATAAACATTTGTAAATGAAATAATAACTAATGAAATTAATTAATAAAAATTAATGAGTGAGACTGACACGAAACCGCTCATACATGAATAGGGGTAATAATTGGGCGGATTTTTTGTGAGGGCTTGTGTGTATTTTTGGTTTTGGTTACGTTTTTTTTATTTATAGTGTTGTGATTGTCATGATTGTTGATGCGGTCGATAAATATAAAATGAATACCTTTGAAATTTTCGCGATGAGTAGGAATGATTCATAACACATAATACCGAATCATTTGCAAAGTTTTCGGATTCAAGACTGCGACAATACCGAATACTTGGAATGAAGTGAAATTAATTTCTAATCAAATATCTTCAAGTTCAGTTTGACTTAATAACTTTTGATTATCTTGTATCTAAATAATACCAATACCATTTATTTAAACATACCTTTGGCTCCGAAAATTCCAGAAGAGTTCATTCAAAATCAAAAAACACACGTATCAACACAAATAAATCCATAAACCAATTTTTAATGATCATTATTTAAAAATTTTACGGAACACATACCACACCAATCAAACTAAAATCCGAAGTTGATGAAACCAAAGATGAGCAAAAAACTGAAACAGTTACGATAACATATCAAGTCGAGTAATTTTTTTGTTTTTTTTTTTAACTATAAAATCGAGTATTAATTTTATTTATAGCAGAAACACACATTGAAATCGAAATGAAATACAAATAATCAGTAAAACTATAAAACATTACATATTAAATTTACTGCCGGCGAAATTTTTTTTGTTTTCTGATAAATTTAAATCTCATGCCTTTCGAAATTCTGTTCACAAAATCCTAACTAAAATTTCCGCCCATGAGTTAATTAATTAAATAACTACACATTTGGTTTAAATTTAAATTAAAAAAAAAAAAAAAAAAAAAATCGCGTTGTAATTTTAAATTTTGTCTTTTATTTTAGTTAAATAAAATTCTATATAAAATACTGTAAATAAATCTATATATTAAAATTAATTAAATAAATAAAACTAACATTATTGTCTAGTCGAATGTAATAGTAAAATATACGTATTAAAATCTACCTTTCGTAACTTAGTTCTTCTCCTCAATCACACAAATCCATTATCCAATAATTTTTATATCGCGCTCCCCTCACTCTTTTTTTATTTTAACAACGTGTTAGTTCTTCTATTCACCGCATATTAGCGCTTTTCACACAAAAAATGTTGTATAAAGATTATAAAATCAAATCGTAGACACAATGGACGTATGTAGGTAATTCGATATATTTAGTTGAGTGATTTTTAAATTTTTTAGTTACAACACGATAAAATTAACTAAAATAAATTGTTTTTAATTAATGAGAGATTTTAGTTCCACCGACAAATAATAGTATAAAATAAAAATTTTAATAATTCAAAAACACGCAATTATTTTGTATATTTAAGAAAATTAATTTTAATTTGGTAAAAACAATTTATAAATATAAAAACATCACAAATTAATTATAAACAAATAAGAAAATATTATATAGGAAATACAATAAAAATCTAAATGATCTTTGAAATAAGACATTAGTGTTTAATATTTGATTTTTCAGTTTAAATTGGAAGTTATTTAAAAAAAAATGTAAGTATGTTCATACTACCTAATTAGGTAATGCATTTCATAGAAAATTGCATTATTTGAACAAAAATCCACCATCTGGGCAATTGTGCTCCGATTGTGATAATTGAATTACCTCATAACCGCTCGATTATGTTTAGGTACACATTTTTAAAAAAATTCACATATTTTAGGCCCAAAATGTTCGATAGTTAGTATCTCTAACAGAAGGTTTTGGGACTATTTGTGGTTTTCCAAAAAAAAACAGTAAATTAACAAAATAAGAAAGATGACGATAACCTTGATGATAACCTTTTCTGTTCTCTATAGTTGTTTTAATATTTTAATTTTAGTAGTTAAACTAATTTCGCGAATTAGAGTAATACTCGGTTCAGTTGGGTCTTGTCTAACCATAATTTCCAGATAGATGTACATTATAGATAGAGTGAAATTACTTTGGTGAAAAAAATGTTGTTCACATTTTATTTAATTTTTGTATTCATTATTTCAATTGAGTGCCACTCGGCTTTCAAACAGGAAGCCAATCCGAATTTATGTAATTTTTTCGATACGATTAATATAACGGATGGCTATCGAAATCCAGACGATAGTATTACGTTCAAAGATATAAAATTTGCCAAAAAAAATTATGCAACATTTAATTACACGTATTCAGCGAATCATGAGAAAATACCAGCGCCAGCCCATATACGAGGATGTATATGTAAATATAAAAATTGTGTTCGAATGTGTTGTCAGCGGGGATATGTATTTGATGAAATTGAAATTGATAACCGATTGCAGCATAAATGTATGCATATGCCAAATAATGAGATAACGGAGATATATTTAATCGATTATGATAATATGGCATTTGTGAGTGAAAATCCTTGTGCGGCGGGCTATTGGCTAGACCCGGAGAATCCTTCGGACAAATGGCACATTTTACCAGTAAGTTGTATAAATATAATGTAGTCCGAATTAAACCAAATTTTTTATTTTTTTTTTTGCAGAATGGTTCATTAAGTCTTGAAGAAGATTTTGAGGAACCGTTTGTTGTGAACCATGACAGTTATTGCTTGGCATACAAATCTAGTAATGACGGTACATATGATACAAGAGTGATGTTTTGTCTGAGTGACGTACCAGATATACCACAAATTGCCAGTGGACTATTTTATCTTTATCCAACTCTAATACTAGTTTCGGTAGTTTTTCTTTCGCTAACACTTTTCATATACTTTTGGATTGAAGAGTTAAGAACGCTGCATGGAAAAATCTTTATGTGCTATCTCGCATCATTCATTACTGGATACTCAGTATTGGCGTTTACTATTATTGTTCAGTGGCACGCATTTAAAGGACCTATCTTGTGTATTATTCTGGCTGAGATAACACATACAGCATTTATTGGAGGATTTATTTGGTTGAGCACTATTGGCTATGACATATGGCGGGCAGTTGGGTATAAAATTAAGATTTGATTGTTTATTCTGTTTGGCCTATTATTTATATAAATGGTTTTACTCTTTTTAGTGGGGCAAATCAGTGCAGTAACCAATTCTACAAATACTGTCTTTTCGCAATTGGAACAACTTTTCTTATTGTTGCCATTACAAATGTATTTGATCATTTAGATTTTTTGCACAATCATTTACGGCCAGGTCTTGGTATCACAGTATGCTGGTTACATGACTCGAAAATCGCTCAATTCCTATATTTGTACTCCATCATCATAATAATTATAACGATAAACACTGTGTTTTTCATATTGACCAAACGAAAAATTGATCGAGGTCAAAACATTTCGAGTTATGGTACAAATCATGAGGATTCGAAGAAATTTCCACATGACGAAACAAACATCGATCGGCTTAAGTTTTATGTTCGCCTGTGTGTAATCATGGGGATTACGTGGTCTGTTGAAATTATTTCTTGGCTAATGGGTGGCGAAAATATTTTTATCTATATCCTCGACACAGTTACCATGCTGTTGGGACCCATTATATTTTGTGCTAGTGTGAATAACCCACATGTTAAACGGTTAATGAAACATAAATGGTCCACAATTAGAGAAGTTCAATCAGTTAATTCTACGATAGCGCTCAGTAATGTTCCGTGTTAATATGTGGTTCAAGATTTTATTTGACGCAAATAATTAATAAAAATTAACCAAATTTGGCAAGTTATAGTATAAATTACAACATTAACCAACTATTTACATTCTGAATCAATAATTAAAGTAGAAATAACAACAAGGGGCCTTTACGATTCGCGAATTATACAAAAAATAATAACGTCCAATCCAATTACTATATTGATGGCATATATCATAGAATATGAATGATTTAAATTAAATATTGTGAGTTTTAATTTAGGTAAATTGTAATTAAAATTGTAATTATATATGTTAAATAAATTTTGCAAATTGTTATAGATTTATAACTACTTATAACTGAATAATTTTTGTATGCGGTTATTTTATTAGGATTTAACTTCATGTATTTATCAATTAAATTATATATTTCAAAAAGGAATATTCGCCCCAGTTCAGGTTTTACGATTTAGCAATCCTAAAATTTTGGATAAATTTCAAATTAGGCCCCACTAGAGAGTTTTGCAATAATTAAGAACTTTAACCTATACAGGCAAGTTTCATCCTTCTTAGCCTTATTAAAGTATTTGCATCTAAAAGTCATTCTAGAATCCCATTTACAACCTAAATGTCGAATTTCATCTAAAAATCATTCTAGAATCGCATTTACAATCTAAATACCGGATTTCATCATAATCGGTTAAGAAACAGCTAAGATCCATTCTATCATTTAAGGTATCAAGAACCGCAATCGGAGCACAATTGCACATTTCGGATTTTTACAGCTCTGAATCGGCTGAGCTATAGTAAGGTGATTTTCTTCGAATCGAACGTTCTTCGAAATGTATGGTATAGCAATTACAGGTCTCATGACCTATCATTTAAGGTGTCAAGAACCGCAATCGGAGCACAATTGCAGATTTCGGATTTTTACAGCTCTGAATCGGCTGAGCTATAGTAAGGTGATTTTCTTCGAATCGAACTTTTTTCGAAATGTATGGTATAGCAATTACAGGTCTCATGACCTATCATTTAAGGTGTCAAGAACCGCAATCGGAGCACAATTGCAGATTTCGGATTTTTACAGCTCTGAATCGGCTGAGCTATAGTAAGGTGATTTTCTTCGAATCGATTTTTCTGTGGAATGTATGGAAAAAATCAACCAATTTTAATGCGGTTTGGCAAAACAATTACAAGTCCCGAGACCTATCATTTGAGGTATCAAGAACCGCAATCGGAGCACAATTGCAGATTTCGGATTTTTACAGCTATGAATCGGCTGAGATATATAAGGTGATTTTCTTCGAATCGAACTTTCTTCGAAATGTATGGTATAGCAATTACAGGTCTCATGACCTATCATTTAAGGTGTCAAGAACCGCAATCGGAGCACAATTGCAGATTTCGGATTTTTACAGCTCTGAATCGGCTGAGCTATAGTAAGGTGATTTTCTTCGAATCGATTTTTCTGTGAAATGTATGGAAATAATCAACCAATTTTAATGCGGTTTGGCAAAACAATTACAAGTCCCGAGACCTATCATTTGAGGTATCAAGAACCGCAATCGGAGCACAATTGCAGATTTCGGATTTTTACAGCTCTGAATCGGCTGAGCTATATATAGTAAGGTGATTTTCTTCGAATCGAACTTTCTTCGAAATGTATGGTATAGCAATTACAGGTCTCGTGACCTATCATTTAAGGTATCAAGAACCGCAATCGGAGCACAATTGCAGATTTCGGATTTTTACAGCTCTGAATCGGCTGAGCTATATATAGTAAGGTGATTTTCTTCGAATCGAACTTTCTTCGAAATGTATGGTATAGCAATTACAGGTCTCATGACCTATCATTTAAGGTGTCAAGAACCGCAATCGGAGCACAATTGCAGATTTCGGATTTTTACAGCTCTGAATCGGCTGAGCTATATAAGGTGATTTTCTTCGAATCGAACTTTCTTCGAAATGTATGGTATAGCAATTACAGGTCTCATGACCTATCATTTAAGGTATCAAGAAGCGCAATCGGAGCACAATTGCAGATTTCGGATTTTTACAGCTCTGAATCGGCTGAGCTATAGTAAGGTGATTTTCTTCGAATCGATTTTTCTGTGAAATGTATGGTATAGCAATTACAGGTCTCATGACCTATCATTTAAGGTGTCAAGAACCGCAATCGGAGCACAATTGCAGATTTCGGATTTTTACAGCTCTGAATCGGCTGAGCTATATAAGGTGATTTTCTTCGAATCGAACTTTCTTCGAAATGTATAGTATAGCAATTACAGGTCTCATGACCTATCATTTAAGGTATCAAGAACCGCAATCGGAGCACAATTGCAGATTTCGGATTTTTACAGCTCTGAATCGGCTGAGCTATAGTAAGGTGATTTTCTTCGAATCGATTTTTCTGTGAAATGTATGGAAATAATCAACCAATTTTAATGCGGTTTGGCAAAACAATTACAAGTCCCGAGACCTATCATTTGAGGTATCAAGAACCGCAATCGGAGCACAATTGCAGATTTCGGATTTTTACAGCTCTGAATCGGCTGAGCTATAGTAAGGTGATTTTCTTCGAATCGAACTTTCTTCGAAATGTATGGTATAGCAATTACAGGTCTCATGACCTATCATTTAAGGTGTCAAGAACCGCAATCGGAGCACAATTGCAGATTTCGGATTTTTACAGCTCTGAATCGGCTGAACTATAGTAAGGTGATTTTCTTCGAATCGATTTTTCTGTGAAATGTATGGTATAGCAATTACAGGTCTCATGACCTATCATTTAAGGTGTCAAGAACCGCAATCGGAGCACAATTGCAGATTTCGGATTTTTACAGCTCTGAATCGGCTGAGCTATATAAGGTGATTTTCTTCGAATCGAACTTTCTTCGAAATGTATAGTATAGCAATTACAGGTCTCATGACCTATCATTTAAGGTATCAAGAACCGCAATCGGAGCACAATTGCAGATTTCGGATTTTTACAGCTCTGAATCGGCTGAGCTATAGTAAGGTGATTTTCTTCGAATCGATTTTTCTGTGAAATGTATGGAAATAATCAACCAATTTTAATGCGGTTTGGCAAAACAATTACAAGTCCCGAGACCTATCATTTGAGGTATCAAGAACCGCAATCGGAGCACAATTGCAGATTTCGGATTTTTACAGCTCTGAATCGGCTGAGCTATAGTAAGGTGATTTTCTTCGAATCGAACTTTCTTCGAAATGTATGGTATAGCAATTACAGGTCTCATGACCTATCATTTAAGGTGTCAAGAACCGCAATCGGAGCACAATTGCAGATTTCGGATTTTTACAGCTCTGAATCGGCTGAGCTATAGTAAGGTGATTTTCTTCGAATCGATTTTTCCGTGAAATGTATGGAAATAATCAACCAATTTTAATGCGGTTTGGCAAAACAATTACAAGTCCCGAGACCTATCATTTGAGGTATCAAGAACCGCAATCGGAGCACAATTGCAGATTTCGGATTTTTACAGCTCTGAATCGGCTGAGCTATATAAGGTGATTTTCTTCGAATCGAACTTTCTTCGAAATGTATAGTATAGCAATTACAGGTCTCATGACCTATCATTTAAGGTATCAAGAACCGCAATCGGAGCACAATTGCAGATTTCGGATTTTTACAGCTCTGAATCGGCTGAGCTATAGTAAGGTGATTTTCTTCGAATCGATTTTTCTGTGAAATGTATGGAAATAATCAACCAATTTTAATGCGGTTTGGCAAAACAATTACAAGTTCCGAGACCTATCATTTGAGGTATCAAGAACCGCAATCGGAGCACAATTGCAGATTTCGGAATTTTACAGCTCTGAATCGGCTGAGCTATAGTAAGGTGATTTTCTTCGAATCGAACTTTCTTCGAAATGTATGGTATAGCAATTACAGTTCTCATGACCTATCATTTAAGGTGTCAAGAACCGCAATCGGAGCACAATTGCAGATTTCGGATTTGTACAGCTCTGAATCGGCTGAGCTATAGTAAGGTGATTTTCTTCGAATCGAACTTTCTTCGAAATGTATGGTATAGCAATTACAGGTCTCATGACCTATCATTTAAGGTGTCAAGAACCGCAATCGGAGCACAATTGCAGATTTCGGATTTTTACAGCTCTGAATCGGCTGAGCTATAGTAAGGTGATTTTCTTCGAATCGATTTTTCTGTGAAATGTATGGTATAGCAATTACAGGTCTCATGACCTATCATTTAAGGTGTCAAGAACCGCAATCGGAGCACAATTGCAGATTTCGGATTTTTACAGCTCTGAATCGGCTGAGCTATAGTAAGGTGATTTTCTTCGAATCGATTTTTCTGTGAAATGTATGGTATAGCAATTACAGGTCTCATGACCTATCATTTAAGGTGTCAAGAACCGCAATCGGAGCACAATTGCAGATTTCGGATTTTTACAGCTCTGAATCGGCTGAGCTATATAAGGTGATTTTCTTCGAATCGAACTTTCTTCGAAATGTATAGTATAGCAATTACAGGTCTCATGACCTATCATTTAAGGTATCAAGAACCGCAATCGGAGCACAATTGCAGATTTCGGATTTTTACAGCTCTGAATCGGCTGAGCTATATATAGTAAGGTGATTTTCTTCGAATCGAACTTTCTTCGAAATGTATAGTATAGCAATTACAGGTCTCATGACCTATCATTTAAGGTATCAAGAACCGCAATCGGAGCACAATTGCAGATTTCGGATTTTTACAGCTCTGAATCGGCTGAGCTATAGTAAGGTGATTTTCTTCGAATCGATTTTTCTGTGAAATGTATGGAAATAATCAACCAATTTTAATGCGGTTTGGCAAAACAATTACAAGTCCCGAGACCTATCATTTGAGGTATCAAGAACCGCAATCGGAGCACAATTGCAGATTTCGGAATTTTACAGCTCTGAATCGGCTGAGCTATAGTAAGGTGATTTTCTTCGAATCGAACTTTCTTCGAAATGTATGGTATAGCAATTACAGGTCTCATGACCTATCATTTAAGGTGTCAAGAACCGCAATCGGAGCACAATTGCAGATTTCGGATTTCTACAGCTCTGAATCGGCTGAGCTATAGTAAGGTGATTTTCTTCGAATCGAACTTTCTTCGAAATGTATGGTATAGCAATTACAGGTCTCATGACCTATCATTTAAGGTGTCAAGAACCGCAATCGGAGCACAATTGCAGATTTCGGATTTTTACAGCTCTGAATCGGCTGAGCTATAGTAAGGTGATTTTCTTCGAATCGATTTTTCCGTGAAATGTATGGAAATAATCAACCAATTTTAATGCGGTTTGGCAAAACAATTACAAGTCCCGAGACCTATCATTTGAGGTATCAAGAACCGCAATCGGAGCACAATTGCAGATTTCGGATTTTTACAGCTCTGAATCGGCTGAGCTATAGTAAGGTGATTTTCTTCGAATCGAACTTTCTTCGAAATGTATGGTATAGCAATTACAGGTCTCATGACCTATCATTTAAGGTGTCAAGAACCGCAATCGGAGCACAATTGCAGATTTCGGATTTCTACAGCTCTGAATCGGCTGAGCTATAGTAAGGTGATTTTCTTCGAATCGAACTTTCTTCGAAATGTATGGTATAGCAATTACAGGTCTCATGACCTATCATTTAAGGTGTCAAGAACCGCAATCGGAGCACAATTGCAGATTTCGGATTTTTACAGCTCTGAATCGGCTGAGCTATAGTAAGGTGATTTTCTTCGAATCGAACTTTCTTCGAAATGTACGGTATAGCAATTACAGGTCTCGTGACCTATCATTTAAGGTGTCAAGAACCGCAATCGGAGCACAATTGCAGATTTCGGATTTTTACAGCTCTGAATCGGCTGAGCTATAGTAAGGTGATTTTCTTCGAATCGAACTTTCTTCGAAATGTATGGTATAGCAATTACAGGTTTCATGACCTATCATTTAAGGTGTCAAGAACCGCAATCGGAGCACAATTGCAGATTTCGGATTTTTACAGCTCTGAATCGGCTGAGCTATAGTAAGGTGATTTTCTTCGAATCGATTTTTCTGTGAAATGTATGGAAATAATCAACCAATTTTAATGCGGTTTGGCAAAACAATTACAAGTCCCGAGACCTATCATTTGAGGTATCAAGAACCGCAATCGGAGCACAATTGCAGATTTCGGATTTTTACAGCTCTGAATCGGCTGAGCTATAGTAAGGTGATTTTCTTCGAATCGAACTTTCTTCGAAATGTATGGTATAGCAATAACAGGTCTCATGACCTATCATTTAAGGTGTCAAGAACCGCAATCGGAGCACAATTGCAGATTTCGGATTTTTACAGCTCTGAATCGGCTGAGCTATAGTAAGGTGATTTTCTTCGAATCGAACTTTCTTCGAAATGTACGGTATAGCAATTACAGGTCTCGTGACCTATCATTTAAGGTATCAAGAACCGCAATCGGAGCACAATTGCAGATTTCGGATTTTTACAGCTCTGAATCGGCTGAGCTATAGTAAGGTGATTTTCTTCGAATCGAACTTTCTTCGAAATGTACGGTATAGCAATTACAGGTCTCGTGACCTATCATTTAAGGTGTCAAGAACCGCAATCGGAGCACAATTGCAGATTTCGGATTTTTACAGCTCTGAATCGGCTGAGCTATAGTAAGGTGATTTTCTTCGAATCGAACTTTCTTCGAAATGTATGGTATAGCAATTACAGGTTTCATGACCTATCATTTAAGGTGTCAAGAACCGCAATCGGAGCACAATTGCAGATTTCGGATTTTTACAGCTCTGAATCGGCTGAGCTGTAAGGTGATTTTCTTCGAATCGATTTTTCCGTGAAATGAATGGAAATAATCAACCAATTTTAATGCGGTTTGGCAAAACAATTACAAGTCCCGAGACCTATCATTTGAGGTATCAAGAACCGCAATCGGAGCACAATTGCAGATTTCGGATTTTTACAGCTCTGAATCGGCTGAGCTATAGTAAGGTGATTTTCTTCGAATCGAACTTTCTTCGAAATGTATGGTATAGCAATTACAGGTCTCATGACCTATCATTTAAGGTGTCAAGAACCGCAATCGGAGCACAATTGCAGATTTCGGATTTGTACAGCTCTGAATCGGCTGAGCTATAGTAAGGTGATTTTCTTCGAATCGAACTTTCTTCGAAATGTA
Organism: Tipula vernalis; assembly: GCA_958295665.1. Lineage (NCBI taxonomy): Eukaryota > Metazoa > Arthropoda > Insecta > Diptera > Tipulidae > Tipula > Tipula vernalis. Next base: position 42,151,902 of record OY282560.1, read on the forward strand.
TGGTATAGCAATTACAGGTCTCATGACCTATCATTTAAGGTGTCAAGAACCGCAATCGGAGCACAATTGCAGATTTCGGATTTTTACAGCTCTGAATCGGCTGAGCTATAGTAAGGTGATTTTCTTCGAATCGAACTTTCTTCGAAATGTACGGTATAGCAATTACAGGTCTCGTGACCTATCATTTAAGGTATCAAGAACCGCAATCGGAGCACAATTGCAGATTTCGGATTTTTACAGCTCTGAATCGGCTGAGCTATAGTAAGGTGATTTTCTTCGAATCGAACTTTCTTCGAAATGTACGGTATAGCAATTACAGGTCTCGTGACCTATCATTTAAGGTGTCAAGAACCGCAATCGGAGCACAATTGCAGATTTCGGATTTTTACAGCTCTGAATCGGCTGAGCTATAGTAAGGTGATTTTCTTCGAATCGAACTTTCTTCGAAATGTATGGTATAGCAATTACAGGTTTCATGACCTATCATTTAAGGTGTCAAGAACCGCAATCGGAGCACAATTGCAGATTTCGGATTTTTACAGCTCTGAATCGGCTGAGCTGTAAGGTGATTTTCTTCGAATCGATTTTTCCGTGAAATGAATGGAAATAATCAACCAATTTTAATGCGGTTTGGCAAAACAATTACAAGTCCCGAGACCTATCATTTGAGGTATCAAGAACCGCAATCGGAGCACAATTGCAGATTTCGGATTTTTACAGCTCTGAATCGGCTGAGCTATAGTAAGGTGATTTTCTTCGAATCGAACTTTCTTCGAAATGTATGGTATAGCAATTACAGGTCTCATGACCTATCATTTAAGGTATCAAGAACCGCAATCGGAGCACAATTGCAGATTTCGGATTTTTACAGCTCTGAATCGGCTGAGCTATAGTAAGGTGATTTTCTTCGAATCGATTTTTCTGTGAAATGTATGGAAATAATCAACCAATTTTAATGCGGTTTGGCAAAACAATTACAAGTCCCGAGACCTATCATTTGAGGTATCAAGAACCGCAATCGGAGCACAATTGCAGATTTCGGATTTTTACAGCTCTGAATCGGCTGAGCTATATATAGTAAGGTGATTTTCTTCGAATCGAACTTTCTTCGAAATGTATGGTATAGCAATTACAGGTCTCATGACCTATCATTTAAGGTGTCAAGAACCGCAATCGGAGCACAATTGCAGATTTCGGATTTTTACAGCTCTGAATCGGCTGAGCTATAGTAAGGTGATTTTCTTGGAATCGATTTTTCCGTGAAATGTATGGAAATAATCAACCAATTTTAATGCGGTTTGGCAAAACAATTACAAGTCCCGAGACCTATCATTTGAGGTATCAAGAACCGCAATCGGAGCACAATTGCAGATTTCGGATTTTTACAGCTCTGAATCGGCTGAGCTATAGTAAGGTGATTTTCTTCGAATCGAACTTTCTTCGAAATGTACGGTATAGCAATTACAGGTCTCGTGACCTATCATTTAAGGTGTCAAGAACCGCAATCGGAGCACAATTGCAGATTTCGGATTTTTACAGCTCTGAATCGGCTGAGCTATAGTAAGGTGATTTTCTTCGAATCGAACTTTCTTCGAAATGTACGGTATAGCAATTACAGGTCTCGTGACCTATCATTTAAGGTATCAAGAACCGCAATCGGAGCACAATTGCAGATTTCGGATTTTTACAGCTCTGAATCGGCTGAGCTATAGTAAGGTGATTTTCTTCGAATCGAACTTTCTTCGAAATGTATGGTATAGCAATTACAGGTCTCATGACCTATCATTTAAGGTGTCAAGAACCGCAATCGGAGCACAATTGCAGATTTCGGATTTTTACAGCTCTGAATCGGCTGAGCTATAGTAAGGTGATTTTCTTCGAATCGAACTTTCTTCGAAATGTACGGTATAGCAATTACAGGTCTCGTGACCTATCATTTAAGGTATCAAGAACCGCAATCGGAGCACAATTGCAGATTTCGGATTTTTACAGCTCTGAATCGGCTGAGCTATAGTAAGGTGATTTTCTTCGAATCGAACTTTCTTCGAAATGTACGGTATAGCAATTACAGGTCTCGTGACCTATCATTTAAGGTATCAAGAACCGCAATCGGAGCACAATTGCAGATTTCGGATTTTTACAGCTCTGAATCGGCTGAGCTATAGTAAGGTGATTTTCTTCGAATCGAACTTTCTTCGAAATGTACGGTATAGCAATTACAGGTCTCGTGACCTATCATTTAAGGTATCAAGAACCGCAATCGGAGCACAATTGCAGATTTCGGATTTTTACAGCTCTGAATCGGCTGAGCTATAGTAAGGTGATTTTCTTCGAATCGATTTTTCTGTGAAATGTATGGAAATAATCAACCAATTTTAATGCGGTTTGGCAAAACAATTACAAGTCCCGAGACCTATCATTTGAGGTATCAAGAACCGCAATCGGAGCACAATTGCAGATTTCGGATTTTTACAGCTCTGAATCGGCTGAGCTATAGTAAGGTGATTTTCTTCGAATCGAACTTTCTTCGAAATGTATGGTATAGCAATTACAGGTTTCATGACCTATCATTTAAGGTGTCAAGAACCGCAATCGGAGCACAATTGCAGATTTCGGATTTTTACAGCTCTGAATCGGCTGAGCTATAGTAAGGTGATTTTCTTCGAATCGAACTTTCTTCGAAATGTACGGTATAGCAATTACAGGTCTCGTGACCTATCATTTAAGGTATCAAAAACCCCAATCGGAGCACAATTGCAGATTTCGGATTTTTACAGCTCTGAATCGGCTGAGCTATAGTAAGGTGATTTTCTTCGAATCGAACTTTCTTCGAAATGTATGGTATAGCAATTACAGGTTTCATGACCTATCATTTAAGGTGTCAAGAACCGCAATCGGAGCACAATTGCAGATTTCGGATTTTTACAGCTCTGAATCGGCTGAGCTATAGTAAGGTGATTTTCTTCGAATCGATTTTTCTGTGAAATGTACGGTATAGCAATTACAGGTTTCATGACCTATCATTTAAGGTATCAAGAACCGCAATCGGAGCACAATTGCAGATTTCGGATTTTTACAGCTCTGAATCGGCTGAGCTATAGTAAGGTGATTTTCTTCGAATCGATTTTTCCGTGAAATGAATGGAAATAATCAACCAATTTTAATGCGGTTTGGCAAAACAATTACAAGTCCCGAGACCTATCATTTGAGGTATCAAGAACCGCAATCGGAGCACAATTGCAGATTTCGGATTTTTACAGCTCTGAATCGGCTGAGCTATAGTAAGGTGATTTTCTTCGAATCGAACTTTCTTCGAAATGTACGGTATAGCAATTACAGGTCTCGTGACCTATCATTTAAGGTATCAAGAACCGCAATCGGAGCACAATTGCAGATTTCGGATTTTTACAGCTCTGAATCGGCTGAGCTATAGTAAGGTGATTTTCTTCGAATCGAACTTTCTTCGAAATGTACGGTATAGCAATTACAGGTCTCGTGACCTATCATTTAAGGTATCAAGAACCGCAATCGGAGCACAATTGCAGATTTCGGATTTTTACAGCTCTGAATCGGCTGAGCTATAGTAAGGTGATTTTCGTCGAATCGAACTTTCTTCGAAATGTACGGTATAGCAATTACAGGTCTCGTGGCCTATCATTTAAGGTGTCAAGAACCGCAATCGGAGCACAATTGCAGATTTCGGATTTTTACAGCTCTGAATCGGCTGAGCTATAGTAAGGTGATTTTCTTCGAATCGATTTTTCCGTGAAATGAATGGAAATAATCAACCAATTTTAATGCGGTTTGGCAAAACAATTACAAGTCCCGAGACCTATCATTTGAGGTATCAAGAACCGCAATCGGAGCACAATTGCAGATTTCGGATTTTTACAGCTCTGAATCGGCTGAGCTTATAGTAAGGTGATTTTCTTCGAATCGAACTTTCTTCGAAATGTATGGTATAGCAATTACAGGTTTCATGACCTATCATTTAAGGTGTCAAGAACCGCAATCGGAGCACAATTGCAGATTTCGGATTTTTACAGCTCTGAATCGGCTGAGCCGATAGTAAGGTGATTTTCTTCGAATCGATTTTTCTGTGAAATGTATGGAAATAATCAACCAATTTTAATGCGGTTTGGCATAACAATTTCAAGTCCCGAGACCTATCATTTGAGGTATCAAGAACCGCAATCGGAGCACAATTGCAGATTTCGGATTTTTACAGCTCTGAATCGGCTGAGCTATAGTAAGGTGATTTTCTTCGAATCGAACTTTCTTCGAAATGTACGGTATAGCAATTACAGGTTTCATGACCTATCATTTAAGGTATCAAGAACCGCAATCGGAGCACAATTGCAGATTTCGGATTTTTACAGCTCTGAATCGGCTGAGCTATAGTAAGGTGATTTTCTTGGAATCGATTTTTCCGTGAAATGTATGGAAATAATCAACCAATTTTAATGCGGTTTGGCAAAACAATTACAAGTCCCGAGACCTATCATTTGAGGTATCAAGAACCGCAATCGGAGCACAATTGCAGATTTCGGATTTTTACAGCTCTGAATCGGCTGAGCTATAGTAAGGTGATTTTCTTCGAATCGAACTTTCTTCGAAATGTACGGTATAGCAATTACAGGTCTCGTGACCTATCATTTAAGGTATCAAGAACCGCAATCGGAGCACAATTGCAGATTTCGGATTTTTACAGCTCTGAATCGGCTGAGCTATAGTAAGGTGATTTTCTTCGAATCGATTTTTCCGTGAAATGAATGGAAATAATCAACCAATTTTAATGCGGTTTGGCAAAACAATTACAAGTCCCGAGACCTATCATTTGAGGTATCAAGAACCGCAATCGGAGCACAATTGCAGATTTCGGATTTTTACAGCTCTGAATCGGCTGAGCTATAGTAAGGTGATTTTCTTCGAATCGAACTTTCTTCGAAATGTACGGTATAGCAATTACAGGTCTCGTGACCTATCATTTAAGGTATCAAGAACCGCAATCGGAGCACAATTGCAGATTTCGGATTTTTACAGCTCTGAATCGGCTGAGCTATAGTAAGGTGATTTTCTTCGAATCGATTTTTCCGTGAAATGAATGGAAATAATCAACCAATTTTAATGCGGTTTGGCAAAACAATTACAAGTCCCGAGACCTATCATTTGAGGTATCAAGAACCGCAATCGGAGCACAATTGCAGATTTCGGATTTTTACAGCTCTGAATCGGCTGAGCTATAGTAAGGTGATTTTCTTCGAATCGAACTTTCTTCGAAATGTACGGTATAGCAATTACAGGTCTCGTGACCTATCATTTAAGGTATCAAGAACCGCAATCGGAGCACAATTGCAGATTTCGGATTTTTACAGCTCTGAATCGGCTGAGCTATAGTAAGGTGATTTTCTTCGAATCGAACTTTCTTCGAAATGTACGGTATAGCAATTACAGGTCTCGTGACCTATCATTTAAGGTATCAAGAACCGCAATCGGAGCACAATTGCAGATTTCGGATTTTTACAGCTCTGAATCGGCTGAGCTATAGTAAGGTGATTTTCTTCGAATCGATTTTTCTGTGAAATGTATGGAAATAATCAACCAATTTTAATGCGGTTTGGCAAAACAATTACAAGTCCCGAGACCTATCATTTGAGGTATCAAGAACCGCAATCGGAGCACAATTGCAGATTTCGGATTTTTACAGCTCTGAATCGGCTGAGCTATAGTAAGGTGATTTTCTTCGAATCGAACTTTCTTCGAAATGTATGGTATAGCAATTACAGGTTTCATGACCTATCATTTAAGGTGTCAAGAACCGCAATCGGAGCACAATTGCAGATTTCGGATTTTTACAGCTCTGAATCGGCTGAGCCGATAGTAAGGTGATTTTCTTCGAATCGATTTTTCTGTGAAATGTATGGAAATAATCAACCAATTTTAATGCGGTTTGGCATAACAATTACAAGTCCCGAGACCTATCATTTGAGGTATCAAGAACCGCAATCGGAGCACAATTGCAGATTTCTGATTTTTACAGCTCTGAATCGGCTGAGCTATAGTAAGGTGATTTTCTTCGAATCGAACTTTCTTCGAAATGTACGGTATAGCAATTACAGGTCTCGTGACCTATCATTTAAGGTATCAAGAACCGCAATCGGAGCACAATTGCAGATTTCGGATTTTTACAGCTCTGAATCGGCTGAGCTATAGTAAGGTGATTTTCTTCGAATCGATTTTTCTGTGAAATGTATGGAAATAATCAACCAATTTTAATGCGGTTTGGCATAACAATTACAAGTCCCGAGACCTATCATTTGAGGTATCAAGAACCGCAATCGGAGCACAATTGCAGATTTCGGATTTTTACAGCTCTGAATCGGCTGAGCTATAGTAAGGTGATTTTCTTCGAATCGATTTTTCTGTGAAATGTATGGAAATAATCAACCAATTTTAATGCGGTTTGGCATAACAATTTCAAGTCCCGAGACCTATCATTTGAGGTATCAAGAACCGCAATCGGAGCACAATTGCAGATTTCTGATTTTTACAGCTCTGAATCGGCTGAGCTATAGTAAGGTGATTTTCTTCGAATCGATTTTTCTGTGAAATGTATGGAAATAATCAACCAATTTTAATGCGGTTTGGCATAACAATTACAAGTCCCGAGACCTATCATTTGAGGTATCAAGAACCGCAATCGGAGCACAATTGCAGATTTCGGATTTTTACAGCTCTGAATCGGCTGAGCTATAGTAAGGTGATTTTCTTCGAATCGATTTTTCTGTGAAATGTATGGAAATAATCAACCAATTTTAATGCGGTTTGGCATAACAATTTCAAGTCCCGAGACCTATCATTTGAGGTATCAAGAACCGCAATCGGAGCACAATTGCAGATTTCTGATTTTTACAGCTCTGAATCTGCTGAGCTATAGTAAGGTGATTTTCTTCGAATCGATTTTTCTGTGAAATGTATGGAAATAATCAACCAATTTTAATGCGGTTTGGCATAACAATTTCAAGTCCCGAGACCTATCATTTGAGGTATCAAGAACCGCAATCGGAGCACAATTGCAGATTTCTGATTTTTACAGCTCTGAATCGGCTGAGCTATAGTAAGGTGATTTTCTTCGAATCGATTTTTCTGTGAAATGTATGGAAATAATCAACCAATTTTAATGCGGTTTGGCATAACAATTACAAGTCCCGAGACCTATCATTTGAGGTATCAAGAACCGCAATCGGAGCACAATTGCAGATTTCGGATTTTTACAGCTCTGAATCGGCTGAGCTATAGTAAGGTGATTTTCTTCGAATCGATTTTTCTGTGAAATGTATGGAAATAATCAACCAATTTTAATGCGGTTTGGCATAACAATTACAAGTCCCGAGACCTATCATTTGAGGTATCAAGAACCGCAATCGGAGCACAATTGCAGATTTCGGATTTTTACAGCTCTGAATCGGCTGACCTATAGTAAGGTGATTTTCTTCGAATCGATTTTTCTGTGAAATGTATGGAAATAATCAACCAATTTTAATGCGGTTTGGCATAACAATTTCAAGTCCCGAGACCTATCATTTGAGGTATCAAGAACCGCAATCGGAGCACAATTGCAGATTTCTGATTTTTACAGCTCTGAATCGGCTGAGCTATAGTAAGGTGATTTTCTTCGAATCGATTTTTCTGTGAAATGTATGGAAATAATCAACCAATTTTAATGCGGTTTGGCATAACAATTACAAGTCCCGAGACCTATCATTTGAGGTATCAAGAACCGCAATCGGAGCACAATTGCAGATTTCGGATTTTTACAGCTCTGAATCGGCTGAGCTATATAGTAAGGTGATTTTCTTCGAATCGATTTTTCTGTGAATTGTATGGAAATAATCAACCAATTTTAATGCGGTTTGGCATAACAATTTCAAGTCCCGAGACCTATCATTTGAGGTATCAAGAACCGCAATCGGAGCACAATTGCAGATTTCTGATTTTTACAGCTCTGAATCGGCTGAGCTATAGTAAGGTGATTTTCTTTGAATCGATTTTTCTGTGAAATGTATGGAAATAATCAACCAATTTTAATGCGGTTTGGCATAACAATTACAAGTCCCGAGACCTATCATTTGAGGTATCAAGAACCGCAATCGGAGCACAATTGCAGATTTCTGATTTTTACAGCTCTGAATCGGCTGAGCTATAGTAAGGTGATTTTCTTCGAATCGATTTTTCTGTGAAATGTATGGAAATAATCAACCAATTTTAATGCGGTTTGGCATAACAATTTCAAGTCCCGAGACCTATCATTTGAGGTATCAAGAACCGCAATCGGAGCACAATTGCAGATTTCTGATTTTTACAGCTCTGAATCGGCTGAGCTATAGTAAGGTGATTTTCTTCGAATCGAACTTTCTTCGAAATGTACGGTATAGCAATTACAGGTCTCGTGACCTATCATTTAAGGTATCAAGAACCGCAATCGGAGCACAATTGCAGATTTCGGATTTTTACAGCTCTGAATCGGCTGAGCTATAGTAAGGTGATTTTCTTCGAATCGATTTTTCCGTGAAATGAATGGAAATAATCAACCAATTTTAATGCGGTTTGGCAAAACAATTACAAGTCCCGAGACCTATCATTTGAGGTATCAAGAACCGCAATCGGAGCACAATTGCAGATTTCGGATTTTTACAGCTCTGAATCGACTGAGCTATAGTAAGGTGATTTTCTTCGAATCGAACTTTCTTCGAAATGTATGGTATAGCAATTACAGGTTTCATGACCTATCATTTAAGGTGTCAAGAACCGCAATCGGAGCACAATTGCAGATTTCGGATTTTTACAGCTCTGAATCGGCTGAGCTATAGTAAGGTGATTTTCTTCGAATCGAACTTTCTTCGAAATGTACGGTATAGCAATTACAGGTCTCGTGACCTATCATTTAAGGTATCAAGAACCGCAATCGGAGCACAATTGCAGATTTCGGATTTTTACAGCTCTGAATCGGCTGAGCTATAGTAAGGTGATTTTCTTCGAATCGAACTTTCTTCGAAATGTATGGTATAGCAATTACAGGTTTCATGACCTATCATTTAAGGTGTCAAGAACCGCAATCGGAGCACAATTGCAGATTTCGGATTTTTACAGCTCTGAATCGGCTGAGCTATAGTAAGGTGATTTTCTTCGAATCGATTTTTCTGTGAAATGTATGGAAATAATCAACCAATTTTAATGCGGTTTGGCATAACAATTACAAGTCCCGAGACCTATCATTTGAGGTATCAAGAACCGCAATCGGAGCACAATTGCAGATTTCGGATTTTTACAGCTCTGAATCGGCTGAGCTATAGTAAGGTGATTTTCTTCGAATCGAACTTTCTTCGAAATGTATGGTATAGCAATTACAGGTTTCATGACCTATCATTTAAGGTGTCAAGAACCGCAATCGGAGCACAATTGCAGATTTCGGATTTTTACAGCTCTGAATCGGCTGAGCTATAGTAAGGTGATTTTCTTCGAATCGATTTTTCTGTGAAATGTATGGAAATAATCAACCAATTTTAATGCGGTTTGGCATAACAATTACAAGTCCCGAGACTTATCATTTGAGGTATCAAGAACCGCAATCGGAGCACAATTGCAGATTTCGGATTTTTACAGCTCTGAATCGGCTGAGCTATAGTAAGGTGATTTTCTTCGAATCGAACTTTCTTCGAAATGTACGGTATAGCAATTACAGGTTTCGTGACCTATCATTTAAGGTATCAAGAACCGCAATCGGAGCACAATTGCAGATTTCGGATTTTTACAGCTCTGAATCGGCTGAGCTATAGTAAGGTGATTTTCTTCGAATCGATTTTTCCGTGAAATGAATGGAAATAATCAACCAATTTTAATGCGGTTTGGCAAAACAATTACAAGTCCCGAGACCTATCATTTGAGGTATCAAGAACCGCAATCGGAGCACAATTGCAGATTTCGGATTTTTACAGCTCTGAATCGGCTGAGCTATAGTAAGGTGATTTTCTTCGAATCGAACTTTCTTCGAAATGTATGGTATAGCAATTACAGGTTTCATGACCTATCATTTAAGGTGTCAAGAACCGCAATCGGAGCACAATTGCAGATTTCGGATTTTTACAGCTCTGAATCGGCTGAGCTATAGTAAGGTGATTTTCTTCGAATCGATTTTTCCGTGAAATGAATGGAAATAATCAACCAATTTTAATGCGGTTTGGCAAAACAATTACAAGTCCCGAGACCTATCATTTGAGGTATCAAGAACCGCAATCGGAGCACAATTGCAGATTTCGGATTTTTACAGCTCTGAATCGGCTGAGCTATAGTAAGGTGATTTTCTTCGAATCGAACTTTCTTCGAAATGTACGGTATAGCAATTACAGGTTTCATGACCTATCATTTAAGGTGTCAAGAACCGCAATCGGAGCACAATTGCAGATTTCGGATTTTTACAGCTCTGAATCGGCTGAGCTATAGTAAGGTGATTTTCTTCGAATCGAACTTTCTTCGAAATGTACGGTATAGCAATTACAGGTCTCGTGACCTATCATTTAAGGTATCAAGAACCGCAATCGGAGCACAATTGCAGATTTCGGATTTTTACAGCTCTGAATCGGCTGAGCTATAGTAAGGTGATTTTCTTCGAATCGAACTTTCTTCGAAATGTATGGTATAGCAATTACAGGTTTCATGACCTATCATTTAAGGTGTCAAGAACCGCAATCGGAGCACAATTGCAGATTTCGGATTTTTACAGCTCTGAATCGGCTGAGCTATAGTAAGGTGATTTTCTTCGAATCGATTTTTCTGTGAAATGTATGGAAATAATCAACCAATTTTAATGCGGTTTGGCATAACAATTACAAGTCCCGAGACCTATCATTTGAGGTATCAAGAACCGCAATCGGAGCACAATTGCAGATTTCGGATTTTTACAGCTCTGAATCGGCTGAGCTATAGTAAGGTGATTTTCTTCGAATCGAACTTTCTTCGAAATGTACGGTATAGCAATTACAGGTTTCGTGACCTATCATTTAAGGTATCAAGAACCGCAATCGGAGCACAATTGCAGATTTCGGATTTTTACAGCTCTGAATCGGCTGAGCTATAGTAAGGTGA